>JAQPZY010001392.1:2212500-2606876 GCA_029931535.1 Margaritifera margaritifera | reverse complement strand
AAGTTTTGAGACAGTTCATAATTTATGTTTCAGCTGAAAACATCTGTGTACAGAAAGATTACAGGGGATCCTATGCCCTGACCATTATGGATTTTGGTTCAGCCATGAAAGCAGATCAGCAAGTAGACTTTGTGGGTTGGACGCCAGAGTACATGGCCCCTGAGGCATGCCGACGCTACTTACAGCATTTACTCAAAAATGGAATGTTTAGTGAAATGAATACCCAGATCACAGGCAAGGTTGACATCTTTGCATTTGGTTTAACTGTACTTTTCCTGCATGAGAAAAAACATGTACTCCTGAACTTGGTGACTAGGGGTCAGAACTATCATGGCTTTCCCATAGAGAAGACAAAATTACTGAAGATTCAGCTGCTGTCGTATGTGAGTATTTTTAATTATTTTCTAATGGTTACTCACTATTTTCATAATTTCATTTTTGCTTTATAACTGTCAAGCCATTTTAGATTAAGGGATGAAACTTGATATATTTATACATTGTCATTAGAGGGTTGCAAACCACATTGGGGGTCAAATAGGTATATTTATACATTGTCATTAGAGGGTTGCAAACCACATTGGGGGTCAAAAAGGTATATTTATACATTGTCATTAGAGGGTTGCAAACCACATTGGGGGTCAAATAGGTATATTTATACATTGTCATTAGAGGGTTGCAAACCACATTAGGGGTCCAATCGGTATATTTATATATTGTCATTAGAGGGTTGCAAACCACATTGGGGGTCCTATCTTCAAGATCAAGATCACAATTCAGTATTTTAACTTTTTCCTCATAGTTTCCATTTCACTGTATAACTGTAGAGCTGTTTTATCTTAGTGATGAAATTTGGTATACATGTACTAACCGTATACATCATAGTTTCCATTTCACTGTATAACTGTAGAGCTGTTTTATCTTTAGTGATGAAATTTGGTATACATGTACTTACCGTTTACATCATAGTTTCCATTCCAGTCTATAACTGTAGAGCTGTTTTAGCTTTAGTGATGAAATTTGGTATACTTATACATCATCATTAGAAAGGTTGTTTTTTGATGATATTGGCGATCACTTCTTCAGGGTCATGACCTAATATTTTAAGATTTCCGTCTCACCTTCCATTCAAGTCAGTAACTTCACAGTTGTTAGAAATTAGGGGTTAAACTTGGTATACTTATATATCATCTTTAGAAGGTGTGTTGTATACTACATTGGTTGTCCTATCTTTAGGGTCAAGATCACAGGTCAGTATTTTAAGTTTTCCATCAAACTTTCCTCAAGCACTCGTTAACTTTAGATCCCTTTCAGCTGTAGAGCCCTTTCAGCTTTAGGGATGAAACTTAGTTTACTTATACATTATCACTAGAAAATGTCTCATATGCCATGTTGGGTCATATCTTTAGCAATTTTCTGGCATTGGTTTCATTATTGATGTGGATTGCATGTGACAGTATGCTGCTGAGATAGGTGAACTTGTCCACTGCCAGGAGGGTTTGACCATTTACTGTGATGGTCGACTCTATTTAAGGCCTTCCTGGTGCATGGTGGTGCATCACCTCTGTCTTCTTGATACTGATTGTAAGACCAAAATTGTCACAAGCTGAAGAGGAATGGTCCATACTCTGTTGCATGTCAGACTCAGATTTGGCATTTGGGGAACAGTTATCAACAAATAGGAGATCATGAACAGTCACTTCCTGTAACTTAGTCTTCGCCTCAGATTGAAGAGCTTGCCATCAGTCTGGTGTCAGATGTCAATCCCAGTGTCATAGGCATGGAAGGCATCAGTAAGCATGGCAGAGAACATCGTACTAAAGAGGATTGTGGCCAACACACAGCCTTGCTTGACTCCATTAGTGACTGGGAATGGTTCAGATGACTTGCCATCATCCACAACACGAGTGAGCATGCCATCATGGATTTGCAGAACCATCACAATGAATTTCTCTGGGCAACCAAATTTTGCCATGATCTTCCACAGGACCCCATGACTGACTGTGTCAAAGGCTTTTGTCAGGTCGACAAATGTTGTGTACACATTGGAGATCTGTTCCTGGCATTTCTACTTGAGTTAACAAGCTGCAAATACCATGTCTGTGGTCCCTCGTGCTTTCCTGAATCAACACTGACTCTCAGGCAAGATTTTGCCAGCTATTGACAGCAAGAAGATCCCCCGATGGTTGTCCCAGGATTGTCTGTTGCCTTTCTGCTTGTACAAGTGGACGATGGATAGATCCTTGTACTCCTGGGGTATAGTTCATTGAGTCCACATTGAATGGAAGAGTTCAGTCTGTTTAAGTGCCATATACGAGCCTCCGATTTTGAAGACTTCTGCTGGTATAGCATCTGCTCCATGTGCTTTGCCATTTGACACCAGGTCAATTGCTTTCTCAGTTTCAGTCAGCGTTGGAGGATCAGCAAGTGATATGTTGATTTCCACTTGGGGCAGTCTATCATTCGCCCCCACTGATAGATGATTGTTGATTGAGGATATTTCTAGGGATCGAGTGCGCTCCCCCAAACAAAAGAGGGAGGAGCAGCACCTTTCCTAGACAAGATGGAATTGACTGCACCTCCCCTAATTAAAACAGGGAGTGATAGCATCTTCCAGGAGAGAAATACTGTTACCACCTCCTTTGTTACTACCTGTGAGGTAGTAACAAATATTTCTCAAGGGATCAAGTGTGCTCCCCCAAACAAAAGAAGGAGGAGCAGAACCTTCCCTAGACAAGATGGAATTGACTGAATCTCCCCTAATTAAAACAGGGAGAGGTAGCATCTTCCAGGAGAGAAATACTGGTAGTACCTATGAGGTAGTAACACAGGTAGTAACAGATATTTCTCAAGGGATCGGGTGCGCTCTCAAGAACAAAAGAGGGAGGAGCAGCACCTTCCCTAGACATGATAGTGCGTCTTCTAAGAAGGCAGCTTCTATCGTTAAGGGCAATCAACTTGCTGGGTCCAAGTGCACCAACCCTACTACGGGAGGGTGGGTATCACTGTCCCACAAGCAAACACAGTAATACCCCTGGTGGGGGTGGCACTGAGCCCTAATATGGAGAATCTTGCGTCTCCCCATAGGGGGGAGGGACAAGATCTCCATAGTTTTCGAGGTCAGGCAAGGAGTAGATCACGTAACCCCAAGAAGGTTAACCGTCATTCTAACTCTTCTAGTTTTGAGAGAAGTTCTCTCAAATCTAGATCGCCATTGACTATAAGTGACAGGTCATTGACCGGCCACTTATCACCTGGTACAGACAGACCAGATACTCGGTATAGGTCTGCAAAACACGCCGAATCTAGGTATAGCACCAGGGATAGGTTCCAATACCCCCTTCTTCTACATTACCACAGGGATGGAATCTGCTTTTAGACACGCTCCCGGGATACGAAATTGGACCGATGTCCCTTCCTTTCCCATGTTCTCTTTTAATCCTTGTGGTATGTGGAACTTCCCCCATCAAGGGAGAGAACAACCTCTACCATGGATGTCGTGTATGTGGCCATCTGCATGTACGAGTGACAAGGTCCGACGACCATCACAAGTTCTGCTGGAAAGGTCAAGGAAGGTGAGGGTTACTAACCCTCCCTCAAAGAGACCAAAGAGAGATGAGAATTCTTGCTCAGCTGAGATGACACCAATTAAGGTCAGTTATGTCGCTCCCTGTGCTGAGTCACAGAATAGATATGTCCCTACTTCATGGCCTTCCCAGTAGAGGAATCATTCGGGCTACATTTCTCCTGTTTCCCACCAAGCTTTGGAACAGGAAGATGATGCTTTGCCAATTCTAGTAGATTCTCAGGAATTTCCTGAAATTCCGGAGAATAGGGTATACCTTCCTCTCTGAGGTTCTCCAAATCCCTCTCAACCATCGTCTCATGTGGTAGAGGAGGAGCAACTTCGGCATTTGACATGGCTGTAAATGAAGTCTACTGCCTTCTTCCCCCTGATATGAGCCCAAAGCCCAAGTGTTCAGGTGAGACTAAGATTCTCTCTAGTTTAGAGAAAATGTCCAGACCGGACTTGCTGCTACTCTGCACTCTCCAATGGTTAGTGAAGTTGCAAAATGGCTGAGCAAAGGTCAAGAAGCGGCATGACAGAATAAAGGGTGGTCTGTCCCCTTTGCTACATTGAGGCCTTGAGCTATAAGGTCCATTCACCCCCCCCCCCCCAACTTGGACCGAAGCTTCGCAAATAGGCATTTCAGAGGGTTTCTTTGCTCGCCTCGCGGTTAAATCCTTGGAGGTTTTAGAGTCAAAGGCCAGGTCAATAGTGACCATAGCTTCACATGCTGACCTGTTTTCAGCACTTCCTTTAGTTTACTGAAGGAAGAATCATTATCAACCTTTGCCTTGCAACAACTGTTAGAGGCTGTGGCTAAGACTTTGAGACATGCATTGTCTATGGTGATGGCATTGTCAACAGAGTTTCTTCACCTGTGTCGAGATGTAGCATTGGACTCTTCAAAGTTTTTGTTTGAACATAGCAAAAATCTTCTGAGGGCTGCACCCCTGGATTCAGAGACCATATTCAGCGGTCTCATTCCCACTATTGCTTCTCAGGACTCTAGGGACCAACAACATAGGTCCCTTGCATTTGGTTGCAGGCCCATCGAAACCGACTAGCGTCCGCACACAACCTGATCAAGCCATGGGTCAGCCACAATTCCTACCAAAACATAATACGCAACCACAAAAGCAAAATAGCCAACCCCCCTATAAGTCCGCTCCACAGACGTGACAAAATAAGTGTTGAGGCAGGGGAAAGCAGTCTACTTTTGCCTCCACCTTCCCCAAAGAGGCGAAGGGAGGAAAGAGAGGTCATCCCTAGGGACACCTCACCTCTCCTGCAGTGCATACCTCTTCCCTTAATACATGTAGGCACTCGATTGGCCCTCTTTTCGGAGGCCGGGTTGAACATCATGGAAGATCGGTCCTTTCTATTGTGAACGAGAGTTTATGTCTATGTTTCACAGAACTCCCTCCTCTCTCAAGGACACCTATCTTCTTCCATCAATTAAATGTATTCAAATTACAGGAAGAAGTGCACACCCTTCTTTGGAAGGGTGCAGTAGAGAGGGTTCGTCCAGTTGCCAGCTTTCTGGATATTTCTGGTCACCAATAGGGCAGAAAACTTAGGCTTATTATTGACCTTTCACCCCTAAACAAATTCAGCTAGCAGAAACTTTCAAGATGGAAACTGCAACTTCAGTTCAGAACACTATCAAACTGGCTGACGGCAGTTTCCATTGATCTTCCACATCCCGAATTTTCCTCTGCACACAAATATTTCCGGTTCTCAATCGGACAGGACATATTTAAATTCCGAGCCATGTCGTTCGGTCTAGCCTCAGCACCCAGGGTCTTCACCAGAGTCATGGGAGTAATAGCTGCATACTTGAGGTACTTGGGGATTCCGTTAATCCAGTATTTCGATGACTGGCTGCTACACAACACAAACAAACAGTCCCTGTGCAGCCACATGACCTGCTGTTGATCTGTAGTGACACAATTAGGACTGATTCCAAACCTAGAGAAATCCGAACTCGTTTCCTCCCAAGATTTTGTGTACATAGGAATGAATTTCCTTACCTCTCTGGGCCGTGTTTGTGTTCCTCCAGAGAGGATGCACAAAATCATGGAACTTGTAAGGATGTCACAGACCAAGACTTCGCTGTCGGCCCATCTGTATCTCTTCAGGGAACCTTGAATTCCGGATCTAGTATCCCTAGGGAGACTTAATTTACGTCCACATCAGTTTCTCCTGTTGACGGTGTGGAAACTTCACAAAGATGCCCTCTCAGTTCAAATTTCTGTAGGGTCGATGTTTCAGTACCAGCTTGAGTGTTGGTACAATCAAGAAAGGTTTCTGAGGGGAGTTCCCCTGCGTGCCCAAGAACCCCACTCCTATCTGTACACTGATGTGTCAGATTCAGATTTGGGAGGGTTTATTTAGAGCCAGAAGGAGTACTTCTCCATGGCCATGGATCACAGGAAGACAGTCTCCTCCACACAAGCAATTTAGAAATGAAAGCCGTGTTCTTCACCCTAAAAGGTGCATCAAACATGTCAAAGGGCATTGCATCATGGTCTCCTCAGACAACACATCAGCAGTTGCATACCTCAGACGACAAGGAGGTACTCATACTCCTTCTCTCTGTGTGGAAGTTTGGAACCATCTACGTTGGGGCAGAGTCAGAAGGGATTACACTCAAGAGTTAGTCACATTCCAGGGAAGAAAAATATTCTTGCCGACAGTCTGTCCAGAACAGGCAAGGTAATCCTAACAATGGATTCTTCATGAAGCAGTTGCAGAGTCTCTGTTAAGTCTATGGGAGACACCTCTAGTGGACTTGTTTGCAACAAAACTAAACAACAAGCTCCCATTTTATGTCTCCCCAGTCGCAGACCAAGCAGCCTGGGCAGTGCATGCCTTCAGTCTAAACTGGGATTGATTGTCTGCTTACTCTTTCACACCCTTTCGATTGATTCCACATGTACTGCACAAGATCAGGATGTCCACAGCACAGATCATCCTGATTGCACCTCTGTGGCCACAAGGTCGTAATTCAATGACCTACTCCACCTGTTGATCGACAAATCAAGGGTATTACCGCCATGGGACAATCTTCTCTCACAACACAGAGGTACTCTAGTTCACACCAATCCTCAGATTCTCCACCTTCACGTTTGGCTCATCTCAAGCGATATATCTGCCAGACAAGTTTTTGAGCAAAGTTACCAACTGCATTGTACAGGCCCGGCGATGTTCTACATCCAGGTCTATGATGCAAAGTGGAAAATCTTCTGTGATTGGTGTGTTAGGAAACGCATTAATCCTTAAATGCGACCCTCTCTTGCTACAGTAGCAGATTTTCTTCTCTTCCTCTTTGAGGAGAGATCTTGTTCAGCCTCGACAATCAAAGGTTATAGGGCTGCCCTTTCGAATACTCTTAGATTTTCCATTGGTTCAGATCTCCACTTGTCAGATCTTATTAAGTATTTTGAGCTATAGAGACCAGTGTCTCGCTCGTTGACACCAAGATGGAACCTTTCATGTGTTTTGTGGGCATTGACAAAATCCTCAGTCTCAGTTGCATCTGTGCTGGGAATGATCGAGATAGACTTCTTTGCCCAGTTAGGGCACTTAGATTCTATTTAGCAACTGCTAAAGGGAGAAGGAAAGGTAGGAAAATGGCTTTTTCTCCCCTTAAGGGGTTCAGCTGATATTTCAGCATCCACTATCTCTTAGTGGATTTTGCTCACCATCAAGAGAGCTTATGCGTCTCTCACAGATAGAGACTTATTGTTCATGAGGATAAAAGACCATGAAGTCGGGGCTATTGCTACTTCCTGGACATATTCAATCACTCGTTAGATGATATTATGAAGGCTGCGTTTTGGCACTCGCACACAACCTTCTCCTTTTACTTTCGGTCGTTAACAAACTGGGTCCGATAGTCGCTGCACAATCAGTGACCCAGGCTACTGCTGCATATAACTGCAGTTGACTACTTGGACTAGAAGGTGAGTAATTTTTCCACATTTTACTCTTCACAGTCCAACAATCACCCTTCTTACGGATAAATTCAGCTTAATAATAGTGACAGGTAATTAATTACTGACATTAAAATGTAGTTTTTGGGAGGAGTAAAACTAGTTTTAATTATGTAATACTTACCTGTCACTATTGTATGCCCTCCTCCCACCCTGCACTGATGTCCTTCATTAGCCACATGTCCTTAAAAGAACGAGGATGCGCTATAGTGTACGGGCTGATGACGTAGATATGACTGGGTCGATGCACGTGTTCTAAGAAATCTCTAGAATAGGGAGTTGGTGCATCTAGCATGGACAGGGTCTTTCCTTGTGGAAAGGTAAAGCTTAATAATAGTGACAGGTAAGTAGTACACAATTAAAATTAGTTTTACCCCCCCCCCCAAAAAAAAAAAAAAACTACATATTTGGCATTCAGAACATTAAAGGTTTGTGATAGTCTGCTGAATTGCAATGTGAAGTCTTTGACAACTACTAGTGTATCATATTTTCAAGGGTGAAGGCACACTTATGGTGATGACAATTTAATTTATTTCAAGGTTGAATTAATGATGAAAAGAGACTAAATTTATGCAAATACACAATCTGTCATTTAATCATTAATTTTTTTAATTTGAAAAGCAAAGTAAGTCAGAAAAAAATGGAATTATTCAAACAAATGCTGAAAGATAATGATTGAAAACTATGTCAAATTAGAGCATGATCCAGAACGGAAAATGTCATGGTGCAGCTCATTTCAGGTGAGGACAGACCCAGGAATCCATGCTGATTGTACAAATTAACTCCCCTTATAATGCCAAGGAAGTGTATGTACTTTAAGGTTGGGTCTATGAACAATATCATTAAGGGTTGGGTTATGAATCATAGCCTAGTTCTCATGGGGTAGGGAGAGATCCAGGGGAAAGTGTATACATGACTTAATTGTCCTGTTTATGCATAGAACGTGATCCTATATATATATATATATATATATATATATATATATATATATATATATATATATATATATATATATATATATATATATAGATAATATGGTCTAGGGAAGAAGATAAATGACTCCAACATTAATAGAAAATGTAGCAACTAAACTGTGTGCTCCTAGCTTTTCTTTCCTAACTGCAGTTTAAATATTTGTGTCAATTTGCATTCACAAGCCAACATAATATGACAACTACCCAGGTCAGTGATATCTTGTTCCAAATTGTGTCCATCAATCCAACACTTCTCCAGTTAATATCTCTTGAACTGTTAATATATTTTCATGAAACTTGGTATGCTTTGGTATAATGACAAGAATTTGTGTTTGATATAAGATTTGGCATTGTCATTGTAGTACTTCCAGAATTATCTCCCCATGTTTGAAATTGTATTTATACTTAATATCTATCATCATGAAACTTGATATGCTCTTGTGTCATAACTAGAGCTGTGTGGTACCTTGTGAAAGAATAGGCTCTGTCTGATCAGTATTTTAATAGTTATCCAATTATTATTTTTTGTTGTTGTCTGCCTCTCCAAAACTGTTGTGACTGTTAATATCTTCTGAACCATTAGAAATATCTTCATGAAATTTGGTATGTATACATTATGACAACGAGTTTATATCAGATATAAGAATGGGTTTTGTCAGATTATTACTTTCAGAGCAGGGGATATTCCATAAGCACTTGCTTATTGACAGGTCTAGATACCAATATGGAAACTAAATTTAGATTGGATTTCACTCAAACTTGATAATTAAATAAGCTTATGTCATCATGATCTTAGACAGTTTCTGTAACAGGTGAGATATGACCATATTGATTAGATGATCTTGCATTTGATTGACTAAGGTTGTTACTTCTCTAGAGACTATATGTATCATCTGACTTTGATAAAATTTTTGTAAATGGGTTTACATCATCAAGATCTGGATGAGTTTGGTTTATATATGGTTTTTACAGTACTACAGAAGCCTGCTTAATGAAATGGTAAACTGTTATGTGCAGGTGAACAATATCAGGCTCACTTGGCTCTCTTTTTGGGTTATTATGGTATAAGCCAGGCAGTGCAAGTTACCAGCTAATGTGGCAAGAATCATCCCGTATATATCATGTTTGATGGTAGCTATACAGCGCTTCTGCTTGTGTGTGTTTTAACAAAATAAATGAAGAACGACTTAGTTAAATAAAAATTGGTAAGATTATTGAGGATGATGCATGAAAGAAATGTTCAGTTTAATATCAGTAATATGATACCTGTCACTATTCTTTAGCTTACTCTTTTCACAATGGATAAGCCCTTGTGTGTGCCATTTGCACCATCTTCCTGTTCTTGAAAGTTCTTGGAACATGTTCATCGACTCATTGTGTCTCCACGTCCTAGGCCTATGCATAATAGCACCTCTTAATTATTTTCTATACAATACCGGTATATTGTTAACATTAGAACATTCTTGCTTGAGGAGAAAAAAACACCTATCAATGATGGTTTATTGCTGTTTAGGGTATTATATTCATATTTCTCTTCATTAGTGAACATTATCCCTCAGTCCATTACTTTCAAAGAGTTCTTTTGATAGTCGAGAGTGATAATTTTTAGAGTTTTTGGTCATGACGAGCCCCTTGCTCTCCCTACACCTCGTAGGTTCAGGAATTACCTCGTAGGAAAACAAAAATTTCTAGCACATCATCAAATTTCACTTGAATATTATCCATACATATGTTTTCGCTTTTTGTGTTTATATATTATGAGTGTTTGTCTGTCAGTTTCATTACTGTTGTTTAATGCAATGTCATTTTTGCACTTATTTCATCCCTTAATTGCATTAGTTGAGATTACACGTTCCTCCACTAATTATTTAGTGTTTGTGGAATACGTTTAATACATATATTATGTTTCTTTACTGCTGTTTACTCCTTAAACTTGCGGATAAGTAGTAAAGGTAAAAATGCAGCTGATGCATCCCAGGTTGTTATTAAACATCATCTTTTTTTGTTGCATTTCCAGAAAGAAAAATATCCTTGCGGATAGTTAGTCCAGGACAGGCAAGGTAGTTCTCACTCTATGCATCAAGCACTTGAAGAGTCCCTCTTTAATCTATGGGGGAGGCCTCTAGTGGACTTGTTTGCAATTAAGCTGAACAACAAGCTCCTGTTCTGTGTCTCCCCAGTCCCAGACCAAAGAGCCTGAGCAGTGGATGCCTTCATCCTGAGGGAGGATCGGCTGTGTGCTTACACATTCCCTCCCTTCATGTTGGTTCCAAAGGTACTTCACAAGGTCAGGACATCCACAGCTTGGATTATCCTGACAGCACCTCTGAAGCCTCAAAAGTCTTGGTTCAGTGACCTCCTTGACCTGTTGATAGACCAACCAAGGATGTTACATGAGTAGAAGAATCTACTGTTGCAGCACAAGGCGTTTCTTCTTCACATCAGCCCCAGACAGCCTTCATGCTTGGCTCATCTCAAGTGATCTATTTGCCTGTTTTTGAGCAAGATTGCCAACTGTATTGTCTAGGTCTGGAGATGTTCTGGTTCTAGGATCTGTGATGCAAAGTGGGGAATCTTTAGTGATTAGTGTACAAGGAAACACATCAATCCTAGCTGCTCCTCTCTTTCTACAATTACTGTTTATAGGGCAGCCCTTTCAAACAGACTTAAAGTCTCCAAAGGTCAGAGCATTGGCTCAGATCCTCATTTGGCAGATCTTATTAAGTTCTTTGAGTGCAGAGACTTGTGTCTTGCTTGTCGATAGTGAGATGGAATCTTTCCCAAGTTTTGTGGGCCTTGATAAAAAAAACCCTTATGAACCTTTGAGTGAGGCCTCATTTTGAAAACCTTGGGTTTAAAACCATCTTTCTCAAAGCTGATGCTTCATCGCAGATAGGAAGCGAACTACATGCCCTCTCTATAGAGGAGGGATGTTTACGGTTCAGTAGGAATTACAATTCTGTTTCCCCTTTAAGTCAACCAAGTTTTCTTGCAAGAAACCAACTTCCCTCAGTACTGCCATCTCCAGTAGAGATCCCCATTCTCAGTCACATCTGTGCTGGGGATGATCAGGATAGACTTCTTTGTCTAATTAGGGCACTTAAGTTCTATTTGGCATCTTTAATAGGGAGATGAAAGGGTAGGAAATGGCTCTTTTTTTCCTTTAAAGGGCATAGCTGATATTTCAGCATCCACCATCTCCAGATGGATTTCACTCATTGTCAAGAGAGCTTATTGATACTCTCTAAGAGAGACCTCTCTTTTATGAGAATAAAAGCCCACAAAGTAAGGGCTATTGCTACTTCGTGGGCCTATTGTAATCATTCATCCTTGGAGGATATTATAAAGGCCGCATTTTTGGCTATTGCATACAACCTTCTCCTTCTGCCTTTGGTCCTTATCAAACCAGAGTCAAGGTATTTTTTTCTTTTGGCCTAATAGTTGCGGCAGAAACAGTGACCCAAGCTACTGCTAATTAACAGCAGTGGACACTCCTCTTTCATGTGATCATCAGCCTCCTTCCTTACTGACAATGACAGCTAATGTATTACTGATATTAAAATGTAGTTTTGAGGGGAGGAGGGTAAAACTAATTTTAATTATGTAATATTTACCTGTCACTACTGGATGCCCTCCTCCCACCCCACTTTGATGTCCTACTTTAGTCAAGGCCTTGGAAAGAATGAGGAGACATTATTTTATGCCTTCCATAATACAGAGCATATTTTGCTATGATGTCCATCTGTCTGTTATCAAATTTGGTTTCTGCACAATAACTTTTGTTTTACTCCATCAACAGTTACCAGACTTTGTGAGTGGCTTGCACTTGAGGTAAGGAAGAAAGTTATCAATTCAGGCTCAAAAGCTCAAAAGTCAAGACTGAAAGAAGGAAAGTTGTAAACCATCCAGAATTATTAAACTTTGTGGATTGTTTGCACTTGGAATTTGGAAAAACCCTATCAGTATCAGATTCAAAAAGTCAAAGGTCAAGGTCACTGAGTGAAAGAAGTAAATTGCTTCTGCACAATATTTACAGTTACCAAACTTTGTGGATGGCTTAGGTTGATTTTGGAGCCAATATTTCAGGTCAAGGTCACTAACTGAAAGAAAAAAATGGTTTCTTTACAAAACCATTAGTTCTACATGACAATTCTCAGCATGACAAAGGAAATAATGTGTTAAAAGTGCAATTAAAACCTATCAAATAAGCAACATGACATACTTGGTAGATAGCTGTCACTTGGGGTAAGAAGGCAATTGATTTTGGGATCAAAAGGTCAAGATTAAAATTGTTTCCACACAATAACATTACTTCTATATCTCAGACCTGGCCCAGACTCTGTAGATCGCTTGCACTTAAGGTAAGGATAAGCCTATTGATTTCACAGTCAAAAGATCAAATTGCAAGGTCACTCAGACTGAAAGAAGAAAAAAATGTCAGTTACCAACATAGAGGACTATTCAATGTGTATTATATGCCATTCACTATACTCTCGTTATCTTTGGCCTGGTTCAGCTCTCACTGTTATGTAATGAAACACCCAATCAGCAGCTCTCACTGTTATGTAATGAAACACCCAATCAGCAGCTCTCACTGTTATGTAATGAAACACCCAATCAGCAGCTCTCACTGTTATGTAATGAAACACCCAATCAGAAACAATCTTTGGGCAGGATGAGACTAATATGTCACTGGCTGGATGATTGAGTGTTGTCCCCTAGAAAATCATCTTGCCTTTGTGGTACATACGTACTATGTGTAAGAATAATTGACAAGTGATGTACATGAGAGGGCATTATTTGCATCTAGTTTATTTTTTTAAATAACTTTTGTATTTTTCTTTGATGTCTAAATGCAACTGATGATGCAGTCATTCATGAGAAGTTTTTTTGTACATTTCTTTTTTTCCTACAGTTAGCCACAGAAAAGGACCCTGTATCGTACCTCATTTCAGACAAGTGTTGCATAGGTATGAGAGATCTTGTGTCTAGAATGCTGTCTGGACCAGCTGATGAGAGGCCCACAGCAGAGGAAGCACTCAAGTGCATGAAATGTAGGTAACAAGTTTTCTTGATTGCAAAATTGAATTGGCTAAAACAATTGTATTGTTTTATAAATCATTGGAAGTATGTTATGTTCATAAATTTGCAAAATTTAATTGGCTAAAACAATTGTATTGTTTTATAAATCATTGATAGTATTTTATGCTCATAAATTTGTGAAATTAAATTGGCTAAAACAGTTTTATTGTTTTATAAATCATTGAAAGTATGTTATGCTCATAAATTCAAGAAATAATTTATATGTCCCACCTATATTAAAATTTTTATATGCCTGCCATCAGGCAGAACATATTATGTTATGGTGTCTGTATGTCCATCTGTTTCCAATTTGGTTTCCACATAGTAATTGTGACTAAAAAGAAGCAAATGTTCCACACAATAACTCGAGTTCTCCACCATTTTCAGTCACCAAACTTTATGATAACTTGCACTTGGGGTAAAGAAAAACCCTATTGATTTCGGGCTCAAAAGGTCAAAGGTCAGGGTCACTTTGACTGAAAGAAGAAAAATGGTTTCTGCACAGAAATGTCAGTTATTTACATAGAGGACTATTAAACATGGGGCAGGCATATAATGTGATATTCATGGTACTCTTGTTCATTTTTCTAATATTGCATACAGAAAAGTTTCTAAAATTCAGACAAAACTTGTGAAATCAAGGCTTTAATGAAAGCATTGAACTATAACAATTCTTAATGCAGAACATAGTAAATGGGTGTTATGTATGGGTGTACACATTGGTAAATTAATTTAGAATAATTTATTAGCAATAATGTTAAATAATTTAATTTAGATTTAATCCACTGTCATGAGGAGATGTTATTGTCTGTATGTGTAATTTAGAATTTCTTCAGATCTAAAGTTCATATTTCAGTGACAGAGAAGGAGATGGACCAGATGATGAGTCAACCTTCATCTCCCAAACCAGACTGCTTGGCCCACAGGACAAGGATCACCAGGGGCAAGCACATCCCCATTGATCCACAGAGTTCTCAGTTCACAATAGATCAAGGTCAGCTGGTAGAGCAGCCAAGTTGCAGTTCATCTGTGTACACCCCCAAGATGGTCATGGTGCCGGTGAGCCAACTTTATTTGCCCAAATCAATCAATAGTGAGTCAGGCCCCATCAAGGACCGCATGCTGAAGCAGAAACTGCGGGATAAAATAAACCCCTACATGAAAGGAAAAATCTTGGTTCAGAAGGAAATTGAGGTGAAAATGGAAGCCAGCAATCCAACACCCATGAATGTGAGGAATCCATGTTGGGCCTCCATGCAATCACCAGGATCAGTTGCCATGACAACCAAGCAGATGGTTGCTGTGGATACCTGTATGAGTATAAAGGAGAGTGGTGTAATGGAGACAGGATATAACATTACACAACAACAATTTCTGGAAGAACTGGGAGTCTTTCTCATCCCTCAGTTTCAGGACACAAAACCTGTACAGCCATCCTCCCACACTGATCAAGGAAGTAATATGGTGGCCCTGTGTGGGAACATTCCAAACTTTGATGCTATGGTTAATATCTGACTTGCTAAGCAGAAGTAAAGAATGGGCAGGGCCTTCAGAATAGTATGTGTGTTTTAGATAATAATAAGACTTTACAATGTAAATATATATTGATGTATACACATGTAGAAGTTGTAAGAATTGAGTACATGCATTCAGACAAATTGTTATCATACAACAATGCTATTACTTCAACAATGCTGCAAGTTCATTTGTCTCACCATTGTTTTGCCATAAAATTCCCGCAATTTTTTGTCCTATGTCCCCCAAATCTTGACCCTGTGCACCCCTCTGGGTGCAATTTTTTGTCAGGAAAAAAAATAAAAAAATATGCCTGCAACTTTTCTTTAGCGGATGTCCAACCATGTCTCTGCTGGTGTTGGCCAATTTCAGCAAAGGCGATCAAAACTTTAAGATCGCAGTGAATATCCATTTCAAAACAATGAATCTGGCAATGAGAACATTAAAGGTTTGTGGTAGGCAGCCAAGTTGCTAAAGTCTTTGACTGCCAGTAGTGTAACATATTTTTGAGGTTAAAGTCACCCCTACGACAAAGAAGATTTAATTTATTCTCAAGCAGAATTAATGATAATTGAGACTGATTTATTCAAATACACAATTTTTCATTTGATTAATGATTTATTACTTTAAAAAGAAAAGTAATTAAGAAAACATAGATATTTGTTATAATAAGTGCTGGTACAGAATGAGTCAACACTAAGGTTAAATGAGAGCAATATCAGGAAGGGAAAGTTCTGTGGTGCAGCTCATTTTGGGTTAACCATATATTCAAACATGTTAATGTTTTCATGAGTTACTTTATCACATAATAAAATGTTTAATCCTATTATGTAAGTGCCCAAGGTAAATATGACATAGTTAGGGTCGCAAAACTTTGAAGCAAATAAGATTATCTCATGTTTTTAACACTTCTAGTGCATTATGTACTACAATTTACTTTTGTCCCTTTAAAATTTTGTGTCCCCCAAATGTGGAGGGTGAGGGACACAGTGTCACCTGCCCTTGGGATCTTAGGTGCCACACTGTCAGTACACTGGCTTTCACAAGAAGTCTCGCAAGCAATGATGTCATTACAATGTGGCCTTCACAATAAGTCTGGCAAGTAATGAGGTCAGTACACTGTGACCTTCACAATAAGTCTGGCAAACATAAATATCAGTACACTGTGGCCTTCACAAGAAGTCTGGCAAGCAATGATGTCAGTACACTGTGGCTTTCACAAGAAGTCTGGCAACCTTATTCATCCTCTGACATCTGGCCTGTAACAAAGTGCATATTATGATTTATTAAAGGACACCATAATTAAATATACAATTTTAAGTGCAGAATAGGAGCTATAATTGTATTTTGTACAATTCAGCTAAGTCAATTGAGATTCCACAGATGAGGAAAAAAGATGAAATATTCCAGAAAACGTTTTGATCTCATCAACCTACCATTTCATTGGGATGGTGAAGTATGGGTGGAAGTTATACCCTTCTTCATCCATAGAGAAATCTGACCATTTCAGATTCTTTCATGACCATCTTTCTCAAATAGATCTCTACGGCATGGGAACAAAAAAAGGACCAAAAAAATTCTGTAATTTTCTTGTTGTAAGTAATACTATCTTGTTACTCTTGAGTTATTTAACAGGTAACTACAGATAGGATGTCATCACTCTATGTGGACTCTGTCCTGGGTTAGGGGTAGGGTTTTCTTATTGTAAGTAAAACTCTCTTGTTTCTCTTGGTTGATTGTGCATGTTGACTCTGTCCAGGGTTAGGGTTAAGATTTCTTGTTGTAAATAAAACTGACTTGTTACTCTTGAGTTATTGTACAGTTAACTATACGTAGGATGTCATCACTCTGTGAGAACTCTGTCCTGGGATATAGTTAGGGTTTTCTTCATGTAAGTAAGACTCTGTTGTTACTCTTGAGTTATTGTACAGTTAACTATACATAGGATGTCATCACTATGTGTGAACTCTGTCCTGGGTAGATGGATTAGTGTAATGAAGTGCCATTTTATCACTCATGGATTAGAAAATACCATTTACTTGATTAAATGATATATAATTGATAGAATCCCAGCAAAGAGCAGATATATATATATATGCCATTTTTTGTTTTGCCAAAATTTTTAACTTTTCCAGTTAACATCAAAATTTTATAACATTGATGTATTGATTTAACATAGCTAGAGGAAGTGATATGGTTATTTGTACATTAAGAGAGGAAGCCTCAATTATGAACAAAATGGGAAATCAGTACACATACTTTTTGTAGTTAGGAAACTGTCTTCATGACTAAACATGCAATTTCTTTGCATATCTTATCATATTTGTACAAACAATTCAGAACTCTTAATTGTGATGTTAAATATTACTTGATTGTTAAAAAAAATTGGAAATATTTTTGCTTTCTGTTATTTATTTTTTTGTTTCTACTTTTTATTTGTTCATCTGGCATCAAAACTCTGGACAGTTTGTGCAGATAATCCAACTTCCCAGGGCTGAGTCCTCAGACCACTTGTGTAGTAACAACTTTTTTGTTTTATTTAAATAAATAGTATATAGTGTCATTGCTTTTGTTGAAAAATTGTTTATGCCTCCATTGTGATGGCAATAAGGGGGCATATTGCTTTGCTGCTGTCTTTCCATAAGCCTCTCTGTCCATCTGTCAATATGTCTGTTCCAAGACCATTTAAGAGCAATAAAATAAAAATTATTTGACTTAGAGCCATGAAATTGTACACACTTTATCATGGTCATGAGCAGATGACTTTATTTTACTTTCAGGCCATTGTACATGCTTTATATTGGTCATGAGCAGGTGATTATACTTTCAGGCCATTGAGGCAATTATCCTATTTTTTTTACATGATGTTGAACTTTTTTGGACTTGCACCGTTGTAACAAAAACCCTGTTAACATGAATAAGCAAAAGCCCTTGAAGCAGACAGATGAAATTTGGTTGGCCTATTGGTACTTTCATGTAGATGACCTGATTATATCTTCAAGTCATTATTTCAATTTTTCACTCTACTAATCATAGACCAAAAGAGCTTATTGGATGGTCTGTTATTCATCATTTGTCTGTCTGTCCATTAACACAAGTTTGTTATTGTTGCACGTTCTAAACTACTTGGAGGATTGCCATGAAACTTTACACACACATTCAGCCCATGGTCTAGTTGGTCCTAAATGAAAATGGTGCTGCTTGGACATCCAGTATGGCCACCAAAGTGGCCATCTTGACAATCTTATTGCAACTCCTCCTAAATGGATGGTCATTTTAACATGGGGTTTTCACTAAAAGACTTCTCATGATGTCTTGTTGGTCTTAAATGAAAATGGTGCCAATCTAACATCCAATGTGGCCACCATGGCAGCCATCTTTAAAATCTTTTTATCGCTTCTTCGGAGGAATGGAAAGTCATATTGACATGGTCTTTTCACCAGAAGACTTCTTATGATGTCTGGTTGGGCCTAAATGAAAATGGTGCTAATCTGACATCCAATACGGCTGCCATAGTGTCCATCTTGAATTCTTTTTTTATCACTACTCCTCCTGAATGGATAGTCATATAAATATGGGGTTTTCAATAAATGACTTCTTTTATTATGTCTAGTTGGTCATAAATGAAATTGGTGCTGGTCTGATGTCCAGTATGGCTACCACAGCAGCCATCTTGAAAATCTTGTTATTGCTTCACCTCCTGAATGAAAAGTTATGTTGACATGAGAGTTTCACCAGAAGACTTCTTATGATGTATAATTGTTCTTGAATGAGAATGGTGCCAATCTTATGTCCGATATGGTTGCGATAGCGGCCATCTTGAAAATCTTCTTATTGCTACTCCTCCTGAATGGATGGTCATATCATTATGGGGTTTTCACTAAAAGACTTCTTATAATGTCTCTTTGGCCCTAAATGAATATGGTGCCAGTCTGATTGTCCAATATGGCCACCATAATAACCAGCTTGAAAATCCATTGCTACTCCTACTGAATGAAAGATAATATTGCCATAGAATTTTTACCAGGAGACTTATTATGTCAAGTTGGTTCTAAATGAAAAAGGCTGTCACTTGCACATCCACTACAACCACCACAGCAGCCATCATGAAAATCTTATTGTTACTCCAGAATGGATGATTGGATCAAGATGGGGTTTTTACTAAATGACTTCTTATGGTGTCTAGTTGGTCCTAAATGAAAATGGTGCTGCTCCCATCTATATGGCCACCACAGTGGCCATCTTGAAAATCTTGTTATCATTACTCCTGAATGAATTGTCATATTAGCATGGGTTTTTTCTTTGAAAGACTTCTTTTGATGTCTAGTTGGTAGTAAATGAAAATGCTGTAAATCTGACTTCCATAATAGCCATATTGGAAATCTTGTAATGGCTACTTCTCCTAGATGGCTGGTCATATCGATATTGTGCTTTCACCAAAAGACTTCTTATGATGTCTAGTTGGTTTTAAATGGAGATGGTACCAATCTGACATCCAATATGGCCACCATGACACCCATCATGAAAATCTTGTTATTGTTACTTCTCCAAAATGGAAAGTCGTATCAAAATGGGGTTTTCCTCGGAAGATTTCTTATGATGTCTTGTTGGTCTTGAATGATGTATTGTTTGTCCTAGGGCATCTTGTTTACTGAGATTTGTTTGTTTTCATCCAGCTTATAGATGTATGAAATGCACTTTATGAAAATATTTAGAAATAAAGCTTTATTAGTACTTTGAGAATGTACTTTTCTCCATTTTCCATACTGTGTATTGTAGTTACTGTAGTTAAAAAAAATCTATGAAGTAGCTCACAAATAGCAGTCCATTCCAGCATATATTTAAAAATGCACAAGTTGGTAAAATCTTAGATTAAAATGACCCCCCCCCCCCCCTTTCAGATATAACTGAGATGTAATAAATCAGGACATGCAGATGTTTCAACATGTAAACACCCTTAGCAGTTTCGATATGCCCGCCATAAGGTGGATTATATTATACTATGATGAAATCCACCTGTCACCCATTTCCTTTTTGCAAAATGGCTCAAATTATCCATGATCTACAGTTACCAATCTTTGTGGATGGTTTGAAGTAAGGAAGAACCCTATTGATTTCAGGGTCAAAAGGTCAAAGGTAAAGGTCACAGTTACCGAAAGCAAAAAATGGTTTATGTGCAATAACACAAGTTCTCCATCTTCTACAGTTACCAGACTATGTGGATGGCTTGCACTTGGAGTAAGGAAGAACCCTATTGATCTCATGGACAAAAGGTCTAAGGTTCACTCAAACTAGATCACAGTGACTGAACAAAGAAAAATGGTTTATGCATCATAAATTGAGTTCCCAACCATCTACAGTTACCAAACTTTGTGGATGACTTGCACTTGGGGTAAGGAAAAAAAGCCTATTGATATCAGAGTCAATAGTTCAAATGTCAAGGTCATTGTGACTGAAAGAAGATAAATGGTTTCTGCACAAAACATAGGTTCTCCACCATGTACAGTTACCAAACTTTGTAGATAGCTTGCACTTGGGCTAAGGAAGAAGCCTATTGATTTTGGGGTCAAAAGTCAAAGTCCAAGTGACTGAAAGAAGAAAAATGGTTTTTAGCTCTACTGGTCATAGACCAGAAGACCTTATTAGATGGCCTGTTGTTCATCATCTGTTGTATAGAGTAATGTATTTGATGGAAAAACGTAACTCCTGGAGAATACCTTTACTTGACATGTGTAGCCTAATCCATGTTAAGAAGTCAATGGCTTCTAAATTTCTCCTTGTAAATACCCAATATTACTTGGTAACATTGTTTTCAACAAACCTCCAGAGCCTTGGCAGAGTCTTGGTAGAGCCTTGGTGGAGTCTTCATAAAGCCTTTGTAGAATCTTGGCATATCTTGGTAGAGCCTTGGCAGAGTCTTGGTAAAGTCTTGGCAGAGTCATGGCACAGTCTTGCAGAAGACAAATAATGTAACACTTCAGCTTGGGCTTCCTTGTCTTACTGCAAACCTCAAGAGGGGTTCTAATAATGTATACACTCCTGGGACTGTCCCGTTTTCTGCTATGTGATTCAGAACCTTGCTTCAGATGCGAATCAGATACAGAATCATTGTAGTCTAGACAATGGCATTTAGTCTCATTGCCATAGTTTGCCTATCTGAGCTAGTCTTTCTAAATGTACAGCATAGAGAAAATAATGCTGATGCTGTATCAACATGATAATTGACACAATGTTTTCAAAGATTTTGAATTGTGGATACTAGAGGTTAAATTTAACTATAGTAGTGATGGGTGCATCATGAATGGCCATTGCTGTCTACAGTTTGCTGGGCCTTAAACAGAACAACTTCTGTTCGAAAGCCAAAGTTTGAAGAATATGGGCGTTTAGGACCATAACACTTTGAATACAGGAAATCCAACGCAGTCAAGGTTACATCTATATAAAGCTGCATAATAACTTTGGCTGAAATGCAATATCTTTAGTAAAGTTGTGCTGCAGAAGGCAATGTAAGGATATAGCTAATCAGGGGCCATACCTCTTATAAATAATGTAGAACAGTTGATATTAAAACTCATTCAATGTCTGTCCTCTTGCTGGCTCAAGGAAGAAGAATAGGCCAGATGTATCCTCATACATGTTGTAAAATTTTACTACTGGAGTTGACTCTTGCCATAGGATGCATCCGTTTTTGCCTTTATATGCCTTTATATTGGTTTTATATGCCTTTATATTGGTTTTATATGCCTTTATATTGGTTTTATAAATGCCTTTATATTGGTTTTATATGTCTTTATATTGGTTTTATATGCCTTTATATTGGTTTTATATATGCCTTTATATTGGTTTTATATGCCTTTATATTGGTTTTATATATGCCTTTATATTGGTTTTATATATGCCTTTATATTGGTTTTATATGCCTTTATATTGGTTTTATATGCCTTTATATTGGTTATATATGCCTTTATATTGGTTTTATATGCCTTTATATTGGTTTTATATGCCTTTTTGTGCATACCTAAACTTATTAAATGCTATATAGCTAGGATTGTAATGATGTGCGATTCCACCATATCCATACATGTATACATACAGCAATGACCCATGTGTGTATGCTTGTTGTGTATACTTGTTGTGTATGCTTGTTGTGTATGCTTGTTGTGTATACTTGTTGTGTATGCTTGTTGTGTATGCTTGTTGTGTATGCTTGTTGTGTATGCTAGTTGTGTATGCTTGTTGTGTATGCTAGTTGTGTATGCTTGTTGTGTATGCTAGTTGTGTATGCTTGTTGTGTATGCTTGTTGTGTATGCTTGTTGTGTATGCTAGTTGTGTATGCTAGTTGTGTATGCTTGTTGTGTATGCTAGTTGTGTATGCTGGTTGTGTATGCTTGTTGTGTATGCTTGTTGTGTATGTGTGTTGTGTATGCTTGTTGTGTATGTGTGTTGTGTATGCTTGTTGTGTAGGCTTGTTGTGTATGCTTGTTGTGTAGGCTTGTTGTGGATGCTTGTTGGCAGTCTCATGTTAAGCATGTACATGATACTTTCATTAAGTATCGATGTCTATTATTTCAGTGCAAGAGTACTTAATCAGTAAACTTCCATGTTTTATATTGTTTGTTCATTACTGTGGAGTTGGCATAATTGTCATACTGTTTAAAAATGAAATGTTCTTATCAATTTGTAAGCAGAGCTACTGTCATATGTTTTGGTCCAACAGTGCTCAGTTAAGTTCTCTTACTCATTCAGGTGATGTCACAGGTCGCAGAGGTCAATGGGTCAGGTTGGGTATAAATAGCTTGACACTCTCGGCATCTGTCTGTTGCACCCGGTTTCAACTGCAGCATGAAGTCTATGTTGTAATGTTCATAAATAAACAATAGGCCTGTGTGTGTGTGTAGGCAGTAGTGCAGCAACTTTCAAGAGTAAATTTGTGATACTCTGGTGATTTAATGGAATTTGAGCTACATGCTGTTTTTTTCCTGATAGTTCTCATTTCCATTAATTTTTAAATTTATCTATTCAGATGTAAAATGTCAAATTTTGTAATGCAGTTTGCTGTGATTGAGCCGAGATAATTGAATAGAACCTCGAGAAAGACAGTTCAATTACATATACAATATGCCATTACGAAATTTCTGAGTTTTATTCTTTTTCTAATGTTTTGTTGCACAGACATGTTTGTTAGCAGACGACACCTCCACCCCTTTGTTACTGTATACCGTGTTTTGTTTTCAAGGGGGAGATGGATACATTAAGATGAAACATGTAATATTTATTCTGCAGAGAGTTCCTTCATATTGTGTAACCTGAGAATTATGTTGAATTTATTGTATGTTTATGTTACTCAGTTTTCAATACACATTACTTTTACTTGTGCTCCTGTTTTGTTTGAAAATCCCTTCATAGTGTAGGAAGTCCTTGTTATTTGTATTTACTCGTATTCCATTGGAGTATTGACTGTGATATTGATGTCAATCCGAGTTAAATTGCCTCAGCGGTGAAAAACATATTGTCCGTGACTGATGCACACACATGCAAGATACAAATATTTAACCACGTATGTTGTGTATTGCAGCCCCAAGTGTAATAAAGATTTTGTCATTGTCATTGTTAAGTGAATTACTTTTGTTAAATTGGTGTTGTAAGTGACATCAGTAACCAGTGACTCTTCTAAATGAAACTAAACCCATATAAGGCACATGTTAGGCTATGAGATAATGTTCAAACCAAATTACATCAGAATATGCCGAATGGTATTGAGCTATGCTGGTTACAAGCAACAGCCAATGTGAAGATATGAAGTTAACTGTCAAGGACCATAACTATCCTAACTAGAGTTAATGAAATGAAATCCATAACGTGCATATCTAAATCAGGATGGTTCCCAAGCTATGCTGAAATTCATAACGTGCATATCTAAATCAGGATGGTTCCCAAGCTATGCTGAAATCCATAACGTGCATATCTAAATCAGGATGGTTCCCGAGCTATGCTGAAATGCATAACGTGCATATCTAAATCAGGATGGTTCCCGATCTATGCTGAAATCCATAACATGAATATCTAAATCAGGATGGTTCCCGAGCTATGCTGAAATCCATAACGTGCATATCTAAATCAGGATGGTTCCTGAGCTATGCTGAAATCCATAACATGCATATCTAAATCAGGATGGTTCCCAAGCTATGCTGAAATCCATAACGTGCATATCTAAATCAGGATGGTTCCTGAGCTATGCTGAAATCCATAACATGCGTATCTAAATCAGGATGGTTCCCGAGCTATGCTGGCTAGAAGTATCTGCTGTAGTTGAGATTTTTAATATTGAAGGAAAATGGGCAATAACTCTGACAAAATTGGATCTGAAAAAATGAAACATTTAAAAGGCACATCTGTATGTATTAGGCAATTCACCTGCAAAATGGCATCCAATTATGTGGAAGGGTTGCAGAACTATCCTGGTTATGAGCAACATTCCATGTGAAAATATTGCTAATTGCCAAGGGATAACTATTGTAAATGAAGTTGCTGAAACAAAACATAAAAGGAACATCTAGGTCTATGAGACAATGTAAAGACTAAACTAATCAGAATATGTTCAGTGTTTCCTAAATTCTGCTGGTTACAAGGATCTGCTGTAGTGGACATGCAATACTGATGAAAAAAGGGCAATAACTCTATCAAAAAATTTAAAATGAAAAGAGAAAGCCTTTAAGAGACTCATCAACATGTAATAGGCAATTCAACAACCAAATGGTAGATACAAGAATTGTGAATGGGTGGACAGACTGAAATGGTGATAACTATAGGGTTTCCTAATTATTGTGTAAGTGTGAATGGGTGGACAGACTGAAATGGTGATAACTATAGGGTTTCCTAATTATTGTGTAAGTGTGAATGGGTGGACAGACTGAAATGGTGATAACTATAGGGTTTCCTAATTATTGTGTAAGTGTTAATGGGTGGACAGACTGAAATGGTGATAACTATAGGGTTTCCTAAATATTATGTAATTGTGAATGGGTGGACAGAATGAAATGGTGATAACTATAGGGTTTCATAATTATTGTGTAAGTGTTTATGGGTGGACAGACTGAAATGGTGATAACTATAGGGTTTCCTAATTATTGTATAAGTGATCAGCCTCTTTATTCACCTGCCTCCTTTCTTCAGCCGTTTATTCGTCATCAGTGCAGATAGCTTGATCTGGGTTGTTGCATCACATTTAGTCGGGTGTAATGGTTCAACAAATAAAACTGTTTGGTCCTTGTTTAATCGTATTATTCCAAAATTATCCATTTAATGTACTACTATAAAGCAAATAGTTTTACTGTAATATTGGATAAACAACCTATACAGCATATTGTTTTACTGTACTGATGACCAGTGTATACAGGTAATGTTGGATAAACAGCCTATACAGCATATTGTTTTACTGTACTGATGACCAGTGTATACAGGTAATGTTGGATAAACAGCCTATACAGCATATTGTTTTACTGTACTGATGACCAGTGTATACAGGTAATGTTGGATAAACAGCCTATACAGCATATTGTTTTACTGTACTGATGACAAGTGTATACAGGTAATGTTGGATAAACAGCCTATACAGCATATTGTTTTACTGTACTGATGACCTGTACATGCAGGTAATGTTGGATAAACAGCCTATACAGCAAACTGTACTGATGACCTGTACATGCAGGTAATGTTGGATAAACAGCCTATACAGCATATTGTTTTACTGTACTGATCACCTGTACATGCAGGTAATGTTGGATACACAGCCTATACAGCATATCGTTTTACTGTATTGATGACTTGTATATGCAGGTAATGTTTGATAAACAGCTTATACAGCATACTGTATCACTGTATACTATGATGTCCTATTACCAAGCCATGCTTACTAGTGTGACATTTTAGCATTGCCGAGAACTTAGATTATCATGCATTACATCTGATTGACCTGTATGCACACATATACTCAAGAAGTTCACAAGGACATCAAGTTTAAAGATTGAAAGAAATATCCCACATCTTTTAATTTTTTTTTACTTTGATATCATACTACCGATGGTCACTGTATTTCTCAATTGCCTTGGTAATAGGATTTTGCCTTTAGAGCACCTCCTGTCAGAGGTCACCTTTGAATACCCACCACTTTGGCGGATTTGTTGATCAGAAATAAAAATCATTCACCATGACCAATGCCTGACATTGATTACTGCTAGAGTAGGATCAAAAATGAAAATCTAAGCATACGAAAAACTTTTTTGTGGTATGTTTTCTTAGTAACATTTTAATAGGACATACCAGCCAACTGATGACCAGTGTATGCGGGTAATGTTGAATAAACAGCCTATACAGCATATTGTTTTCTTAGTAATGTGATAATAAGATATTATTGACCTACTGATGACCTGTGTATAGAGGTAATGTTTGATAAACAGCCTATACAGCATATTGTTTTCTTAGTAACGTTTTAATAGCACATACCGGCCTACTGATGACCAGTGTATACAGGTAATGTTTGATAAATAGCCTATACAGCATATTGTTTTCTTAGTAACGTTTTAATAGCATGTACCGGCCTACTGATGACCAGTGTATACAGGTAATGGTTGATAAACAGCTTAAACAGCATATTGTTTTCTTATAATGTTTTAATAGGACATTCCGGCCTACTGATGACCAGTGTATACAGGAAATGGTTGACAAACAGCCTAAACAGCATATTGTTTTCTTATAACGTTTTAATAGGACATTCCGACCTACTGATGACCAGTGTATACAGGTAATGGTTGATAAATAGTCTATACAGCATATTGTCTTACTGTACTGATGACCCATATATACAGGTAATGTTTCATAAACATTCATTTTAAAGCAAAGAAAGAAAGACATCAAAAACATACACAAAGCCTCTTTCATTACACTTAAACACAAATTTCTGGAAGCATGACAATTTTAAAAATAATTTAATGAGATATCTGAATTACTGAAGATACTTTGTACAGCAAATGTGATAATGCAAGTTAGTAGTAAAGACTATAATGTCAATCAGTGATAAAGACTATAATGTCAATCAGAGATAAGACTATAATATTAATCAGTGACAAAGACTATAATTTCAATCAGTGATAAAGACTATAATGTAAATCAGTAATTAAGACTATAATGTCAATCAGTGATAAAGACTATAATGTCAATCAGTGATAAAGACTATAATGTCAACCAGTGATAAAGACTATAATGTCAATCAGTAATGAAGACTATAATGTCAACCAGTGATAAAGACTATAATGTCAATCAGTGATAAAGACTATAATGTCAATCAGTGATAAAGACTATAATGTCAATCAGTGATAAAGACTATAATGTCAACCAGTGATAAAGACTATAATGTCAATGAGTAATGAAGACTATAATGTCAACCAGTGATAAAGACTATAATGTCAACCAGTGATAAAGACTATAATGTCAATCAGTGATAAAGACTATAATGTCAATCAGTGATAAAGACTATAATGTCAATCAGTGATAAAGACTATCATGTCAACCAGTGATAAAGACTTTAATGTCAATGAGTAATGAAGACTATAATGTCAACCAGTGATAAAGACTATAATGTCAATGAGTAATGAAGACTATAATGTCAATCAGTGATAAAGACTATAATGTCAATCAGTGATAAAGACTATAATGTCAATCAGTGATAAAGACTATAATGTCAACCAGTGATAAAGACTATAATGTCAATGAGTAATGAAGACTATAATGTCAATCAGTGATAAAGACTATAATGTCAACCAGTATTAAAGACTATAATGTCAATCAGTGATTAAGACTATAATGTCAATCAGTGATAAAGACTATAATGTCAATGAGTAATGAAGACTATAATGTCAATCAGTGATAAAGACTATAATGTCAATCAGTGATAAAGACTATAATGTCAATGAGTAATGAAGACTATAATGTCAATCAGTGATAAAGACTATAATGTCAACCAGTGATAAAGACTATAATGTCAACCAGTGATAAAGACTATAATGTCAATCAGTGATAAAGACTATAATGTCAATCAGTGATAAAGACTATAATGTCAATCAGTGATAAAGACTATAATGTCAACCAGTGATAAAGACTATAATGTCAATCAGTGATAAAGACTATAATGTCAACCAGTGATAAAGACTATAATGTGAATGAGTAATGAAGACTATAATGTAAGTTAATAGAATTTAGTGAGAAAAACTATACTGTAAATCGGTAATGAAGACTATAGTGTAAGTTAATATAATGTAAGTTAATCAGTAATAAAGACTACAAAGTAAGTTGGTATGATGTAAATAAGTAATAAAGACTATACTGTAAATCAGTAATAAAGACTATATAGTAAATCAGTAATAAAGACTATATTGTAAATAAGTAATAAAGACTATATTGTAAATAAGTAATAAAGACTATATTGTAAATAAGTAATAAAGACTATAATGTAAGTTAATATACATATTTTTTTTCATAATTTGCAATATTTGTGACAAAATGCCACATTTAACAAGACATGCAAATATTGAATGACTAAATAATAATGATATTCCCATCATTATACAACTCGTGATAAAGGTTATTTTTCCCAAGGATGCTTTGAAACCTTGTATGAAATGCACATCTGATATAGACTGAGATTCCTCACTGTCAAGTATGATATTACCTAACAACGGTCATGTAAAGGGTCTACTACAGTTATGCTATATTTCCACACAATGTACAATATGAGTAAATGGATGGATCAGTACAGTCACATGCTCTGGGGGCTTGTATTGTGTCTCATTTGATAATGGAAGGATATTGGATCACGCTTGACCCTTTGGGTCTCATAAGATCTGATGTCCTGCCACTATCAAACTCAGTGCAATACAAGCACCCAGATCAAGTTACTGTACTGTTAACCTGTATGTACTGCATGCTTGCTTTGTACATAAAGAATTTGTATGATAACAGCACCTGATCATTCAATGCTTCCCATGTACATATGCAGGAATTTTTTTATTGCACAGAACCCAAGTATTTTCAAATGCTGAGAAACTATATGTTTACAAATGTATACTGACATTTTTTTATATTAGTTGCATTGACTGAAAACAAGAGGCCCAAGCAGGCCTGAGATTGCCCACCTAACTGACATTTGCCTTTCAACCAAATGCAACATCAGCTGACCAAGAAATCTGGCTCTGTTGGATGTTTTCTGTTGAAATTTATTCCAATAGTTGTTTCAAGATTTCACTACTTTTTGTATCTTCATCCATTTTTGATGACACATCAGCATCATTTGTTCAATACTGAAATATACCATTACACTTTGTGTCAAAGTTGATCAAATTCTGATCAGCAGCATTTTATATACCGTTGTATCCATATTTTTCTACTTTTAGTGGAGGATTGGCATAATTTCCACAAACATGAAAGCCTTTTAAGCCAGGATGCTGTCTGTAAATCTTAAACAAATTTCGTTAAACAGTTTTACATCATAAGTAATTTAAAGATTTTCCTACTTTTTTCAAAACAGTGGGTATATTTGAAAGTCGATTTGAATTATTTTTTTATAAAATTTAAGCCCTCTATGCCAGAATGCTTTCTGTCAAATTTGGTCACATTTTGTTGAGCATTCTTTGAGAAGTTGTTTCAAGCTTTTTTTCTTTTTTGAGTAACAGTGGCCATATTTGATGGCAGATTGGCATCTTTTCATACAAATTTAAAAGGTCTTCATGCCAAGTTGGTTTAGATTAAGTTCCATCAAATTCTATTCAGTGGTTTTAGAGAAGGTGTTTAAAAGGGTTTTCTATTTTTAGTAATGGTAGCCATAGTTTATGGCAGATCAGCATTATTTGTATAAATTAAAAATGTCTTCATGCCATGATGTTTTCTGTTAAACATTATCAAATTTTTTTCAGCTGTTTTGAGAAAAATTTCATGTACATGTTTTCCTATTTTTCGTGACATTGGCCATACTTGATGGCTGATCAGTTTCAGTTTTACAAACGTTAAAGCCCTGTATGCCAAGATGCTTTGTGTCAAGATTGGTTAAATTTTATTTACTGGCTTTGGAGAAGAGATTTCAATGTTTTGCTATTTTTAGTAATGATGGCCATAGTTAATGGTGGATCATCATCATTTATATAAATTAGAAAGATCTACATGCCAGGATGGTTTCTGTCAAATATGATCAAATTCTGTTGAGTGGTTTTGGAGATGTCATTTAGAGGTTTTTCTTTGTTAAGTAATAGTGATCATATTTGATCGTGGATCAGCAGCAGTTCTACAAACTTGAGAGCCTACTATACCAGGCTGATTTCTGTCAACTTTGGTCTAATTCTGTTAAGTTGTTGATGAGAAGAAGTTGTTTAAATATCGCCCCGTTCCCAACCCCTGCATAAGAAGGAGTGTATTATGTTATGATCATGTCCATTAATCTGTTACCAATTTGATTTCTGTACAATAACTCAAGTTCTCCACCATCTACAGTTACCAAACTTTGTAGATGGCTTGCATTTGATATAAGGAAGAACCCAATAGATTTTGGGCTCAAAAGCTCAAAGGTCAGTCACTGTGACCAAAAGAAGGGAAATGGTTTATGCACATTAACTTGAGTTCTCCACCATCTACAGTTACCAGAGTTTGTTGATGGCCTGCACTTGGAATAAGGAAGAATCCTGCAAATTTTGGGCTCAATAGCTCATTGTTCAAGGTCACTCTTAAAGCAGAAAAATGGTTTCTGAACAAATCCTCTTGACTTTGGAATCAAAAGGTTAAAGGTCCACATCACTGTGACTAAAAGGATAAGATTGTTTCTGTACAATAACATCAGTTCCATACCACATACCTCAACAAAACTTTGTGGATGGCTTGCACCTTTGTTAAGGAAGAAGCCTATTGGTTTTTCAATCAAAAAGTCAGGGTAAATGTGCCTGAAAGAAGAATAATGGTTTCTGCGCAATAACATTTGTTGTACTTCACAGACCTGGATCTAACTTTGTGGATGGTTTGCTCTTAAAGATAAGGAAGAATCCTATCAATTTTGGGATCAAAGGTCAAGGTCGCTATGTAAGCAGAAAAATCTTTTCTGCGAAAAAAATTAAGTTATCTATATAAAGTACTATTAATAATGTGCTGTTCATGGTACTCTTCTATTTTCAGTAAAAGTGCCATATCTGATGGCAGATTGGTTTCAATTGTATAGACTTTAAAGGTCTTAGTGCCAGGATACTTGTCTGTCACGTTTTGTCAAATTATATTCAATAGCCTTGGAGAAGTTGTTAAAAACCTTTTTTATTTTTAGTAATAATAGGTTATATATTTTTAGCAACAATGGCCATATTTAAAAGTGGCTCAGCACCATTTGTACAAACTTGAAAGGTATCCCTGCCAGGATGCTGTAAAATTTGATCAAATTCTGTTCAGTGGTTTTTGAGATGTCACTTAAATTTTTTTTTTTTTTTTTTTTTTTTTTTTTTAGTAGTAACCATATTTGATGGTTGGCATCATTTATATAAACTTGAAAGCCCTTTATGCCAGGATTGTCTGTGCCAAAATTGGTCAAAATTGGTCTGTTGGTTTCTGAGAAGTTTAAAATAGCAATGGTTGATGGATGCATGATGCATGATGTGCCCAGGTGATCTAACAATAGAAAAATGACAAAGTAAACAATTGTATATAATTAGAATGGTGAAAAGCCAATCAAAAGTAAGCTTGGGTAAATAAAACATTTAATTTATAACATACATATATATTGAAACAGTCTTATAATTTATTTTTAATATATAATAATAACAATCCTAAATATATGTGAATGAATACAATATTTACCTATGTACATCAATACTGAACACATACAGAAAAATATACTATAATATGAACCTTTCATAGCATCTTGGCTAGCTAAGGGTCATCACTCTACTTCATTCCACATTGACCCCTTGGCATTATGCAGCTAGCTAAAACTATTTACCACTCCACTATCAGAGTGAATGGGACTGTTCCAATCTGATTGCTTGTAATATTTACTTGGGGAGATAGCTGAGAATAATCATCGCAGACTCTAGAAAATGAGATGATGTGGCTTATCAGTTTCTCGAACTTAAATCATCCACAAACAAGTTTTCTTTTCAGTCATGGAATGTGGACATCATGGTAATCATAATCGTGAGTAAGTGAAATGTAAAATGAATTATCCCACTTGTAAAATATAATTTAGCATGCAATGGGTAGTAACTCTTTGATCAGCATGAGACATTAGTTTAACATCGTGTTTCAGCTAGATACATATGAAAAGGGTCAATTCAAAATGAAGTGGAATGAAACGTCGTGGTTAAAGAAGATGCTTCCATAGTAGTTCAATAATAAACAATGTTAAAAGTATAACAATATAGTTTACAGAACACAACAATGGTCTTTTGAAGTGGGTAATACTTATACTGGATGATATGTAAATTTCCTTTGACTCCATAAAAGTATCTTTATACCCAATGGATACATTCACCAGATAATCAGATCTTCATGCTGCCTTTGTAGAAATTGGTGTGTCCAAATTAAACGATTACCATTCAATTCAGCCAAGATCTTGACTGTTTGTCAAAGTGGATTGTGTAAGTAAAGATTTCAATTCCAGTAAATTTCTACATCTTCAGATGATGTATCTGGCATTTGTCATTGCGCTTTTAATGAACTTAAACATTTTAATACAAAATCTCCTAGCATCACGACTTCTTTTAATTGGACACAACTCATACTTAACATGTGGTTCCTGATTCAAAGTGATTTGTGTGCTACCAAAACTTGTACTTAACATGTGGTTCCTGATTCAAAGTGACTTGTGTGCTAAAAAAACTCAAACTCATACTTAACATGTGGTTCCTGATTCAAAGTGACTTGTGTGCTACCAAAACTCAAACTCGTACTGAACATGTGGTTCCTGATTCAAAGTGACTTGTGTGCTACCAAAACTCAAACTCATGCTTAACATGTGGATCCTGATTCAAAGTGACTTGTGTGCTACCAAAACTCAAACTCGTACTGAACATGTGGTTCCTGATTCAAAGTGACTTGTGTGCTACCAAAACTTGTACTTAACATGTGGTTCCTGATTCAAAGTGACTTGTGTGCTACCAAAACTCAAAGAAGATGATACCAAGCTCTAGTTCAATTGTGAAGTGTCATACCATATGTACCTGCTTATAAGTTGGGTCCATCTGCAAACAGCATAGACCCAGATATGCCATCACATAATGCACAGGCAGATCTGGGTCTATGCAGTTCATTGGGAGAGAAAAGTAGAACAAATAACATAGACCCTGATCTGCACGCGCATTAAGTGATGGCTGATCAGGGTCTTTGTTGTTTGCAGTTGGATCTGACTTATAAATGAGTACATACAGTAACTGAACAATTCTTGAAATACCTAAATCATCCTAATCTTCACCATTGTTAGATTACAGTAGTAATATTGTCACATGTATCAGGAACATTTTATCATATTTGTATTTTACAGTGGTAAGACTTTTCACATGTATCAGGAATATTTTATCATATTCGTATTTGGTTACAGTGGCAAGATTGTCATATGTATCAAGAACATTTCATCATATTTGTATTTGGTTACAGTGGCAAGATTGTCATATGTATCAAGAACATTTCATCATATTTGTATTTGGTTACAGTGGCAAGATTGTCATATGTATCAGGAACATTTCATCATATTTGTATTTGGTTACAGTGGCAAGATTGTCATATGTATCAAGAACATTTTATCATATTCATATTTGGTTACAGTGGCAAGATTGTCATATGTATCAGGAACATTTCATCATATTTGTATTTGGTTACAGTGGCAAGATTGTCATATGTATCAAGAACATTTTATCATATTCATATTTGGTTAACGTGGCAAGATTGTCATATGTATCAGGAACATTTCATCATATTCGTATTTGGTTACAGTGGCAAGATTGTCATATGTATCAGGAACATTTCATCATATTTGTATTTGGTTACAGTGACAAGACTTGTCATATGTATCAAGAATATTTTATCATATTTGTATTTGGTTACAGTGGCAAGATTGTCATATTCTTCAGGAACATTTCATCATATTTGTATTTGGTTATAGTGGCAAGATTGTCATATGTATCAAGAACATTTCATCATATTTGTATTTGGTTGCAGTGACAAGACTTGTCACATGTATCAGGAACATTTTATCATATTCATATTTGGTTACAGTGGCAAGATTGTCATATGTATCAGGAACATTTCATCATATTTGTATTTGGTTACAGTGGCAAGACTTGTCATATGTATCAAGAACATTTCATCATATTTGTATTTGGTTACAGTGGCAAGACTTGTCATATGTATCAAGAACATTTCATCATATTTGTATTTGGTTACAGTGGCAAGATTGTCATATGTATCAAGAACATTTCATCATATTTGTATTTGGTTACAGTGACAAGACTTGTCACATGTATGAGGAACATTTTTATCATATTTATATTTTCAGAGCAGCTATTAATGCACTTAAATGTACCTGCTTTCAAATCCAGTGATGGAAAGTAAAAAATGCATGAAGGCATTGAAATGTTGGTAAGGGCTGTGATCAGCAAGAATAGCATTACTATGTAACAGTGACATAGAAGTATGAGTTTTTCATGAAGACTAAATCACCTTGTGACTTTATTATGCACTTAGTACTTAAATTAGCATGTCAAATTGCTGTTCATGAGAAAGGATACCATCATAATGAGGAATACTGAATGCAGATTGGCATAGTACATCTATCAATAGTATCTGGCATAGCACATCTATCAATAATATCTGGCACAGCACATCTATCAATAGTACATGGCATAGCACATCTATCAATAGTACATGGCATAGCACATCGATCAATAGTATCTGGCATAGCACATCTATCAATAGTACATGGCATAGCACATCTATCAATAGTACATGGCATAGCACATCTATCAATAGTACATGGCATAGCACATCTATCAATAGTATATGGCATAGCACATCGATCAATAGTATCTGGCATAGCACATCTATCAATAGTACATGGCATAGCACATCGATCAATAGTATCTGGCATAGCACATCTATCAATAGTACATGGCATAGCACATCGATCAATAGTATCTGGCATAGCACATCTATCAATAGTACATGGCATAGCACATCTATCAATAGTACATGGCATAGCACATCTATCAACAGTATATGGCATAGCACATCGATCAATAGTATCTGGCATAACACATCTATCAATAGTATCTGGCATAGCACATCGATCAACAGTATCTGGCATAGCACATCTATCAATAGTATATGGCATACACATCTATCAATAGTATATGGCATACACATCTATCAATAATATCTGGCATAGCACATCTATAAATAGCATCTGGCATAGCACATCTATCAATAGTACATGGCATAGCACATCTATCAATAGTATCTGGCATAGCACATCTATCAATAGTATCTGGCATACACATCTATCAATAGTATATGGCATACACATCTATCAATAATATCTGGCATAGCACATCTATCAATAGTATCTGGCATAGCACATCTATCAATAGTACATGGCATAGCACATCTATCAATAGTTTCTGGCATATCACATCTATCAATAGTATCTGGCATAGCACATCTATCAATAGTATCTGGCATAGCACATCTATCAATAGTATCTGAAAGATGATAGCATAAGATAATGAAGTCTGCTTTACCAAGACAATGAAAAATGTTGCAAAAACAATTTGTATAAATACAAGTTAACTTAGTCAAAAAAGATCTAGAGGATGGAAAATTTGAACAAAACATATTTTTTCTAAAAGCTGCCAATACTCAATAGATTTTATTCAAATCATCAATGAACGACTAAATACTGTGCATTCATTTATGTTTGTGGGTATAAATTTTCATGGCTTTGTGAAAACAAAATTTTCATTGCCATTTAAATTTGCAGATTGGAAAAGGTGTTCTCAGTGTTTTCAAAGAAGGACGATTATTGCCTTGTGTCTTTAAATTCTTGGTTTGTAGTAACTACCAAAACCACAAAAATGAGAGAACTTAAGAAAATAGCTTTTAGGAAGTCACTAAGGAGATTTTTCTAGAGCCAGTACAATCTTATGCAAGACTTCTACAGATCTATAGGCAATAATTCCACCATCATTACACCATTTCTGTGCTCCACTTAGTTCTGGGCAGTCTGGTTCATGGTACTTTATCTGGGATGTTTTATGAAAAGTTTCCACAGTTTTCATCTCTGTTAGTGAACCAGTCTGCTTTAGGCATTCTATGATACCATTACATTTGACAATCCCTCCCTCTGATGCTTGTAACACTGCATGTGGCCCACAACAGTCCCACTTGAAAATACTGTTTTTGGTCAGAACATAGGCATCTGCAAGGCCTTCAGAAACACACAGAAGCTTATACCCTGCTCCTGTCACAAACTTAACATCAAAGTCCTGGCTGAAAATGTCCTTCATTTCTGCAGACTCACTGCTGCTCATCAGCAGAATTGGTTTCTTCCTGTCTAATCTGCTGTACTCCTGAGAAAATGATGTTACTTTAACATCACCCTGGTGGACTCCCCATGTAATGTGCCCAGTCCATCTGAAGCAAAGAGTGAGGAATATGCAATTAAGAAAGATCTTGGTTTACCATTTACTGCCAAACCTAGATCACCAATTATTATGGGCAAGTTTACTAACATACACTGTGGGATATGGCAGAACCTCTATAGCAGTGGCAAGCATGTTCTCTTTTCAGTTACCACAATAGTGATCTTTTAATTGCACAGGGTGTTTTTTTGCGTTGAGCAAGGAATTTTGATGGTTTATTTTATTATCACAACCTGTGCAGGGAATTTTGATGGTAAATTATTTTATTATCACACCCTGTTCAGGGAATTTTGATGGTTTATTTTATTATCACACCTGTAAATTACAGTGAATGTATTTATTTTCATTTATGGTTTTGTGAAAAATAATGTTTGTTTGGTCAGTATTTAATAGTGTGTCTCAGAGAGGGGTTCCTGTTGTTTCTACAGAAAGGTAATTTTTCATTGGGTTATTAAATGCATGGGTTGTAGCAACAACAAAAAAAGCATGAGTCCCTTGAAGGGACCAATGCTTCACTGGCCAAAAAGAATATCCAGGAATCCAAGATAAGTCTGTTTCTTAATTTTAACTACCTACCATTGAAACCTCCTCTGATATTCTTGGGTGATAACAAGATTTTGAAGATGGACACCATTTTCATTTAGGACCAACAAGACATAAGAAGTATTTAGTTGTAAACCCCATATCAATATAACCATCTGTTTAAAAGAAGTAGTGATAACAAGATTTTCAAGATGGCCATCTTGGTGGCCATATTGTATGGTACCATTTTCATTTTGGACCAACTAGATATCATAAGAAGTCTTTTGGTGAAAAACTCATGTCAATATGACCATCAACTCTAGAGAAGTAGCAATAACAAGATTTTCTAGATATTGGCCATATTTAGATGTCCAATCAACACTATTTTCATTTGGGAAGTCTTTTGGTGAAATCTCAATGTTGATATGTCTTTCTGCGAAGTAGCGATAACAATATTTTCAATATGGCTGCCATGGCAACCTGGATATCAGATCAGCATCATTTTCATTTAAGACCAACTAGACATTATAAAAAGTCTTTTGGTGAAAACCCCATGTTGACATGGCTATCCATACAAAAGGAATAGCAATAACAAGATTTTCCAGATGGCTGCCATGGTGGCCATATTGGATTTAAGATCAACAGTTGCTGAACTCAGTGCATCATTCTATTAAATCCATTGTTGGGCTTTATGCGCACAAATATAGTATCAGATTCATTCATTGTTCAATTACATTATAAATGAACATCTCATTCATGAAATTGCTTTCAGTGTCTTCACTAAATCCAATCCCAACCCAGCTTCATCCTGTTACAATGGCCACTGGGTCCATTTGAAGTACTGTACAAAATTTTTGTTGTTAGAAAAGAAACACCAATCCAGTGTTCCTGTTGCAGCAACTAAACTTTATTACTTTAAAACTACTGTTTTATTTCCTTACCAGTTCTTGTGTATTTACTGGTACTGTTTTGTGGTGTACTGATGAAATTATAGATGTTGACATTTACTTTCAGAAACATTTCATTGTAAAACTGTGTGTTCTACTTTATTTCTGATGCCAGATTTTTCTATCTAAAGTATCTATGTAACAGGTAAGGATTTATTTCTTTTGTGCATTTTTTTTCTTCATCTTTCTTGCGATAAAAGTGGATTTACTTGGATAGATACGTTTCCTGTTTGTTATGATTAGTTTTTAAACTGAAGAAATGTTTGATGAAAATCCTTCACCATGTAAAAAGATTTTTATTATGACATGTTTGTTCCACAATAGGTCGATGCCTAGTACAAGGAGGGGCCTATGTGAAACATGTCATGAAAAATTGTGCTCAAGAACAGGTGCCATGTCTTCCGATTGGCTACATTATGGCTGCTATCCTTAGAATGTTTACCACATCACAAATTACTAGAAAAAAATACAAGAGAAATTATGGAAATAAAGTGCCATAACACAACAACACAAAGGTAGGGAAATGTATTTTAATGTCATGTTGATAGCATCTCATCCAGTTACACAATTAATGTAGACAACAATTATTTTTGTAAACACATTTATGAATGAATTGGATATGGATTAGCTTTTTTACACAAGAAGAAGTTTCTTTTACTGAATTTAACTTTGTTTGTAATTCAACAGCATCCATTTGTGATGTAAACTGCTCACCTATCTTTCTTTATCTAATATTAACTAAAGTAACGCAGCAGCTGCATATGGTCCAGGCACCAGGCTACTACTGTGACATCATGCTGTTGGTTTGCCCCAACCTATTTATAGCTGACCAATCAAAGCGATAGATATGGAGATACTCTTGTCCAGTCATAGACTGTCCACTCCTTCACTGCAATGCAGCAAAAACAATTCTGCATTTGATGAAGGGATTTGTAAAGTTTTGAGAACATATTTAGGCAGACCTTCCCAGACAGTTTTTCAACCATCCATAGAAGCAAATTTATGGAATAAACGACCAGAGACAGAAGTAATTTTGGACACAACTACCCTGACATATATATTTTTTTAATACTGTCATTTATATTACATGTATGTTTTAATGGAACAGCCTTTATTTTTATTTGGAAAGTAAATTTTATAGTAAATTATGTTTCTCCAAGAATACTTACTGAATCACATTAGTGTAAGGAAAATAATCTCTGCTACCTCTCAAATCCCAGAAATATGAAAATTTTGTCTTTCCTGTCTATACATCATACAGACAAAGGAAAGAAACTTGTATCTATTACCTCCCCTTACCACTGCTAGGTGTCTACCCATAAACTGGATGTTTACCAGTTTAAGCTGAGTGATACATTGAAGAGGATGCTCGCATTTGTGGGGAGGTATGGGAAGGTTGAATAGTAATGTGGTCAGTCAAGTATTAACAGAGAAACATAATTTATTAAAAAATTTACTTGCTCCATCAAATACATTTACCAATCATATTAATGTTACAAGAGTAGGTAATTGGAGGAGGACACGCATTAAGGTCCAAACTCTACCATAGGTACCTTTCAAGGGAAAAATGGCTGGAGTCCCTATATGAAGGATAAACTACCTTTCCTAACATGAAGGCAGTACATTCAACAACACAATATATGGATAAAAAAAACAAGTGTCATTTATAAAAAAATCCAAGAAAATTCAGTGAAAGTGGTAGCCCATGTCCATGAGGAGGATTTGCTGGATCTGGTGGTCATCTGGACTGGTGGTCATCTGGGCAGCTGCCACTGGACCCATCAGATTCAATTATCATCTTTGAAATACTTGAGAAAGTTAGCTGTGCATGCCAGCCAACAGTTTCTATAATGTCTCTGATCAAAACATTGCATTCAAACGTGAGGTTTGCAGAGAACTCTTGAACTTCATGTGCTGAAATTTTCATGAAATGCTAGGGCTTGAGGTCTTCACCAGAAGAAAGATATGTCATGATTCACAACTCTTCTCTGTGCATTTCAAGTGGTGCTTGAGAGCTGAAGTCAATCAAAAAACATGTTTCATAGTATAGTAGCTTCAGTGAGTTTTTGGCCCAAAGCTTGAAATTTGAGCCTAGTCTAAACCCACAAAAGATTCCATGTAGGAAACAAGGTGAGTGATCTGCTTGTATTCATGTCAAAACTGGCCAGCAAGTCTGACAAGTCCTTGTGCATATATCCCCTCTACCATGATGCATGAATGTGTCGGAGATAATGGAGCAGTATAGCCTTTGATAGAGTAGGAGCCAAATGTTTCTCCTTAAAAACCAACTGAGAGATCAAATCACTCAAAGGGATGATGTTGTTAACCCTACACCAGTCCCTGAAAACATGCCACTTTTCTTTGTAGGCCTTTAAAGTGGATGGGCTTCTAGCTCATGAGATTCTCTCCATGACTGAAAGTTCAAATTCTTTTCTATGCAAAGCTGTCCTGACAAGAGTCAGGCATGAATGAGAAGCCTGTCGAAGCAGAGATGAAACACCTGCAACCAAGGCGGTTTGAACAGGTTGGGCTGCACCAGAATTTTTTGGGGGACATCTTTTACTAGACTGAGCAGGTCATTCACTCAAGACTTCTCCCACCTAAACAGGGCTATCAGAATCACTCTGTAGCTCTAGACTCTTATTGTCTGTATTATCCTCAGCACCAGAACAGTAGTGGGACTGGCAAAACCCATTCAAATGACTGATAGAGTGTCTACTGGAGAGACAAAGGTGGACAGTTGTTGGTTCCACCTCACTGCAAAAGGTCAATCATTCGACTCCCCTAAAGTGCACAAATCTGCTGAAAGACCAACAAATGAAAGGACAACTCAGTGCAAAAAGTCTGGCCCCTTTCTCAATAGTGAGTCAGCTAGGATTTTAAACCTCCTGGGAATATGTCTGATCTAGACTATCATCTATAGCTGGAAGCGCCAGCATAGGAAGTCCCAGGCTAGAACGCATTGGCAGATTGATTTCATCCTCCCATTAGAGGAGGTAGGTCACCACCAACAAGTTGTCTCACAAGTTGAGAACTACCTTTTCACAGAACTCCTTCCAGAAATAAAATGTCTTACTATTGCCTTTACTTCCAGAAAACTGATGTGAAGCAATATCTCCTCCAGCCCTGATTTGCTGCTGACTGTGGTGAAGCTGGTCAAAGTTGGATTCTCATATCATATGAACTGGCATCCATGCAGACCACAATTTTCTGTTGGGGCTTTTCCTGTGGAATTTCCTGCTGTAAGCCATTGTTTGTCCCACCAATGATGCAGGAAATGTCTTATTTTGGTCAAGATCATAAAGGCACATCACTAGGCCAGAAGGTCCATCTAAAGGGCACATGAAAATTCTGCCAAGAAGAATCAAATCCATTAAGCAAGCTAAGAAAACCCAGCTGATGGAAAAAAAGTTGTTCCTGCCCTTCACCAAAGATGAACTTACGATATGTTTTTGAAGGATGCTGCGAAAATACACTGCAAGTGCTGCTGACAAGGTTGACCTGAACAGGGTGATGATACAGGTGATGGTCTTCATCAACACCCATGATATGATGTTGAGACCAAATGGGAGAGCACAGAATTGATATACAGTTCTTTGGAAGGCAAACAGAAGGAATTTGCATCAAGATGGGTGGATAGGGGAAAGAAAATATGTATCAGTTAGATTCAGGCTGATTGCAAATTTGTCCCTTTTGACAGATAGCCTGACTGACCATGCTGTTTCTATTTTGAACCTTGGTTAGGTTATAAACTTGTTGAGCCAGCTGAGATCTATGACCAGTCTGAGTTTCCTTCTGGCTTTGGGCACTAGATAAAGCCTTGAATAAAAACCCGGCACCGGCTGCTTCTTGAGTAGAGAGTGTATATTCGTCTGCAAAATTTCTACTGTCTTTGATCAGATGGAACATCCATCATGGAAAGGAAGTCAAATGGGGAGATGGCTAGATAAATGAAATCTGAATCTCCTCCAAAACAACTCGGATTGCCCATTCGTTTATAAAAAAAGGTCAATTCAAGCCTGCTGAAAGAAAAGGAATCAAGCACTTACAGACAGGATGTTGGCAAGTGGTTAGGATGGTAAGTCATTGGTAATTGTTGGGAAGGAAAATCTAATTTCCCCTTTTATTTAACTGGATCTGAACTAAGGGGCCTTCTGCTGCCTGAAATTAGACTAAGGTCAAAACTGCTGCAATTGTGTGGTGTTCAGCCTTCTCTCCTTATGACAATGATTGTCTCTCTGTTGTGGCTGAGATTGATGTTATCTAAATGCCACAGGAGGCAATAAGGACACCTGGAGAGGCAGCTCTGGTGCTGTCTGCTTCTGCACATCATTAATTTGGCTCATGAAAAGTAGTGACATACATAAGGGCAGTGAGCACAGAGCCATATAATGATGTGGCTTCAGTGAAGATGAGCAGAAAAAGGCATCTCATCTCACTAGATCTAACTGGATGAAGCTGTGAATGCATTATCCATGTAATGATGCATGGCCCTGATAATGACCAAGGCAATATGAGTGATGGATTCCCATGCATGATCACTGCCCAATTTTTGGCAAGGCAAAAATTGTTAATGACACCAGGTCAAGTACAGACCAAGTGGCCATCATATTCTGCACTAACATGTAGGTGGCATGAAAAACATTGCGATCCATCTTATAAAACTGTGGGGTTGACAAGTTCACCACCGCAATGTTTTTTTATCCAAGCCTGGCAAGTCAGCACGTATGTATCCAAGTGCATGCAGTACCAGTGGGAGGAGAACAATTCTGGTAATTGGCTCTCTATAAAAAAAGCCTTAATTCCCCAGGTCCAGGATCTAGTATGAAATATAATTGGTGATTTCTTTAATATTCACCAACTGTGGTAGTAGACAGAAGGAGAAATGTTCATCCTCATCTTCAACATCTTACTGAAGCCTTAACATTTAAGGCAGGGCTCGCAAATAGTGGTGATAGGCATTCCGATGGTGATACAATTCTGTAAACTTCTTCAACAGTCACTTTGAAACTAAACTCTGTATGCTCCACGGTGCGATCGGAGTAAGCCAATTGACCCAGGCTGTCCCCACACTCACTCTGGGGATCTCAGAGGGCACTCCAATGGTTATACACTTCTGTACATTTCTTCAACACCTACTTTGAAACTAAACTCTGTATGCTGCATGGTGGAATCGGAGTAAGCCAATAGATCCAGATTGTCCCCACACTCAATGTAGGGACTGTCTTCATTGGGCATCAGTTTCATGTCAGCATAGATCTTTCCCAATGGCATGGTTGAGATTGTGCCATCATCCCTATTTGTGGCATGGTATCTATTCACCAGATATATAATGAACATCGGGCCCACAGGTTGATCTGGCAGCTGGGCAAGCGGCATAGCTTGTCTTGCTGGCATGGATGGCTGGAAGGACACCTGGAAAGCATGCTGGATGGGCAGTTGGATGGTTGACTCAGTGGTCAGCTCAGTGGCTGGCTGGACAGTATGGACAATGAAACAGATGGATTGATTTGATGGATTCCTGTATGACTCGGCATATAATGGTATGACCAGCTAATATGCTATACATGTTGCCGTGGTGATGGCTCTCTAGTCACTAATAAAAAAGTTAAAAAAAGAAAAAAAGCATGACCAACTGGGTGGCTTGTTGACAACAAGAGTGGTAGCTTACAGCATGTATGACTGATACAACAGATCATCAAGGTTGGCATTATATATTATGTACCTGGACTTTCAGGTCCAAAAGTCATGCTCAGACATGTGGGGAATCTTGTGCCAACTGGGCTGCCATAGAATGGGAGAAAAATCTCCCATCAACTCAAAGTCTTTATTAGACAGACTCAGTGAACAGTGGGATGGGAATTCCCTAAGGCTAGCAACTGCAATGTCATTTCCTGTACAAGTCTCTGCATTTGTGACTCTAACAGCAGTGCCTGCGATGAGTGTGGTATGGGCACAGTAGTGCACTGATCTTCCAATTTAATAGTTGTAATACATTGACAATTATTGCATTACTACATCTTTTCCTGGTGCTAATCCCCAGTCAAAGGAGAAATTTCCAGGTCTAGAACAAAACAGCATGATCCAAGACTGATAACTTAATCAACTTCCATCATTTGGAATATCGTCCTTTCTTTTCTTGGACTTCATGCAGTTCTCACATGTGTACAATAGTGGTGATTATGTGTGGAAGTATGAGTAATACACAAGTGTATCTGTAGAGGACTTACCTGTCATCTGTCGGTATGTATTTATAAAAGGGCTGGTTGATAACTCCCAACACTGGCAGTCCTGTCTTCTTTTCATAGACCCCAATCAAAACACAGACACACTGTAGACCCTCACTGACCAGTCCCTCAGGATTCATCTCTCCAACCTGACCCTGAATGTACTGGGCTGTAGAGTCTTAGAGGAAAAGAAAGACAGAAAATAGTATATTTTGTTTAGAATACAAATATTTATTACATACCCATGTAATCTTACAAGACTGATCTCGTGTTTGAAATGGATGTTCAATCCATATTTCTGTATTGCACACCCAGACTGGAACTGTTTAAGTTTTCATGGCTGTCCACATATTGATATGCTTCAATGTACCAAGTCAAACTTTGATAAATCTCAATTTGTTTTGAATTCCAATCATACCATATTGCAGAAAATATTTGGAAAGCATATGAATGACAGCCTTGGTCCGACAGCCTCAACCAATGCCCCACTGTATCAAACTCATTCTTTGTGTAGCTTTTTGCATTTATGACAGCTGTAATAGATTAAATTATCATTCCCTAGGCTGTGTAGCATTTATGACAGCTGTAATAGATTTAATTATCATTCCCTAGGCTGTGTTGCATTTATGACAGCTGTAATAGATTAAATTATCATTTCTTAGGCTGTGTTGTATTTGTGACCGCTGTAATAGATTAAATTATCATTCCCTGGGCTGTGTTGCATTTGTGACAGCTGCAATGGATTAAATTATCATTCCCTGGGCTGTGTCACATTTGTGACAGCTGTAATAGATTAAATTATCATTCCCAAGGCTGTGCTGCATTTATGACAGCTGTAATAGCTTAAATTATCATTTCCTAGGCTGTGTTGCATTTGTGGCAGCTGTAATAGATTAAATTATCATTCCCTAGGCTGTGTTGCATTTGTGACAGCTGTAATGGCTTAAATTGTCATCCCCTGGGCTGTGTTGCATTTGAGACAGCTGTAAAAAAATTAAATTATCATTCCCAAGGCTGTGTTGCATTTATGACAGCTGTAAAAGATTAAATTATCATTCCCTAGGCTGTGTCGGCATATTCTTTCCAAACCTCTCTCAAAGTACCGACATTAAGCTCTGCTCTATTTACCTCTGTTAATGTCTGACTGACATGGCAAGATAAGTTGATCTTAATTGAGTAATTTACACCTCTGTAAAATAGGTCATCAAATATTTAGTCAAAAGACGAGTACTGTAAATACTACATTATGCCTGGCAGGTTATTTTGCAGAAACCATTTTAGCTCACCCTAATGGACAGCCATGTGAAATGAAATTTTAACCAAATTTGTCAGGGAGCATCTTGGCATGAAGGGCTTTCAAATATGTGAAAATGTTGCTGATCCACCATAAAGTATGGTGACTATTGCTAAAACTTGAAAAAAAACTTTAAAATAACTTCTTCTCAAAAACTACTCAACAGATTTGATCAAATTTGACAGAAAGCATCATGATAAGAAGACCTTTAAAATTTGTAACAATGATGCTGAATGGCCATCAAATATGGCCACCATTCCTAAAAGTAGAAAAACCTTTACATTTCTTCTTGGCAGGAAGACCTTTAAAATGTGTACAAATGATCTGCTTTCATATATGGCCACCATTACTAAAAATACAAATACCCATATGTCATCCATCAACAATTGCTAGTTTTAACTTCTCAAAACCCACCATAACTTGGCAGAGAGTATCCTGGCAAAAAGACCTTTCAAGTTTGTATAAATGATGGCAAACCACCATAAAATATGGTTACTGCTATTAAAATAGAAAAACCTTTAAATGGCTTCTTCTTCAAAAAACACTGAATTGAATTTGACCAAACTTGATAGAAAGCATCTTGGCATGAAGACCTTTCAAATTTGTAAAAATGATGCTGATCTACCATCAACAATGAACAGCATCCATAAAAATAGTAAAACCTTCAAATGACTTATTCTCCAAAACTGCTAAATACAATTTACCCAAGCCTGATGGATAGAATCATGGCAATATAACTTTTGAAATTTATACAAATGATGCAGATCAAAGATCAAACACAGCTGCAATTACTAAAAATTTAAAAAGCTTTAATGACTTTTCAAAACAGGATCAACAAAATTTGACCAAATTCTGACAGAAAACATCCAGGTTTAGAGGGTTTTTAAATTTATACAACTGATACTTATCTGCCATCAAATATAGCCCTTTTGCTAAAGCAGAAAAACCTTTAAATAACTTCACAAACACCACTCAGCAGAAACTGACCAAATTTTACAGAAAGCATTTAAGAATGAAGGACTTTTAAGTTTGCACAAATGATGCCAGTCTGCCATCAAATGAGGTAACTGTTCCTAAAATTAAAAAGAAAAATTTTTTTTTTAATAACTTCTTGTATAAAGACACTTAACAGACTTTGATCAATTTGATAGAAAGTGTCCTAGCTTGAATGACATTAAGATTTAAAAAAAGATGCTGTTCCACCATCCAATATGGTTGCTGTTACTAAAAGTATAAAAGCATTTATACAACACTGTCTCAAAAAACTGCTGCACAGAATTTGACCAACTTTGACATAAACATCCTGGCACCTTTTGATTGTAGAGCATCAGACTCATAATCCAAGGTCATGGGTTTGATACCTGCCCAGGCCAGCCTGGGTCTGCTGTCTCGGTGTGTCCTTGGGAAAGGCACTTAGCTCCCATTTCCCTTGGCATGATATAGCCAATAATGTGTTAAAAATAGCATGATATCCAGCAAACAATATCAGACAAATGATGCTAATGAGCTATCAAATATGGATTCAGATACAAGACCTTGAGAAAACTTGCAAGAATTGTTTTCATAACATGCAGTCAACAGCATTGGAAGACATTTTAACAGAAAGCATCCTACAAACCCAGATTCCTAGGCCAGCTGTTCTTGGATTTAGTTATTAAGGAGATAAGTGATCTCAGGCTCACTTGGGTCTCTTGTTCTTCTTTCAGCACCAGAGACCTTTTACCTTTGACCAATTGACCCCAAAATCCATAGGTGTCTTTCTTGTCTCAAATGCAAGTCATTGTTTGTGACATATGACTTGAATTATTTTGTGGAAATCATTTCCTACCTGGAGTTACTCTGACCATGACCTTTGTCCTTTTCACCCTAATGTTAATAAGTGTCCACTTTGTCTCAAATGCAAGCCAACCACAAAGTTTGGTCACAATAGGTGATAAAAAAAACTCAAGATATCATGCTAAAAAAAAATTGTTTCTTAGTGTTACTGTGACCTTGACAACTGACCTTTTTGCCCCCAAATCAACAGGTATCTTTCCTATCTCAAATGCAAACCATTTACAAAGTTTGCCTAATGTATCTGGTATATAAGTCAACGTATTATGTGCAAACATGATTCCTTCTTTCAGTACCTGTGACCTTGGCCTTTGAATGTCTGAGCTTGAAATTAACAGATCTATTCCTTTCCCCAATTGCAATATACGCACAAAATTTCGGCAACCATAGATCGTGGAGAACTAGTTATTGTGCAGAAACAAAATATGGAATAGCCAGACAGATAGACAGACATCATAATACAAAACATATACTGAAAATGCAAACAGAAATTGGGGGGGGGGGGGGTAAATAAATCAGAATGGTAACCATATATGCTTTAGCTTACATATGGCAAGATTCTTGCAAAGTACTAAGATGTTAACAGAGATAAATGAAGTGGAGCACACAGAAATCTGTATCTGAATGATACTTTAATATATTTCACACAGCATTAAGTGCATGAATATCCTTTATTAAATAGGGCACAAATTGATATACTGCAATGATCTGTGTCATCTTAATGAGTTATCCTGACCTTTGCATATGTGCTGTTATGGCATTTCTGACATTTCATCTACTAAGGGGAAAAAAAATGTTACAAAGTAGCTAGTTCAGAAATGATGCTGTAGCAGTGCTGTTGGAAAAACCTGAGATAACTGTACAGGCCAAGTTAATGATAATCTATTCCTTCACTTAAGATAGAAGTATACTTAAAAAAATTCCCACCAGTTTGTGCCTTTCTTGAACCTGAAGTAGCTGACATAATTTATTACTTGCAGAAACAAATACATGTATGACATACAGTATTTATCTTTATAAAATGGGATTTTAAGTTCATCACATCATATTACAGCATGCCATCCACATAGTCCCAAAAGTTCATCACATCATATTACAGCATGCCATCCAATAATCCCAAAAGTTCATCACATCATATTACAGCATGCATGCCATCCAATAATCCCAAAAGTTCATCACATCATATTACAGCATGCCATCCAATAATCCCAAAAGTTCATCACATCATATTACAGCTTGCCATCCAATAATCCCAAAAGTTCATCACATCATATTACAGCATGCCATCCAATAATCCCAAAAGTTCATCACATCATATTACAGCATGCCATCCAATAATCCCAAAAGTTCATCACATAATATTACAGCATGCCATCCACATAGTCCCAAAAGTTCATCACATCATATTACAGCATGCCATCCAATAATCAAAAAAGCTCATCACATCATATTACAGCATGCCATCCAATAATCCCAAAAGTTCATCACATAATATTACAGCATGCCATCCACATAGTCCCAAAAGTTCATCACATCATATCACAGCATGCCATCCAATAATCCCAAAAGTTCATCACATCATATCACAGCATGCCATCCAATAATCAGAAAAGCTCATCACATCATATTACAGCATGCCATCCAATAATCCCAAAAGTTCATCACATCATATCACAGCATGCCATCCAATAATCCCAAAAGTTCATCACATCATATCACAGCATGACATCCAATAATTCTAAAAGTTCATCACATTACAGCATGCCATCCAATAATCAAAAAAGCTCATCACATCATATTACAGCATGCCATCCAATAATCCCAAAAGTTCATCACATCATATTACAGCATGCCATCCAATAATCCCAAAAGTTCATCACATCATATTACAGCATGCCATCCAATAATCCCAAACGTTCATCACATCATATTACAGCATGCCACCCAATAATCCCAAAAGTTCATCACATCATATTACAGCATACCACCCAATAATCCCAAAAGTTCATCACATCATATTACAGCATGCAATCCACATAGTCCCAAAAGTTCATCACATCGTATTACAGCATGCCATCCAATAATCCCAAAAGTTCATCGCATCATATCACAGCATGCCATCCAATAATCAAAAAAGCTCATCACATCATATTACAGCATGCCATTCACATAGTCCCAAAAGTTCATCACATCGTATTACAGCATGCCATCCAATAATCCCAAAAGTTCATCATATCATATTACAGCATGCCATCCAATAATCCCAAAAGTTCATCACATCATATTACAGCATGCCATCCAATAATCCCAGAAGTTCATCACATCATATCACAGCATGCAATCCACATAGTCCCAAAAGCTCATCACATCATATTACAGCATGCCATCCAATAATCCCAAAAGTTCATCACATCATATCACAGCATGCCATCCAATAATCAAAAAAGCTCATCACATCATATTACAGCATGCCATTCACATAGTCCCAAAAGTTCATCACATCGTATTACAGCATGCCATCCAATAATCCCAAAAGTTCATCACATCATATTACAGCATGCCATCCAATAATCCCAAAAGTTCATCACATCATATTACAGCATGCCATCCAATAATCCCAGAAGTTCATCACATCACATCACAGCATGCCATCCAATAATCAAAAAAGCTCATCACATCATATTACAGCATGCCATCCAATAATCCCAAAAGTTCATCACATCATATCACAGCATGCCATCCAATATTCCCAAAAGTTCATCACATCATATCACAGCATGCCATCCAATAATCAAAAAAGCTCATCACATCATATTACAGCATGCCATCCAATAATCCCAAAAGTTCATCACATCATATCACAGCATGCCATCCAATAATCCCAAAAGTTCATCACATCATATCACAGCATGACATCCAATAATTCTAAAAGTTCATCACATTACAGCATGCCATCCAATAATCAAAAAAGCTCATCACATCATATTACAGCATGCCATCCAATAATCCCAAAAGTTCATCACATCATATTACAGCATGCCATCCAATAATCCCAAAAGTTCATCACATCATATTACAGCATGCCATCCAATAATCCCAAACGTTCATCACATCATATTACAGCATGCCACCCAATAATCCCAAAAGTTCATCACATCATATTACAGCATGCAATCCACATAGTCCCAAAAGTTCTTCACATCGTATTACAGCATGCCATCCAATAATCCCAAAAGTTCATCACATCATATCACAGCATGCCATCCAATAATCAAAAAAGCTCATCACATCATATTACAGCATGCCATTCACATAGTCCCAAAAGTTCATCACATCGTATTACAGCATGCCATCCAATAATCCCAAAAGTTCATCACATCATATTACAGCATGCCATCCAATAATCCCAAAAGTTCATCACATCATATTACAGCATGCCATCCAATAATCCCAGAAGTTCATCACATCATATCACAGCATGCCATCCAATAATCAAAAAAGCTCATCACATCATATTACAGCATGCCATCCAATAATCCCAAAAGTTCATCACATCATATCACAGCATGCCATCCAATAATCCCAAAAGTTCATCACATCATGACATCCAATAATTCTAAAAGTTCATCACATTACAGCATGCCATCCAATAATCCCAAAAGAGAGCATTTCTTTCAGACTAACATGCCATTTTAAAATGCTGGAATTTGAAGTTGTGACAAATATCTGCACTTGTTTTTATTTTTGTCACCCATCCATCCCCACACACTTTTTTATTTTTGTTGCCAATATCTGCCCTCTCTATTCATCCCACTTCCACACCCACACCCCAATTAATGATAATCTATTCCTTCACTTAAGATAAAAGTATACTAAAAAATCTCCTCCCTTCCTCATATATAAATTTAGTAATATCTTTATTACTGTTTGCATGAATATTTACCAGACATCATAATATCCTGAATTCTCTCATAAATAGTCTTCTTTTGCCTTAGAGGAAAAGTTGAGGATTTCCTCAAATTTGAGAAACCAATTTTTGAACAACAATATATGTATGTTACTTCAATAATACTTATCTGATCATAATACATTGGGAGCCCATCCTCTACTACACATATCCAGCCTTCCTAAGAAAAGAAAGATGTTAACAGTATTATTTGGCTTGTTTGAACATTAAAAGTGATACAATCTTCTGCTTACCATGACAGAAGACAGAAAAGAGTGCACTTCCATTGGATAGAGGTTCAGGTGCCACTTCAATGCTCTAACATGGTCCTCAAGACGCCCCTGTGATGATATGAGTCAGGCATGCAGGTTCAGGTACCACTTCAATGCCTAGACATGGTCCTGAAGATGCCCATGTGATGATATGAATCAGGTATGCAGGTTCAGGTGCCGCTTCAATGCCCAGGCATGCAGGTTCAGGTACCACTTCAATGCTCTAACATGGTCCTGAAGATGCCCCTGTGATGATATGAGTCAGGCATGCAGGTACAGGTACCACTTCAATGCTCTCTGGGAGACTATGTTTGGGTTTGCAAATAATTTCCTATGTGCACTTACAAATCAAGCGTGTGTGTGTGTGTGCATGTGTGTGTGTGTTGCTAGACTGGTTATGTCATGTACATGCTAAATCAGTGCATTCACTCATATTTATACACAATATATTCATGATTATGAAACAGTGAGTTCTTATTCCAAGTTACGATCTCATCACTTGCAAGTCTGCTGTAATTATTTAATATTGCCGCAGAGCAGCATTCTTACATTCATTCTTTCATGACTTATTTGTTTTAAAAATGTTAATGATGATTATGAGATGATGATGATGATGATGATTTTGGATATTTATTTAGTATTTTCTAAATTTGTAAGCATGTACAACATAAATATAAATAAAAAAAAAAAATAAAAACATTAATACAGATAAATGATTACATCAAGAATGACTATCATGATTAATCTATTTTGCAGGAATCTCATATCCATGTGCATAGGTGTTGTTGTTTTACCAGCACTTTCACAGAATGTGCAATGCTAAAATATGCATTGAGACCATTTCAATCTTTTGGATCTGGGTTGGGAACTTGGTATTCCACTTTGTTACAAAGAGATTCACTAGTGGTCAACCTCAAAGGGCCCATATTTGACTGAAAACCGAGGAGTCAATGGACCATTCTGTGTGGATTGGTTGTTTCTGTCTGGACAGCGAGACTGCTAGGACATTGAGCTTGCATGGGATGTGGCAGACTTGAATGTGGACTTGTTGATAATGACACCATCTGAGAAAATCACAGACTAGAAGGTAGAGATCTGGGTATTTGGTTCTCCCTGTGCCTCTGGAGATAACTGACTGCAGTAAAGTTGTCAGAAAGAATCAAAATGCCCTTTCCAGATAATATCTCCAGCCACAATTTAAAGGTATTCACTAAACTTTAATCTCCAGGAAGTTGATGTGCATGGACCACATCTGAACAGACAAAATGCCACTCACTTCCTGAAAAGAGGAAAGGAGATGTGCACTCCAGCCAGTTGTACTTGCATCAGTGCAAATTCTGATTTCTGGCAGTAGATCTTGAAATGGATGCCCACCATAAGCCAAGAGATGGCCTCCCATTTGCTGAGATGGAACCTCAAGTAATCTGAAACTTTGATCATTTAATCTAGTTGGTTAAGTATTGGCCATCACTGAGATAGGAGGATCATCTGCAGGGGTCTCATGAAAGAGTAGCCCAAACCAAGTAGGTCCAAGGCCACTTTTTTAGTCAAAAGAGGCGAAGATATTCCCAGGTTTAAATCTGACTCTCAGAGTAAATAGAAGACTCCATTGTTATGACTCTAAGGTCTAAGAAAAATGTAACAGAAAGAAAATTAAAATGAAAATATAGAATGTTCCAAATGAATTCAGTATCCTTGAATGTGATGATGTGCTGATTGTCTTTAATGTCCGGATGTGCCAGTAGTCTTTAATGTGCTGATGTGCCAAAATGAAGTACTCCAGAATATCTTTGAACAAGTTCACATAAATCCCAAAATTATCAATTCAAAATCCAAAATCCAAAAGTCTATGAGCACTTTTATAATCCAATGAATATTTTAAATAATTCCTCTCTCTGAATTTGGAATGATTTTTCACAACTGTAATGATTCTTTATAGACTGATATTAAGGTTGAAAACTGAAAACTGTCCACTAAACATGGTATATATAAAGACAGGTCAATTATATGGTGTATGTGACTTTTAACACACAACTCAAAAGGAAATTCTAATTTTATCTGTAAACAAAATCAACCCTGACCTCAAATTAAATAAACAACTTGTTTACCAAAACCGTCCTTGAACTCAAATACTAAGTCAACAACCTAATTCAAGGACAATAGCTAAACATGTAAACCTTATACATAACATTAAGCTTTGAGCAAATATTAAAGTCAAGAAACATTTATAATTTCCTAAAATATTAAAAATATTATATAAACATCATACATAACACCATATCCATATAAATGATGTGTTGGTATGTTATAAATTCACATTTGTCCTTGTTGAAAAGGAATCCAAGGCAAAACAGACATAAGGAATTTCATGTGTCTGAACAAAATATTGCTGACTTTGTGCTTTTGGAGGATGTACTCAAGATAAATTGATGTATTTCACGTGATGTTGGTCCTGAAGTGTGACACGACTTGGTTCATGACTTCTGCGTTGAACTGTCCTGCTCAGAACAAGAGTCTTGCACAAGACTGACTTCCAGAAATGTCTGTTGGAGTAGCTCTCAGTGGTAGGATCTGGTCTATTCTCAGCTTGCCAAAGATAGCCATGGACACCAGACTGAGCACAGAAACAACAGTTATCATGTTGCAAACAAGCTGTAGTGTGTCTTGGAAAGGTGTCTGGACCATGCTTACTGTAGATGTTTTTGACATCACTAGGGATGTGATCTCTGTGTCAATGGTTAGGACTTCCGTGTGGCAAAACAGCGAGTGAGTGGCCTGGGTAAAGTTGGAGGGGAGTAGATGAGAGAGAAAAACTTCTGTTGATGTTGGGGTATTGTAGTTGCCTCTCAAAAGCAGTGTAAGATCTCAGCAACTTGACCAGACTATGATAACTGTTTGAAGGAGGGCTAGTCTTTTTTAGCCAAGATATCAATGGATGCAGGAATATACAAGGCCAATGATGAAGCAAGAGGAGGAGGACAGAACCCTGGAGGCAGTAGCCAGAAAACTTCTAAGGAGGCACATAAGGCCAAATCTTTCCTGGATCAAGAAGAGGAGATGGGTAAACGGAGATGGGTAAACAGATGGCATTTTAGCACTTTTATTGCAAAAACAAGCCAAAAGACATTGTTAACATCTTATTTTGCTTGGGTGGGCTGGATTTGTGGGGTTGTAGATCAAGTCCTAATCTATTATGATTGGGTGGGCTGGATTTGTGGATTGAGTCCCAATGTATTATGATTGGGTAGGCTAGATTTGTGGGGTTGTGGATTGAGTACTAATGTATTATGATTGGGTGGGCTGGATTTGTGGATTGAGTCCCAATGTATTATGATTGGGTGGGCTGGATTTGTGGGGTTGTAGATTGAGTATTAATGTATTATGATTGGGTGGGCTGGATTTGTGGTTGAGTCCCAATGTATTATGATTGGGTGGGCTGGATTTGTGGAGTTGTAGATTGAGTCCCAATGTAATACTAATGTATTATGATTGGGTGGGCTGGATTTGTGGGGTTGTGGATTGAGTCCCAATGTATTATGATTGGTTGGCTGGATTTGTGGGGTTGTGGATTAAGTCTTAATGTATTATGTGGGCTGGATTTGTGAGGTTGTGGATTGAGTCTCAATGTATTATGATTGGGTGATGTATCTGAAGAAGATATTCCTCCACACTTTTTTCAAGAATAAAAATATCCACAGATGTACACTTTCAAAACTTTTTGAGTTATTTTCCATCCTTTCGCTTATCTCGGCTTCTGGCAGAAAGTCCATATTATCAGTTTTGCTATATGCATGATCGTTTCATATGTCATATTAAGGAGAAATGTTTTGAAAAACAGTAAGACTGGAGCCTAGGGTCTTATTTTAGCCTCAAATTGTAGCCTCAATCACAATAAAAACATGTGTCCTATTCCTTAACAGTAATACTAGGGCCTGGTGCTTTATTTTAACCTCAACCACAATGGAAGTACATTTCCTATCCCTTAACAGTAAAACTGGGCCCTGGGATCTTAGTTTATCCTCAACCACAATGAAAATACATGTTCAATCGATTAACAGTAAAACTGGGGCTGGGGAACTTAGTTTAACCGCAATCATATTGAAAATATGTGTTCTATCCTTTTCATAATTTCTGTTATTACAGCCTAAAGAACGTCATCAAAATAAGAAAAACTATCACAAGGTTTTCCTGGTGGGATCATTTCTAAACAGTTCAAATTTTCATTTGTATTTGTGAATGCCTTCTACAAATTTAGTTTATAAAGACCAGACAGAGGCCAATTCCATTTCAAAGTCTACAACAAAATTGCTGTTGACAACTAGTTCTCATCAAATTAGTAAAATGAACACATTTGTTATTTTCTTGCCTACCAAGCTATGGGGAGATCTAGGCACCACTTTTTCTTTTTGGACTGTTGCTTCTGTTTTTCCCATAATCAACTGCATTGAGGTCTATATCTCTGGAACTGTTGCATTTGCAATAATAAAACTTGACAGGTACACTCACTTCAAGTAAAATTATTCATACACTTAAATTTAGGCTACAGTAATTCATAAGTTTAAATTTAGGTTTATTTGCTCTAGTGACTAATCTACATTTTTGAACCATTCAGCAATGGCAGCACAACAGAGAAGACATAACCTGCCATGGAATTCGGGTGGTTCCCATCATTTGTTTCTATAAACTGCAACATACACAACTGCATACAAACTTCAATCTGACTGACTCACAGCACTGTATTCTCATTCTTCCCTCAGATATCCCCAACCCTTATTATTTATTCAGACACGAACAACTCCCTCCCATCCCATGATACATTAACTGGCAATGGATTTAAACTCACAATTTTCTGTGGACAAAATGCTTCCCAATCATATCATACAAGTTTCAGTTTGTATCTTATTGTCATAAAGTTTTTGTCCAATTATTCATTATTACATTTTTAAAACTTTACTTTTAATTGGCACCATATAGCCATTATTGTGCTGAGGTGCTGTTAAACACTAATACATACTGACATTCGTACTCAACAGAAATGAATGCATGAATCCATCCAGCTAACCATCCATTCATCTATCCCTAACTAAATACAAATGCATGAATCCATCCAGCTAGCAATCCATTAATCAATCCCTAACTAAATACAAATGCATGAATCCATCCAGCTAGCCATCCATTCATCTAGCCCTAAATAAATTCATATGCATGAATCCATCCAGCTAGCCATCCATTTATCTATCCCTAACTAAATACAGGCAGGATAACAGGCCAATGATTTATTGTATGCAAAGTACAGAGAAATTTGGAATGACTGTAAAATTACCTATGGGGTCAATCCAGACCCCTATATCCTCCACAGCGAGGGTCAGATCCAGGAGGCCTGAGTTTTGATGCTGACTGATGTGGACAGGGGAGTGAACCACAGCTGACAGTAGATCTGCTGCTGTTTTATCATCGTCCAGGACTGTAGCTGTGGAAGAGATATGGAAATACATATGACAAACATTTTATTGTTGCTGAAAAACCTATCCTTGCATCTGTAGATATAAGAATGGAGGAGTGTGTGGGGGATTTAAGACATACTGAAAATCAGATGGACATATGAAAATGGCATAGTATGGTTGCAAGAAGATGACATATATACAATTGAACATAATGCTAACAATTGAAATGTATTAAAAGAAACATGCACAAATACATCACCACTATAACAAAATTCTTACACGCCTGTGAATGTAATGCATTTTCTAGTTGGTCTAATGTCAAAATTTGCTGCAGTAAATATACTGTCTGAATATCTGATACTATTGTAACATAATGACTCTACCCACGAGGTAATGCCATTGTGACATCATTACTCTATCCATGACATAGTGTAATTGTGACTTCATGACTATCCAAGAAGTAGTGCCATTGTGACGCTACCTGTGACATAGACATCATGACTTTATGACATAGTGCCACTGTGACATCATTACTCTATCTGTGACATAGTGCCATCATGACATAATGATTCTCTGTGACATAGTGATATTGTGACATCATGACTACATGTAAGGTAGTGCCATTGTGACTTCACGACTCTATACCTGTGACATAGTGTCATTGTGACTTCATGACTCTACCTATGACATAATGCCATTGTGATGTCATTTCTACCCATGACATAGTGCCATTGTGATGTAATGACTCTACCCATGAGGTAGTGCCATCATGACCCTACCTATGATGTAGTACCATTGTGAGAGCATGACTCTACCCATGACATAGTGCTATGGATAATTACATTAATTTTCTTTTATTTGTATTGTCAATTTTGGAAACTGTTTTAGAATGGGGATAATAATCACGGATTTGAGGATGCTAATAATGGTTTTACAGCTGCATAATATCCATTTTACTGGCTCTGCTGATGTATCAATGGTAAAACTAAATTTGTGCTGTAAAACCATTACCATCGCCATATCCTGAAATACTTGTATCCCCTCAATTTGTGATAGTAAAACCACCATTACCATGATGAAATCCTCAAATACAACACTGTTATCCCCTCAATTTGTGATAGTAAAACCACCATTACCATAATGAAATCCTCAAATACAACACTGTTATCACCTCAATTTGTGATAGTAAAACCACCATTAACATCGTCAAATCCTCGTATACAACACTGTTATCCCCTCAATTTGTGATAGTAAAGTTACTATTAACAGCATCAAATCCTCAAATACAACAGTTATCCCCTCAATTTTTAATAGTAAAACCACCATTACCATGATGAAATCGTCAAATACAACGTGATCCCGGTAACATATGCTTTTTATATGTATATAGCAGACATTGGAATCATGCATATATAGTTGAATAAAGACATAAAAAACTGAAATTGTAAATATGATCATGCTTTGGTAGGGTTTTCCCAATTTTATTAATATCTCGTCTTCAGTTATTTCCCATAAAAATGAAACCAAGCAATTTTAATTATAACTTAGATGGTATCACCCTGATATCATTAGATTGTAAAGTATTTATAGGAATAATTATCTCCAAAGACCTGTATTGGAAAAAAGCACATTATTATTATTACAACCAAGGCAAATAACACAGTAATATTTATGAAGAGAAACATCCAAACAAACAAAAATATTAATAAAAGACGCAGCACACAAAACACAAAAAGACCTCTTTTTGAAAATTTCCTACACTGTTTGGGATCCTTGGCAATAGAAATATATCCACCAAATTGAAATAGTTCAATGTATGGCTGTCAGATATATTTGTAACAACTACAACAACAACACTAACATAACATCTATGCTAGATAAAGTTGACCTTCCAACACTTGAAGACAGAAACAAAATGTCTTCTCTTTGCATGTTCTATTACATTAGAAACAAGGTCAAAATAGATTTTTCATCCAACATCCTTATCATTAAAAGACATAGGTATAGCATTCTAAAACCAGAAACTGGTAAACAGACCAGACCTTGCACATTTCATATAAATGCAGTTAAAATTCCAGCTACAACACATTTTCCTCTTTGGACCTATCCAGTTATATTTGTAATAAAAATAAGTTCACAAATTATGCTTCTGATTGTGCACTTCAAGTAATACTCTGTTGCACTCTAAGCAATACTCTGTTGCACTTCAAGTAATACTGTTACACATCGATACTCTGTTGCACTTCAAGTAATACTGTTACATATCAAGTAATACTATGTTGCACTCCAAGCGATACCATGTCACACTCTGAGCAAATACTCTGTCACACACCAAGTAATTCTCTATCACAATTCAAGTAATACCCTGTTGCACTTCAATTAATACTCTGTCACACTCCAAGTAATACCCTGTCACACATCAAGTAATACTCTGTCACACTCCAAGTTATACTTTGTTGCACTTTAAGTAATACTGTCACACTGCAAGTAATTCTCTGTTGCACTTTAATTAATACTCTGTCACAATCAAAGTAATACTCTGTCACACACCAAGTAATACTCTGTTGTACTTTAAGTAATACTCTGTCACACTCCAAGTAATACTGTCACACTTCAAGTAATAGTCTGTCACACTTCAAGTAATACTCTGTTGCATTGAAATCACATACTGAAGCCATTAAATAATCCTTCACTGCTTTGCATGGGTTGTTTTATAAGACAAGGTGATTAGAGACAAAACTAATTTGACAGGATGATTACTGACCTTATTTGTTTTATTCCTAAAGAGAAAGTTAACATAATTGTAGGGAATGGTGTGCCATGTGTAATGTGGTCCAATGGGTAACATCAGATGCATTCCAAAAAGGGCAACTTTGCATTTTGATTGGAATCAATATAGTGAACTGGTTTCAGATTCTAAACAAAAGAAACTACCAAGTAATAAATAAATAAATTAAAAATTAAATAAACTAATTTTTAAATATTTTTGTAAAGGTCTTCATGAAAAATATTTATTCCAACATTTTTGCACCATCTGTTTCAAGGAGTTGACATTTTAAATTTATCTTTTATTTGATATATACTTTACAATTTTGTAACATCCTTAGCTTTTAACTTTTGTCATCTAGTACTTCATGTTACATCTAGTACTTCATGTTACATTTATTTTGGAAGGCTTTATCTTCCTAGAGTTATCAGCACCATATAGTCAATATTGTGCTGATGTGATGTTAAACCCTACAACTACTAATCCACATTTGTGTTTATTTCTTCACAAGATAAATGTAGATATTGCTACGACAACATTTTTATAACTTTTAATTGGCAACATATAGCAAGTATTGTGCTGATGTGCCAATAAACCCTCCTACTACTACTACTACTAATACTACTACTCCAACAATTGTGTTTATTTCTTCACAAGACTGATGTAAATATTGCTATGACATTGTAATTTTTTTCACCAATAACCATAACAGACTTTTTCAAAGACTGTCATTCTTCTAACAATATAGCTCTCTATCATTAACATGCAGTAGTTGGGGTCCATAACCACTGATCATGTTATGTATGAAACCACATTATATGAGAACAGCATAATGTACCAAATGCTGTATAGTGAGTACATTGCTATATACCAAACCACGGTATAGTGGGAATGATTGTAATTTGTAAAATAAAAACACTATAAATAGGAACTACTGATATTACACTATGCTTCTTGTTCATATTATCATACACTGGTTTAATTTTGGTCATGGGGTCAATAGCTTTATAGCCAGAATAGCTTTATCACAAAGCACGTTATAATGAGGGAGAGTTGTACATTGAGAAAAGAAGTAAAGCACAGTAATGTTTCAAAGTCCAAAATGATATTATTCTCTTGTAAACCATGACAAATATTTTTTGTGTTAATCAATGTAACAAAACTTTATCGATCATTTGAATCAATTCACATATGTTTTTGTGAATGAAAATGCAATTTACATTATTTCTCAAGAAAAATCCAATCTATGAACATGTTTATCATAAATCCAGGCATCAATTATTTGGAATCTAAGAACCTTGTCTGGAATGGATATCATTCTACAATCATATCAACTGTTCCTATGAGCCTGTCCATACCTGGACATACAGTAACAATTAAGGTTTGGTGAGGAAAAAACATATGATGTTTTCACTCCTCTAATTCTAGAAGCCCATATACCTGCAACAACGTTGGTCAAACAATACCATAAACATTATCAATCCACACAAGGTAAAACAACCTAAATATACAGACTCAATAAATCCATTTTGGAATGAAAATTCAGTCAAACCTCTCACAATGGTTACCTTCATATAGTGATCACTTGGCCTAAATGCACATTCTGATTTCTTTCCAGCAAATTTCCTATAAAATCAAGTATGTAACCATCACCTTCTTTCCATGGTCCGCGACCAGATGTTTCCTAACCAAATAATGGTTCCTCACTGCTTTAAGCATTCAATGGAGTGTATCAACAGTCACCGCTCAGTATATGCAAATTAAACATTTCTTTCATGAGGAAGGCATTGTTTAGATAAAGGCATATCATGTGAACTGAAATGTAAACATTTCTTATCTCACTTGTACTCACCATACTCCAGTCACACTATCAGTGTAACTTAAAGATTTCAATATGTAAAATTTGAAAGCAAGGTGGTTTTTATCATCAGAGGAGAGGGTTGAAGCAATTTGTTTGTGCATGGTGGGAAAAGTAGCATTGTATGACATTATCTATTTCATCTGCCTGTGAATTAAAGCTGTCTCTGATGAAAGAACTTAATCTTTGAGAAGAGATACAAGTTACATACCTTTTCATTAGGGTCAGAGGTCATTCAATATTTACAAAACTTGTCTGTAAATGTTCAGTCTCTTTCTTTCCACACCCAAATGATCATGATCAGCAGTGGTGAACACATACTAATAATGAAGCAAGAAGGGTGGACATTTGACTTTTTAGTAAATAAAAAATCAAAAGTATCTGTAACAAAGTAACAGAGAGTTCTATAAATAATGCAGTACAGAGGGGATGGCATGAAAGAGATGTAACCAATGAGGTTAGTGGATGCTTACTGATACAATGTTCAAGCAATACCAGTGTCAATCAACATGTCAAACATTTTGCTTTACAGTCTGACCTAAATACAACAGACAAAAGCTGATGAACATAAAGTACATGAATATAACACATGGCATTAACACATGTTGTGACATTAACATGTTGTGACATTAACACATGTTGAGGCATTAACACATGTTGTGATATTAACACATGCTGTGACATTAACACATGTTGTAACATTAACACATGTTTGTGACATTAACACATCTGTGACATTAACACATTGTGACATTAACACATGTTCGTGACATTAACACATGTTGTGACATTAACATATGTTTGTGACATTAACACATGTTGAGACATTAACACATGTTGAGACATTAACACATGTTGTGATATTAACACATGCTGTGACATTAACACATGTTGTGATTAACACATGTTGTGACATTAACATGTTGTGACATTAACACATGTTGTGACATTAACACATGTTGAAACATGAACACATATTGAGACATTAACACATGTTGTGACATTAACACATGTTGTGACATTAACACATGATGTGATACTAACACATGCTGTGACATTAACACATGTTGTAACATTAACATATGCTGTGATATTTACACATGCTGTGACATTAACACATGTTGTGATATTAACACATGCTGTGACATTAACACATGTTGTGATTAACACATATTGTGACATTAACATATGCTGTGATATTAACACATGCTGTGACATTAACACATATTGAGACATTAACACATGTTTGTGACATTAACACATGATGTGACATTAACACATGTTGTGACATTAACACATGTTGTGATATTGACACATGTTGTGACATTAACACATGTTGTAACATTAACATATGCTGTGATATTTACACATGCTGTGACATTAACACATGTTGTGATATTAACACATGCTGTGACATTAACACATGTTGTGATTAACACATATTGTGACATTAACATATGCTGTGATATTAACACATGCTGTGACATTAACACATATTGAGACATTAACACATGTTGTGACATTAACACATGTTGTGATATTGACACATATTGTGACATTAACATATGCTGTGATATTAACACATGCTGTGACATTAACACATATTGAGACATTAACACATGTTTGTGACATTAACACATGATGTGACATTAACACATGTTGTGACATTAACACATGTTGTGATATTGACACATGATGTGACATTAACACATGCTGTGACATTAACACATGTTCTGATATTAACACATGCTGTGACATTAACACATGTTGTGATTAACACATATTGTGACATTAACATATGCTGTGATATTAACACATGCTGTGACATTAACACATATTGAGACATTAACACATGTTTGTGACATTAACACATGATGTGACATTAACACATGTTGTGACATTAACACATGTTGTGATATTGACACATGTTGTGACATTAACATATGTTGTGATATTAACACATGTTGTGACATTAATTAAACATTAATCAAAGGTTTGAGTCTATCTTCTTTCAGAAATGAATCTGTAATTTATTTTTAATATGTAACATTTTCAGCACACAGACTATACAGTATTATAAAGTAGGCTGATTGATTTTATTGTTGAATTTAGTTTGTGTGTTATTATAAAAACTCAATTTTGCTTTTTTTTCCTTATTATCTTATCATATGGCAACTTGCATAATCACATGCTTCTTTTTAACATGTTTTAATATACTTTTTTCAAAATCAAATTTCACATTTCTCCATCAAATAAACACAGTCTGACTTGAATTGATACACTAAAACCACTTCAGCTTAATGGGGGGGGGGGGGGGCTATACCTCCCACCAGGGTCATTGCTCCAAAATAATCAGAGGGTGGTTTTGCCCCCAACCCCCCTGCTACATTTCCAATTTTTCATGCTACTTTCTTTCTTATTTAAATAACTGAATCAGTGATTTTATTAAAGAGTCAGTGATCATTTAATTGATAGTATGGATTAAAGAGTCAGTGATCATTTAATTGATAGTATGGATTAAAGAGTCAGTGATCATTTAATTGATAGTATGGATTAAAGAGTCAGTGATCATTTAATTGATAGTATGGATTAAAGAGTCAGTGATCATTTAATTGATAGTATGGATTAATGAGTCAGTGATCATTTAATTGATAGTATGGATTAAAGAGTCAGTGATCATTTAATTGATAGTATGGATTAAAGAGTCAGTGATCATTTAATTTATAGTATGGATTAAAGAGTCAGTGATCATTTAATTGATAGTATGGATTAAAGTGAGCAAGATACAATAATCTTGCATGGAACATAACTTTGGGAGAGAACAACATATACATGTATTTTATGATTTTGTTGAACAAGGTACTAAATTAGATCTGTTAATACTACAACTACTACTACTAATAGTAATAATATTATAATAATAATAATAATAATAATAATAATAATAATAATAATAATAATGATAATGACAGTGGTATCCGGTGCAAAGTATTTATTCAAAAACCAAGTTTGAAAGGTGAATCTGCACATAGTGATCACCTATTTGCAAAGGTTCGTTTGGCACGTTGCTGCTATTGACAGGTTTGACTGTAGATACAATGTATACCTTCAGGTGTGCACAATACATACCTTGAAAATGACATGTACAGTTCATGATCTACAAATGATTTCAAACTGAGGGTTAAGGCATTATCTAATTACAGTAATATTTATGAACTTCGTATCAAACTTGTCAGACTATAGTTTCCATCATCAATTATCTGTTTACAGTAATATTTATGAACTTCGTATCAAACTTGTCAGACTATAGTTTCCATCATCAATTATCTGTTTACAGTAATATTTATGAACTTCGTATCAATCTTGTCAGACTATAGTTTCCATCATCAATTATCTGTTTACAGTAATATTTATGAACTTCGTATTAAACTTGTCAGACTATAGTTTCCATCATCAATTATCTGTTTACAGTAATATTTATGAACTTTGTATCAAACTTGTCAGACTATAGTTTCCATCATCAATTATCTGTTTACAGTAATATTTATGAACTTTGTATCAAACTTGTCAGACTATAGTTTCCATCATCAATTATCTGTTTACAGTAATATTTATCAACTTCGTATCAAACTTGTCAGACTATAGTTTCCATCATCAATTATCTGTTTACAGTAATATTTATGAACTTCGTATCAAACTTGTCAGACTATAGTTTCCATCATCAATTATCTGTTTACAGTAATATTTATGAACTTCGTATCAAACTTGTCAGACTATAGTTTCCATCATCAATTATCTGACTGTGTGCTTCTTTCCTCTTTCTGTTACCATTTTTTTAGCTATTTACAGTTTCATCGATTGGTACCTTGCTTAATGCATGCTAGCTGTCCTTAATAGGGAAAAACTATGCTCTATGTACTAGTCTATCATATCAGTGCTTAAGTACTTTTTTCTCTACATGTGTCCACATTAAAATTTCTGTTCAAAATTGTATCCAATACATTTTGTAAAATTTTGCCAATAAAATTCATAACGTAGAATTTTGACTCCAATTCATTATGATTCAGAAGAATCCAGAATGGTTGGCATCTCACTTAATCCTCAGACTATCTCACTTCTCCCATTTTTATATGGAGGGAGACGTCTCACTCCTCCCATTCATCTGACTCTAGTTTGAGCCCTGATCATATAAGTATCAACTAATTCTCACCCAGGAGAGAGCTTGTCTCCTCTCTTGTAAGCCTTATCGATACTGAAACACTTTCTCCAAGTGTATTGGTGAACTTGTTGCTTTCTTCCCCGTGAATGCTACCCCGTAGACCTGGAAACTGAAATAAATTGAGGCACAGAACTGTTAAAATATCAATTCTTGGTGACATGTTGCAAAAGATATGAAAATTACTTGATTTAACATCAGTATAGATGTTACAAATGCACAATCATTCATTATTCAGAAAGAAATACATAATTATTCAGCATAAATTAATATGTGAAAACAATGGTTCCATTATATCAAAATGGTTTTATCTGGAAAACAGGAAAATGTACACTTCCATAGAGATTTTAACCATCCATGCAAAATATCATAATCCAAAGTAATGAACTGTTATTAAAAAAAGGAAAAAACATTTTTTTACAGACTGGTAATATCAACACAAGGAAATTACTGGTACTTAATTTTTTAAAAAAAGTAATGGATGTGAAGTTACTACTGACATGGGTTTCAATTATGAATAGGAGTTGCATAAAATACCGTATATACTCCCGTATAACCCGGATCCAAATGTAAACAACATAGACCCTGATCTGCTGTCACATAATGTGCAGGCACATCAGGGTCTATGTTGTTAGTTCTACTGATTAGTCCTTACAAACTGCATACACCCAGATCTGCCTGCACATTATGTGATGACTTATCTGGGTCTATGCAGTTTGCAGTTGGTATCGGTTCATACGCGAGTATATACGGTAAAACCTAAAGAAACCAAATCTTAAAAGTGGACCTTCCCTTGGTGAAAATGGAGTTCTTTAAATCTGGAAAGTATTTCAATGTGAGTTCAAACTTTTTTGAGCAATTTACCATTAGGTCTGATCAAAGTAAATAAAACATATGAACAGAAGTGAAGACGTGCTGGGATGTGAATCATTAAAGTTAACTAAAACCATGAATCAACTCAATTTGTAAAATATGTATGGCACCAGTGCAGACCCGAAAAGTCTAAATCAAAGTTTTGAAAAAATATTGAAATATATGAACAATTGCTATAATTGCATGAAAATCTAACTGGATTATCTACATATCAATACAAACTTGCATGGTAAATTTCATTTTGTCTTCCTCAAGTGTTTCCTCCTAAATCATGCTAACAAGATTTTTGTAACAAAAATTTAAAATGTGAAAACAAGAGTCCCTTGAAGGGACTGATGCTCTACTGACTGAAAAGAATTTCCAGGAATTTAAGAAAAGGCGATTTCTTTTTTTTAACTGCCGAGTGATGAAACCATGTCTGATATTTTTGAGCGATAACAAGAGTTTAAAAGTAGCCACTGTGGCAGCCATAATGGATGTAAGATCAACACCATTTTCATTAAGAACAAAGTAGACATCATTTGACATCTTTTGGTACAACACACATGTGAATATAACCCTCTATTCAGGAGGAGTAGTGATAACAAGATTTTCAAAATTGCTGCCATTTTTTCCATATTGGATGTCAAATCAGCACCATTTTTCTTTAGGACCAAGTAAACATCATAAGAAGTCTTTTGGTGAAAACCCCATGTCAATATGACCATCCATCTTGGATAGCAATAAAAACAATTTAAAAATGGCCACTATGGCAGCCATATTTGAGCTAAGATTGGCACCATTTTAATTAAGAAACTACTGGATATTATAAGAAGTCTTCTGGTGATAAACCCCATGTCAATATAACTTTCCATACTGGATGTCAGATCAGCAGCGTCTTCATTTAGGTACAACTAGATTGCAAGACATCTTTTGGGGAAAAGTAAAAGTCAATATGACCATCCATCTAGGAGGAGTAGCAATAACAAGATTTTCAAGATGGCCACTGTGGAGGCCATACAGGAGGACAGATCAGCACCATTTTCATTTGGGACTAACTAGACATCATAAAAAGTCTTTTAATGAAAACCCCATTTTAATAAGACCATCCATTCAGTAGGAGTGCAATCACAAAATTTTCAAGATGGTCACGGTAGTGGTCATATTGGAGGTCAGATCAGCATCATTTTCATATAGGACTAACTAGACATCATTATAAGTCTTCCAGTGAAAACCCCATGTTGATATGATTTTTCAATCAGGCGGAGTAGCAATAAGATTTTCAAGATGGCTGCTGTGGTGGCCATACTGGATGTTAGATCAGCATCATTTTAATTTAGGACCAAGTAGACATCATAAGAAATCTTCCGGTGAAAACTCCCTTGTCAATATGATTTTCTGTTCAGAAGTAGTGATAACAAGAGTTTCAATATGGCGGCGATAATGGACGTCAGATTGGCACCATATTCATTTAGGACCAACTAGGCATCATAAGAATTCTTTTAATGAAAAACCCCATTCTGATATGACCATCCATTTAGGATGAGTAGCAATAACAAGATTTTCAAGATGGCCCCTGTGTCAGCCATATTGGATGTCCAAGTGGCACCATTTTCATTTACAACCAAGCAGACATCATAAGAAGTCTTTTCGCGAAAACCCTATGTCAATATGACCATCCGCTTAGGAGGAGTAGTGACAAGATTTTCAAGATGGCCACCGTGTTGGCCATATTGGATGTCTGGGCAGCACCATTTTCATTTACGACCAACAAGACCTTGGGATGAATTTGTCATTTAGGACCAACTAGAACTTGGGATTAATGTGTGCTTAAAGTTTCATGGCAATCGGAGGAGTACCGATAACAAACTTGTGCTAATAGATCATCAGCCAACAGGCCATTCCTAACGCTCTTCTGGTCTATGACTAGTAGAGCTAACAATTGAAAAATTGCTCTGATGGCCTACAAATCTACTCGGGGCATTTACATACAAATACCAATATGCCCACTAAATTTCATTTGTCTACCCCAAATGTTTTTTGCTTAATTGTGCTAAAAGTTTTTTTCAGACAGTATATGGATGGACAGCAGCCCCCAATTCCCCCAATACCCCCCCTGCAAGCTGGAACCAGCCGTCATCCATGACATCATGGGTGAAGTACAATTATTCTGTGTAAAACTGTACAGTTATTCTACATGTACAAAAACTAGCAAAGTTTATACACACTTTTTGTTCAGTTTTCTACCTGTTGAACAAGGTCATATCTGACCAGTTCCTGCACCAAAACATCAGCTAGTGTTTTAAAATCCTGCAAAAAGCGCTCATTCTTTTGGTCTCCTTTCTTCTCTTGGACAAGAAGATCTAGTAGGGACGACTCAGATCGGATGATGCGTGAAATATTTGCCCCTTTCTCAGACACATTTAGCAGGGAATTGAGCAATTCACTAAGTTTCATCTGAAAATAAATGAAAGTAATATGAAGTTGAGATCAGATACATACATTCATACTTCTCTTCACTATTTAATAATTACTCTCCTATCCTACCATCTCACACCTCAAAATCTTACTCCATTTTTATAGGCCATAGCATATGTTTTTCTTGTCTTTGACCAGTAGAGTTAAACAACCATATAGTTTTGTTTATTTTATATAAATACAAAATTTTATATCAACTGATTGACAACTATTTCTTTACAATCATTTAAAAAATATATAAAAATACTCTTTCAGCTACAGTGTTGCACCTTGTAAAATACCTAATATGGGGAGGCAATCCTTTGCTGTAAAAGGAGGTAACTTATGCAATAAACCAATTGGAAATTGTTACCTTTAAAGTCAGCATAATAGAACGTATACTTTTCAAAGAAATATTTTTGTAGACAAATTTACCTCAAAGTAATTTTGATATCACTGTTGATGTCATACCCATGGTGACATCACAAATTTGATGATATCAATACAACAATTGAGGATACGATAAAAAACATTGATGTAAACAATCAGCATACGGTTGCGATATCTCACATTAGTTTCCCATAACGACTTCTGCAAATTATCAATGCAGATATAGTCTGTACAAGCTGAGACTAAGTAATTCCTCTGGTTATTTTAAAACATGAATCATTCTAGAAGTGTGGTAATAAAAATAGTTGATGGTGATTGGTTGGAAAAGCAACATGATGAAGCATTTCATTATGATAAACAATTTCGGTTTTTCTTCTTCTGAAAATGTTCTTTTTATACCTTTAATTTCAATCTTTTCAGTGCATTGCAACCCACCACATTTCTTAGATCATTGACAGACCATTCAGAGATGTACTTCTTGTGGTGGTCAATCACCAGTATCAGCCTGTAAATGTGTATGGTATCTGTTAAAGTCACCAGTATCAGCCTGTAAATGTGTATGGTATCTGTTAAAGTCACCAAGCAGGTGCTGGTAACAGTTCAGTAAGATAACTAAGATCTGACAAAATAATTGGTCACATGGGCAAGGTAGCTACAGTGTAATAGTCCTGTGTATGGTTACATGAAAGTCTAAATATAGCCTGTAATGTAGTATTTAGATTAATTTGGCTGTCAGTTTTGTAATTTATGATGATGGACACTCCTCCAGCGGCCTTATCAGTATTTCTTAAAAAGCTGTTTCTGCAGGTTGTGAAATGTTTTAGGTTAACTTTATCATTTTATTTTTGAAAGGTCTTCTAAAGACAGACAGCTATTGAGTTCTGTTCTTTAACAGTTTAAGTAGAAGACCTATTTCATCAATATTTGCCTTTAAACTTCAGCAATTTCATTGTATTAATGTGTCAGAGATCATGTTTACGGTGGAAGTACAGGACTTGTGCATGGTATCCCAAGTGTGGTGTCAGGCATTTCTCCAGTTTCCATATTCTTTAGATTTCCAAACTTATTGATGAGTTTGATAGGATCATCAGATCCTTACAGAAATCTGGTAGCTTTCTTAATTCCTTCTTTATTTAATTTACAGCATGCATTGCCACTCGCACCAGTGGTATGATGCTCTTTTTGTGAACAGGATCTAACTAGTTTTTCACTGGCAGTATCGGATTTCTTGCTTATCGCACAGTTAGACTGACTTTTAGGAGATATGAAGACTTTGAACTTGGTGTCACTCTGTGGTCAGGTAATGTCTGTCTGGGTTGAGACAGAATTCGTGGAAGCTTTCTTCTCCACTTTAGTCACATTTACGCAGTATTTTCCGTTAAGTGGAGTTGTGGTTGAGTATCTTGTGCTGATTTGCTTACCTTTGCTGATTTGCATACCTTTTGCTGATTTGCTGACCTTTGTAAACTGGCTTACTTTAATCGTCATCCTATGAACATACCTTGGGATAATCAAACTAACTTAATTTTCTATCTATCTGGATCAGCCCAGCTGGACAAAGCACTTTACTGCAATTGACTCTGTACTTAATAACCTACTTGTGTTGCTGTGCCATTAAAACACCAAACCAAACCAAACCAAACTATTTATCTATCTATCTATATGTAGATATATGTAGATTCATGTGCATACAATACAATATCTTTTATTAGAAATATGCAGTTTCTTTTTTTTGTTTGGTTGGGGTGGGTGGGTAAAATCTAATTTTAATGATATAATACTTACTTGCCACTATTGTGTAGCTGACTCTTTTCCAGATGGAAAATACCCTGACAATATGATGAGAATTCATCTCCCATAGGGTGACTGGAAATTTTCACAATTCTAGAACACCCCTAGTTCACCCTGTAGCTACCTTGCCCATGTGCACTGTCCTTCATTCTTTTTCATAGCCTAAACTAGTGGGACATCAGTGCGGGGTAGGAGGAGGGAATCTGGCGATAGCAACAGGTAAGTATTACATTATAAAAATTACCCCCCCCCCAAACTACATTTTAATATCAGTAATACATAACCTGTTGCTGAATTTGTCAGCTTGGTGGAAGATTGGTGATCCCCCAACTGGCGAATGAAAAAGAAACATAAGGAATACTCACCTTCACTGTATATAGAAGACTACTGAGAGATCTGCATGGGCCACTTTTTGAGCTACGACAATCAGATACAAAGAAATTATGCCTTTGCTTTGGTGAGCCAACGAGCAAAGGTACAAGAAGGAAAAGGTAGTGAGAGATTGCCAAAATGCAGCTTTCATCAAATGTTCCAGAGATGAATATGTTAGATAGGCCCATGAGGTAGCAATGGCTCGAACCTCATGGACTTTAAGTTTCATGACTGAAAGATCACTCTCAGTAACGGACTGATAAGCTCTCTTTATAGTTATTGCAATCCACCTTGAAATGGTGGAAGCTGAAATATCAGCTGAACCCTTAAAGGGGAGGAAAAGATACTTTCTACCCTTTCTTCTCCCTTAAGAGGCTGCCAAATAAAAGTGTAAAGCCCTAACTGGACATAAAAGTCTATCTTGATCATCCCCAGCACAGATACGACTGATGACTGGCTATCTCAGTTGGCAAAGGAGAGAAACCAACTAATAATTTCCACTGAACCTTATACAGCCTTGCTCTATGGATGGGGCATGAAGCCTGCTCCTTCATCCTACAGATGCTGCTGAGAGCAACAAAACAGACTTGAGGGTAAGGTTCTCTAAGGAAGCTTCACCCAAAGGTTCATATGGGGTTTTAGTTGGTGACCACAATACACAAGAGAGATTCCATCTGGGCATTAGCGAGTGAGACACCAGTCTTTGCAGCTCATAATACCTCTTCAGGTCTGCTAAGTAAGAGTTTGCCTGCTGGCCATTTTTTTTTTTTTAATTTAAGTGTGTTGGATAGGGCTGCCCTATAACCTTTAATAGTAGAAACCGAGCATTGTTTCTCTTCAAAAAGTTAGAGAAGAAATTCAGCCACTGTGTTCATAGAGGGATAGCTAGGATTTACACATTTCCTAGTGCACCAATTGCAAAAGATTCTCCACTTGACATCATAGAGCTTAGATGTAGATCATCTCCTGGACTGAACAATGCACTAGGTGACTTTGTTTGAAAACTTGTCTTGGTGGAGAGATCATTTGAGATGAACCAAGCATGAAGGTGGAGAATCTGCAGTCTTTTGTGTAGGAGAGAGCACCTGTGCTCCAACAGGAGGTCCCTCCTCTGGGGTAATGTCCTGGGATGGTCCACCAGCAGGTTGAGAAAATCGTTGAATCATGAACGTTGGGGCTGCTGAGGGGCTATCAAAATGAGATGAGCAGTGGATTTCCTTACTGTGTAAAGCACCAGTGGGATCATCCTGAAGGATGGGAAGGTGTGAGCGAACAGATGATGCCACTTCAGGCTGAAAGCATCCACTACCCAGGTCCTCTGGTCTGGGACTGGGGAAGCATAAATGCAAAGCTTGTTGTTTAGCCTTGTTGCAAAGAACTCCACCAATGGTGTCCCCTAAAGTTGGAACTGGGAATCTGCTATGTATTGGTGTAGAGATCATTCCATGTGGACTATCTTCCTGTTCCTTCACAGACTGTCTGCCAAAATATTCTTTTTGCCAGGAATGTGGTGAACTAGGAGGGTAAATCCCATCTGAGGCTGCCCAGCAAAGGATGTTCCAAACCTCCATGCAGAGAGAAGGTGCATATGTGCCTCCTTGTCTCCTGAGGTAGGCTACCACTGACATGTTGTTGAAGGCGACCATCATGCAGCAACATCTGCCCTCATTTCCAAATTTTTGATGCGGAAGATAGATTCATCCCAGGACTATGAACCCTGAAGAATTAGTCCAGCAAACAGATATGAGTCTGGTTCAGGGGCATGCATGTGGACTCTGGACAGAAATTAGTCCCAATTTGTCCACCAAAACAGATGATGGTGGATATCCAGACCTAGAGAATTCTGAGCATTCAGAGGGTCCCTGTGCGGTTTCCAGTTTGCCAGAAGGAGAAACTGGAGAGGACGCAAGTGCAATATGCCTAGGGGAACCATGTCTGCTGCAGAGTTCAATGTCTCCAGCATAGAAAGAAAAAGACAAGCTGACAACATGGTCTTGGCTCTCAGCACCTCCAACAGGGACAGAATCTTGTCTACTCTGTCCCAAGGGACATGGGCTAATCCTCTGTTCATGAGGAATTCATCCCATTGTAGACAAAATCTTGAGATGGAGTAAGCTCCAATTTCTCTAAGTTGGGTAAAAGACCCAACCTGGTCACTATGGACCAACAATGAGACAGATCTAGTCTTAGGGACTCTAGCTGGCCATTATGGATCAACTAATCATCAAAATATTGGAGGACTGGGATATCCAGTGACTTTAGGTGGACTGCAACTACTCCCATGAACACTCTCGGTGCAAAGGCTAGGCCGAATGGTAGAGCACAAAATTGGAAGGCCTTCCTGTCATAAATGCTTCCATTGAAGATGAAAGATAGGGATGTGAAGGTATGCATCCTGAAGATTAATGGAGACCGCACAGTCACCAGGTCTATTTGTTTTCCTGACTAAGGCAGTGGGCTCCATCTTGAAAAGTTCCTCCTGCAGAAACCTGTTTAGGGAGGAAAGGTTGATAATTAGATGAAACTTTCCCCCTTTCTTTGGTACCAGGAAAATATGTGAGTAGAAGGTTGGATATTGGTCGTTGAACACATCTCTCTACTGCACCCTTCTGGAGAAAGAAGTGTACATCTTCCTTTAATCACACCAGATTCAACTGGTGGAAAAACATGGGGGACCTTACTAGAGGAGGAAGATGCTGAAACTGAAGCCGGTATCTACCTTTTTATAATAGAAAGGACCCAGCCATTATCTGTTTTGCTGGACCAAGCCTCTGAAAAGAGGTTGACCCTGGCATCTATGGGAGCCAATGGAAGAGGAACACTCTGCAGGAGAGAGAGCAAGTCCTTAGGGCTGTCAACCCTAGTCCTTCAGAAAGGGTGAAGGGCCTGCAAATTTCCTCTCTAGGCTTCTGTGGCACCCCCTTTTAGGGTCTGACTGCTAAAGGGGAGCTCTGAATTGGAGTTGTTGCTTTGACTGGGGCTGTGTGGCTTTAAAGAACGTCACCAATGTACCTTGTGGCTGGTCAGAATCATTTTGCTTCTTGGCCGGTTGCTGGTCTCTCAAATCCTGAGAGGCCACAGAGGAAATGAGCCCTATAAAGAGAGTCTCTACCTCCAGGGGAGCAGCCCTCAGAGGGTTCTTACTGTGCTCCAGTAAACAGCAACATCCCTGGAGAGGTGGAGAAGCTCCACTGATAAAGCCATGGATGAGGATAACACATGCCTAGATGTGTTTGCCACTGCTTCCAACAAACGATGAAGGGCAACTGGTGACAAAGATTCCTCCTTCAGCCTGCTGAAGGAGACAACCAAAAAGAGGTCAGCATGTGAGGCTATGGTTACTAGTGACCAAGCCTTTTGTTCTAAAGTTTCCAGGGTTTTAACTGGATAAGGTGAGCACAGGTCCCCATGGAAATACCCACTTGTGCTGCTTTGGCATCCAAAGTGGGAGGTTTAAAGGGCCAGGAAGAGGTATGAACTCTATAGCAAACTATAGAGACCAAGGGTCTCAATGTAGAGGGGGGACAGACCACCCCTTACATTGTATAGGAAACTCCTGGCCCTTACTAAACCTTTGGAAAAGCTCTTTAATTGTAGTCGATTGAGGATGCAACATGAGATCTGGTCAAGAGTTAGCCCCAGAAAGTTTCTCCAAGATGGAAAGAATTTTAGTGTCATTGGAGCCTGAACGTTTGGGACACAGATCACTGGGTTAATAACTGTAACTGTAATAACTAATAACTGTAAACCTCATTAACTGCTTTGTCAAAAGACAAGATCTCTTCCTCCTCTGCCGCCTTGACAGATGGATGGAAGGTGGCAGGGGACCTGAAGGGAGGGGGTGCCACGTCGGCTTGTTCTGTATCAAACTCATGTGAATTGACAAGGACAGAAAGGATGTCTTCGTCTTGCTCTTGCTACCGGAAGGCAGAACTATACAACCCGATGTCTCTCTTCTGCTGGGGAGACTTGGGGGTAAAAGGAACTTCGACCCATAACTCATGTGGAGCTAATGGATTGTCCCAAGTAGCAGACTCAGCAAGTGGGTTAGAACAACTCTCTACCCTCTTGGGATATTTGGGAGAAGGTCTGTCCCCCTTCCTCTTTTTTGACCCAACTTCATAAGAGGAAGATGTAGGTCCACTGCCTGCAGTATCAACCTCTCTACCATCTGGTCAAGGCCCTGAACTCCATGGCTGAATGGAAGCCCCCAGATCCCATAGGAATTCAGAGGGATTATAGGAAAGGTGGAGTATGCCGATCTTATCCCTTCCATCTGTACACCAATTCCCAATCCCTAGCAGGATGAAATGACAGTCTGGAGAGGGGGGGGGGGTCTCGACCCGATCCGTATTCCCATACTGTAGGGTCTTCAATGACTGGTGTGACTGGTACTCATAGATTGGTGCCTTGTAACTGGTCAGGTGACTTAGATCTGTAAGAAGAACCTTCCCCATATCTGACAGACTTAGATCAAAGCTCTCCCCTTACCGAGTGGCTCGATCCTGATGCCAACAATGGGCCACAAGGACTGAAAGGGTGCTGCTCTACCCTCAAGAAGGGGAGGGGGGCACAACTCACTTTTAGCTTGCACTGTGCTGTGGGCATGTAGAGGGTGCTGCTCCTCCATCATGGGGGGCCACGACTCACTCTCTGCCCTTCTGGACAAAAGATGGGGCTGCTCCTCCCTCATGGGAGAACGAGACTTACTATCTGTCCTAGTGGAAAAGAGAGGGTGCTGCTCATACCTCATGGGAGGGCACGACTTGGTCTCTGCCCTCATGGAATGGGAAGTGTTATGTATGATGTTTATATAATATTATAAATATTTTAGGAAATTATAAATGTTTCTTCACTTTAATATTTGCTTAAATCTTAATGTTTATCAGGAAAAACATGTTAAACTAGTGTCCTTGAATTAGGTTGTTTTGATCAATATGTTTTCTCAATTTGAAGGTCAAGGTTGAATTTTGTTTACAAGTAAAATTCCATTAAGATGACACATGTTCTAGAACATTCTGTCATGTGACCAATCTTTATATATGCCATGTTTGGTGGACATTTATTCAGTTTTGACATTACCATCAGTCTTGTAAAGAGCTATTACAGTTGTGAAAATTCATTCCAAATTCTAAGAGAGGAATTATTTTAAATATTCATTGGATTATAACAGTGCTCATAAACTTTTGGATTTTGGATTTTTAATTGATGATTTTGGAATTTAAGTGAACTTATTCAGATATTTTGGAATACTTCATTTTGACATCAGCACATCAAGATTACTAGTACATCAGGACTTTGGAGACCATTAGCACATCATAACATTCAAGGACACAGCCGTGAATTCGGAACATTCTATATTTAGGACTTGTGATTAGAACAATCATTCTTATTGGATTATTAGGATTTCAAAACACATTACTGTAAGTGACTTTTTGATTTTTCATTTTAATTATCTAGTAATAAATTGCTTGTTGATTTTTACTTGATTTGTTGGTTTCACTTTCTTTCTGTTACATTTTTCTTAGACCATAGAGTCGTAACAGAAATTGGGGGCTCGTCTTCTGGGATCTGAATTTCTTTAAAGTATATTAGAGATATTAAATTTATCTTTGAAATTCATATTGATTTTGTCTCTGAATTTTTTTTGTCTTTGGCAAAGATTTTTATATAGAGAATTTTTTTTGTGTGAAACCAACAAGCATTTACAATGGCATCTAATGTTCAGAATTTCATTTCAAAACCTACCCAGGAGGGGTTAGAGTGCATGAGAAAGGATGAGTTGCTCGAGCTTGCCAGAAAATACAGTCTATCTGAGGCAAAATTATCATTGACAAAACAGGAGATAAAGATTATTTTAATTAAGTATTTAGTAGGAAAGGGAATTTTTAAAAATAGTGCTTTAAGTTTGAAGAGAAAGCCTGTATCTGGTTCTAACAGGAAATTAAGGGAATTAGAGTTAAAGAACCAGATGGATTTAGAACTGGCAAAGCTTCAGATTCAGAGAGAGAGAGAGAAAAAGAGAGGCAGATACAGATGGAGAGAGAGAAAGAAGAGAGGCAGATGGAGAGAGAGAAAGAAGAGAGGCAGCTACAAATGCAGAAGGAAGAGAGGCAGATGCAAATGCAGATGGAGAGAGAGAGAGAGAAAGAAGATAGACAAATACAAATGCAGATGCAGATGCAAAGAGAAGAAAGGGAAATGCAATTTAAGTTAAGAGAATTAGAACTGGCAAACAGAGCACACTCCACTCCTTTAAACACAAGTCCAGGTTTTGATGTTAATAGATATATTAGGTTAGTACCCCCTTTTCAGGAAAAAGAAGTAGATAAATACTTTCTCCATTTCGAGAAAATAGCTGAAAACTTGAAATGGCCCAGAGAGCATTGGACTTTGTTATTACAAAGTGTACTTATTGGCAACTCATTCTCTTTGTTCTACTCAGGGTGACAAACGACAATCCCTTGTCATTGAACAGGAGCAAGATCCCGAGATATCTTGTTTATTTCAGAGGGCTATTAGTGAAACTGAAGCCACACAAGTTCCAGTGTGTTACTTTGTGAAAAATGGGGTCCTTATGAGGAAATGGAGACCACCTGATGTACCTGCTGGTGACGAGTGGTCAGTGAGCTATCAAATTGTTGTTCCTAAGTCATATCGACAGGAAATTCTTAATTTAGCCCATGAAACTCCTTTGGCTGGTCATTTAGGAGTCCGTAAGACTTATCGCAAGATCTTGAATCATTTTTATTGGCCGAAACTCAAAAGTGATGTTTCTAAATACTGCAGATCTTGTCACACTTGTCAAATGGTAGGAAAACCCAATCAGAAGATACCTAAGGCTCATCTGCAACCTATTCCTGCATTTGATGAACCATTTAGTAGAATAATAGTAGACTGTGTTGGTCCTTTACCTAAAACCAAGTAAGGCAACCAATACTTGTTGACCATCATGTGTACATCTACAAGATTTACAGAAGCAATTCCTCTGAGAAATATAAAAACTAAAACTATTGTGAAAGCTTTGGTGAAGTTTTTTACACTTGTTGGCCTTCCCAAATCTGTCCAGTCGGATCAAGGGTCAAATTTTATGTCTGGAATTTTCCAACAAGTTATGCATGAATTAGGCATCCAACAGTTTAAATCTTCTGCCCATCACCCTGAAAGTCAAGGTGCTTTGGAAAGATTTCATCAAACTTTGAAGAATATGATTCGATCATATTGCTTTGATACAGAAAAGGATTGGGATGAGGGTGTTCATTTGTTGTTGTTTGCTGTTAGGGAATCAGTTCAAGAGTCGTTGGGTTTTAGTCCCTTTGAACTAGTTTTTGGTCATACTGTCCGTGGACCATTGAAATTATTGAAAGAGAAACTTCTTTCAAATGAAGATTCAAAGATTAATCTTCTTGATTATGTCTCTGATTTCAAATACAAGTTGTCAAAGGCCTGTGAAGTAGCAAGAACTAATCTTCACACTACCCAGTCAAAAATGAAATTAAGGTATGACAGAAATACACAGGAAAGGAGTTTTAAACCTGGTGACAAAGTTCTGGCTCTCTTTCCCATTCCTCAGAATCCTCTTCAGGCTAAATTTTATGGTCCTTATACCGTTGAAAAGAAAGTAAATGACTTAAATTATATCATTAACACTCCTGGGAGACGGAAACAGAAACAACTTTGTCATATAAATATGTTAAAGGAATATTTTGACAGAGATAACCCAGCTAATTATTCTGTTAATTTAGTTGTACCTGTCCCACACAGTGAAGATATCAACGATGGAGTACGATCAGAATATAGTGACTCTGGTATAACCAATCTTCGGAATTCAGAAATATTGAACAACCTAGACCAGAAACTTTCACATCTACAACAACAGGAAAGAAATGAACTAAAACAGCTATTACATGAATATGAGCACTTGTTTCCTGATGTTCCAACACGAACAAGTAAAATTTATCATGACGTTGACATTGTAGATTCTGCGCCTGTGAAACAGCATCCTTATAGGATGAATCCTCTCAAACAGAACTATCTGAAGAAAGAAATTCAGTATCTACTGGAGAATGATTTCATAGAACCAAGTAAAAGTAACTGGAGTTCACCATGTATTCTTGTCCCCAAGCCAGATAATACATTCCGTATGTGTACTGACTATAGAAAAGTCAACAGTGTCACCAAAACTGATTCATTTCCAATCCCAAGAATGGACGATTGCATTGATAAAATTGGAAATGCGGAATATGTCACCAAGTTTGACCTTTTAAAAGGATTCTGGCAAATTCCACTGACGGAAAGGGCAAAATAAATTTCAGCATTTGCAACTCTAGATGGACTTTATCAATATAAAGTCATGCCGTTTGGAATGAAAAATTCGCCTGCAACGTTTCAACGTCTGATGAACATGATAACATTTGGTCTTGATAATTGTGACGCTTATATCGATGACGTCATTATCTACAACAACACCTGGGAAGATCATTTGGAAACCATTCGAAAATTCTTTGATCGACTCAGCGATGCGAATCTGACAATTAATTTGAGCAAAAGTGAGTTTTGCCATGCTTGTGTCACATTTTTAGGACATATTGTGGGACAAGGTCAAGTTAAACCTATAGAAGCTAAGGTCAAAGCTATCTCTGAATTTCAAGTTCCAATTTGTAAAAAGCAACTGATGCGATTTCTAGGTATGGCTGGATATTATCGGAAATTTTGTTCCAATTTTTCCAAAATTGCTGAACCTTTGACAAGTTTATTGAGTAAGAAAACCAAATTTCATTGGTCTGACAAGTGTCAGGAATCTTTTGACAAGTTAAAGGCCATGCTTAAGAATGCACCAGTTCTTTCCGCACCAAATTTTAGCCAATCATTTAAATTATCTGTTGATGCAAGTGATGTAGGGGTTGGTGGAGTATTGATTCAGGAAGACAAAAGTGGTGTGGATCACCCTGTGTGTTATTTTTCTAAAAAACTAAACAAGCACCAGAAAAATTATTCCACAATTGAGAAGGAATGTTTGGCTTTGATATTGGCTTTACAGCATTTTGAAGTGTATGTCACCTCAGCTCTTTCTCCAATTATTGTGTACAGTGATCACAATCCCCTTACTTTCATCAACAAAATGAAAGATAAAAATTGGAGATTGTTGAGATGGAGTTTGATATTGCAGGAATATAACATTGACATCAAACACATTAGGGGAAAAGACAATGTGATTGCAGATGCACTCTCACGTGCATAGAAATCTAATATTGCTTGATGTAATTAAGTCCAGTATCATAAAACATGTTCTTATATATTTTTGGTTATTGTAGTATTAGATGTATATTCAAAAGAAAGCTTTATTATATAAATCTTTCTTTTTCTTTATGAGGGGAGGTGTTATGTATGATGTTTATATAATATTATAAATATTTTAGGAAATTATAAATGTTTCTTCACTTTAATATTTGCTTAAATCTTAATGTTTATCAGGAAAAACATGTTAAACTAGTGTCCTTGAATTAGGTTGTTTTGATCAATATGTTTTCTCAATTTGAAGGTCAAGGTTGAATTTTGTTTACAAGTAAAATTCCATTAAGATGACACATGTTCTAGAACATTCTGTCATGTGACCAATCTTTATATATGCCATGTTTGGTGGACATTTATTCAGTTTTGACATTACCATCAGTCTTGTAAAGAGCTATTACAGTTGTGAAAATTCATTCCAAATTCTAAGAGAGGAATTATTTTAAATATTCATTGGATTATAACAGTGCTCATAAACTTTTGGATTTTGGATTTTTAATTGATGATTTTGGAATTTAAGTGAACTTATTCAGATATTTTGGAATACTTCATTTTGACATCAGCACATCAAGATTACTAGTACATCAGGACTTTGGAGACCATTAGCACATCATAACATTCAAGGACACAGCCGTGAATTCGGAACATTCTATATTTAGGACTTGTGATTAGAACAATCATTCTTATTGGATTATTAGGATTTCAAAACACATTACTGTAAGTGACTTTTTGATTTTTCATTTTAATTATCTAGTAATAAATTGCTTGTTGATTTTTACTTGATTTGTTGGTTTCACTTTCTTTCTGTTACATTTTTCTTAGACCATAGAGTCGTAACAGAAGGGTGCGGCTACTCTCTAACTGGAGGGTGCAACTCACTCTACACCTGTTTATTACCTCCATTTGGAGGGGCCCACTAAACCTAAGAGTCTCTGAAGAAACTCTGGTAATATTTCTCTGAGACCCAAGGGACTCAGAGAAGGAAAACCCCGAAAATTCTGAGGAAGAAGAGGAAAGAACTTTTTTCCTTCCTTTATAAGTATGTCTGTATTCTGCAAGGTCCCAGACATCATATGACCATAGGCTGCAAAAGGGACAAACATCTGTCCACTTGCAGCCTGTACAAGATAGGAAAGTGGGATGGGTGTCCCAGGGGGCTTTCCTGTGGCCACACCAACCTACACCCTGCTTAGACATTGATGTAAGAGAATGCTGAAAAGAAGATTTATTTAAAAAACTTTTATGTAAGTATTATGTACATCTTCATCCCATGTGAATTACACGTATAATGATTCATTACTGTAAAATAGCAATAAACAGAATCAAGATGAGTCCACAGACCAATTTCGGCAATGATAGGGATAACTAAATACGTACCTAATAATACAACTGAAAAGGTTGCTTCCTTACTCTGGATAATTCATAATTACAAGGAATTTCCTTTACTCAGAGCATAAATGTGTTTGAGTTTGAAATTTTCGGCAATATCACACTGCCTTCATCAGTGACTACTGTTGATCACGTGATACGAAGAGTATACCAGTGGACAAAGCAATGAGTGTAATCAGAGAGAGATTAGAGGCGGACATTACTCTGAAATCCAGATGTGACCTCCCAATTGAACTTATCTGCACCTTATTGAGACTGTGTTTGGACAGCACATATTTTATCTATAACAGACAGTTTTACAAACAGAAACAGGGAGCAGCAATGGGGTCCCCAGTTTCACCAATAGTTGCCAATTTATATATGGAGTTTTTTTAGAAGAAGGCCTTGGAATCAGCCATGAACCCACCATCTATGTCGTTCAGATATGTGGACGATACCTTGACTGAACAACATGAGTACCAGGTGCAGGAGTTCTCCGATCATCTCAACTCCATGACCCACATATTCAGTTCACCTCAGAACAAGAAGATGGCAAATTACCATTCTCAGACACATGTGTACACTTAAATGAGGATGGATCAACCAAAGTCACTTTGTATAGGAAAGCTACCCACACTGACCAGTACCTTAACTTTTCTTTCAATCATCATTTAGAACACAAGAGGTCAGTAGTGAGATCTTTACTTCACCGAGCTAACTCCCTAGTCACTGATGAGACAGATTGGACTAAAGAAGTAGAGCACGTAAAAACTGCACTACGAGCTAATGGCTACCCAGAGTGGATTTTCAAACTACCAAATAAGAAGAAGAGAACACCTGACAAAAACAATAGTGGTCCAAATAGAACCAACATCGGTATGCCTTACATCCACAGTACGTCAGAAGCCCTAGTCAGAATATTCAAACAACATGGGGTTAATATATACCACAAACCATACAATTCTTTAAGACAAAAACTTACACACGTGAAGGACAAAACAGAACATTTGAAGAAATGTGATGTGGTTTATCATATCAAATGTAGCGATTGCAAGAATGACTATTTTGATGATTCAGGCAGAGTGTTAGAAACAAGGGTTAAAGAACACATCAGTAGAGAGTTATCTGCAATATATGAACACCATTTTAAAGTGTTTCCCAAGAGTATGTATTTAAAGCTATAGAGATACAGATTGATATAACTTTAACTTATCTCAGAATGTGCAAAAGAAATTCCATTACAATGAGATTAAATATGCAAAATAAAATAATTTTACATTTTGGCTCAAAATTTGACATTTTATATTTGTTGGCAAATTTTTGAAGAAAAAAAAACAAAAAAACAAATACTAAACTCAATGAGAATTACCAGATATTTCTTTATTCTTTGCTATATGAGCTTTTCTCTGACTGGAAAATTGCTTTTAAGTGATAAATGTTCAAGCAAGTGTCAAAATACTGTAATGATGTTTTGAATGTAATCAACAATGATTAAATGATTATTGCACATTTTTACAGGGTGTTTCCTATTCAAGCACAATCATTTAAAATCTTCCCAGCTTTAAGAATTAAAGATACAGAATCATTCAAATTTGCTGAAAATAAATTGAATATTTGCAAACACATTTGTTGCAGGAAGGGCATAGAACATCCATCCAAGTGTAGATTATGTATCACAGGGAATTATTTATTGACTCGTTTTGCATTTCAGTCACATTTTTTTTAAAGCATAGTTTAATATGAAGCAGAAATGTCTTGAGTTTGTAACGATGCCACTTTTTGGCGAGTGGGGTGTATGGGAGGGGGGTAAGCATTCTTTCTCCCACTGACTCATGTAAGGACTGACAGTATGCTGAGGGTTCAGGTACAACTCTGCAGCATTTTCTGCAGTCTACATTTATTGCCCATTATGGTATCGACTCCCTACAGGCAGAGCTTCTGAAAGCTGATTTAACCACAGCTGCATATGTGCTGACTGACCTCTTTAGGAAGATATGTGAAAATGATATCATCCCAAAAGACTGTTGTAAAGGCCTCATCATCAAGCTACCAAAGAAAGGCGACCTTAGCAACTGCGACAACTGGCGAGGGATAACACTCCTTTCCATTCCCAGCAAAGTCTTCTGCAGAATTCTCCTCCAAAGGATTGATGTAGCCACAGACAAGAACAAGCAGGGTTCCACAAAGGAAGAGGATGCATAGACCAGATATTTGCTCTGCGCAACATCATTGAACAATGCCTAGAGTGGAATGTGTCCTTTACATCAACTTCATTGACTTCAAGAAGGCATTTGACAGTGTTCACCGCGAGAGCCTATGGAATACCATCCAAGATAGTCAACCTCATTGGGAAGTTCTATGAGCACTTCGAATGCAGCGTCATCCTTAACAACACTCTTACAGAGTCATTCCAGGTGAAGTCTGGTGTTAGACAAGGTTGCATCCTCTCTCCCATTCTGTTCCTCATCACCATCAACTGGATAATGCGCCAAACAACTTCCAACCATGCCAGAGGGATCCAGTGGACAGCCTTCTCAAACCTTGAAGACCTGGACTTTACTGATGATCTGGCTGTCATCTCATCAAGGCGCTCTCATCTTCAAGAGAAATCTGACAGACTCTGCAAATATGCTAAACAGACGGGCCTGTGTATCAATGCAAAGAAAACCCAAGTGATGTGCACAAACACAGCAGCTACTCTTCCAATTACCATCAATGGAGAGGCACTTGAGTTTGTAGATGACTTCACCTACCTTGGTAGCCTAATTAGTAACAACAATGGTGCCAAAAAGGACATAATGGCCAGGTTAAATAAAGCCAGAGGTGCTTTCAGCAGGCTACGCCCTATATGAAGATCAAAACAGTACAGCCTCAAGACAAAGATCAGACTTTACAACAGCAGCATAAAGTCGGTACTTTTATATGGCTCCGAGTGTTGGAGAGCTGTGAAGACAGACATGAGAAATGTAAATTCATTCCACAATGTCTGCCTCCATAAAATCTGCAACATCTACTGGCCAAACAAGATCTCCAATGTGAGCCTATATGAGAAAACTGGATGTAAAAACATTTCTCTGGAGGTCAAGATACGCAGAATAAAATGGCTTGGACACGTAATGCGGATGCCACAAGAACGGATACCTAAGGTAGCTCTCAGATGGACACCAGCGGGGAAGCGTAAGCATGGCCAGCCAAAGACAACCTGGCGAAGGACAATGATGACGGATCTGGAAGAGATGGGACTTTCCTGGGCTGAAGCACAAGCCATTGCTCAGGACCGAACTAGATGGTGCAACCTTATGTCCCAGCTGAGATGAAAAGGACCCTTAACTTAACTTAACTTAATGGTATGATGGCAAAACAATAATAAAGATTTTACAGAAGAATTTAGAGATGGGCTTATAAAAAGGCTATTTTGTTGTCTACAAACGACATGCCTGTGGCCAATGACTGCCCTCAAAAAAATTCCCATAGGAGGTTCACCTATACAATAGGACCTCCACAGACTAAGCTCTAGCATGGTCATATGACAGAAATTTCTCTAGGGAACCATATGAGAATATATCTTTTTGCTCAATGAAATACAATAAGTCATCTGTCAGGGATTTTTCTCTGCCTATCCTGAGGCTTAAATCTGGCCCCTTTCCCAATGCCCCAAAAAGCTGTCAACTTTTCAAAGTCAGATCTTTAAAAGAATGGGACTGATATTGCTCACCTGGATTAAATAACTTAATAGTTGACCATTTCACTAAGCTGGCTTATGTAGTTATTGTAAAAACACAGCCTAGGCCAAAGAAAAAAATGTTTGGTTCTGGTAACCCAACCTACTCTATTTGAATGGCCCCTACCCTATAACTTTTTATCAGGTACGCAAAATAAAATTGACTGTGCCCATTTTTCACATCCAAACCAGTAACTTTTGATTGGAAATCATGATATAAACCAATATGAACTGGAGAAAAAAACTAATAAAAACAACAAATTAGTACTGACCTTCCTACTCTATATTTTTCCCACTGTTACAAGAACCAAAGATATATTTTAATTTGACTCTATGTAAACTATCTCCTCAACTTTCTATCATGTTGATTTTACTTATTTTAACCATACCCTGATACAAATTCTTTCTAAAGATATAGGCATAATTATTATCCACAGTCTCTTGCTCATAATCAAAGTCATCCAGATGTTGATAATAAACCCAACAGATCAAAATTATGGTTTCAAGAGTTGTAACAAGGTCAGCCAATCACATGCAAGATCATCTCATCAATATGCATCGTTCCCACTTACTTCAAAAATTTCCCAAGAACTTGATGATATAAGCCCCTATTAGAATTTTGATAAAAATCGAATCAGAAGTATGGCTTCCAGAGTTGTAATAAGCTCAGCCAATCGCATGCAAGATCACATCATAATATGCCTGGATCTTGTTTATTACTGACAGTTCAAGATCTTCATGATTCAAGCATATATTTCACATATTGATCAGAACTGGATCACAAATGTGACTTCCACAGTGGTAACAAGTTCAGCAAATCAGATCCAAGACTACATCATTAATATGTGTGGATCTTGCTCATTATTGAACCCATCCAAGATCTTGATGATACAAGCCCATATTTCAAGTTTGATCAAAATGGGATCAAAATATTGGTTTCCAGAGTGGCAACAATCTCGGACAATCCGATGGAAGATCAACTCATTAATATGTGTGCATCTTGCTCATTCTTAAACCTGTACAAGATCTTGATCATATAAGCATATATGTCAAGTTTGATCAAAACTGAATGAGAAATACAGCCTCCAGAGTGGTAACAAGATCAGCCAATCACATGCAAGATCACCTCATTAATATGCATGAATTTCACTGATTATTGAACCCATGCAAGAGCTTTATGATATTATCTCATATTACAAATTTGATCAAAATAAGATCAGAAACATGGCTTTCAGAGGCATGCTGATATAACCATTCATTCAGGAGAAATACTGATAACAAGATTTTCAAGATGGCTACTGTGTCAGGCATACTGAATGTCTGAATGGCACCTTTTGGACCAACTAGACATCATAAGAAGTTGTTTAGTAAAAAAACCCATGTTGATATGACCATCCATTCAGAAGGAGTAGTGATAGAAATATTTTCAAGATGACCACTGTTGTGGCCACATTAGACATCAGATCAACACCATTTTCATTTTGGACCAACTATACATCATAAGTAGTCTTCTGGTGAAAACCCCATGGCAATATTACTTTTTATTCAGGAGGATTAGCAATAACAAGATTTTCAAGATGGCCACTGTGGCAGCCATATCGGACATCAGATTGGCACCATTTTCATTCATGACCAACTAGACACCATAAGAAGTCTTTTGGTGAAAACCCCATGCTGCTTAAATGACCATTCAATCAGGAGGAGTAGCGATAACACAATTGGCAGCCATATTGGATATCAGATTGGCACCATTTCAGTCATTAAAGTCCCCCCCCCCCCCACAAAAAAAAAATCCTCAGATAAAAATGGAATATATTTTTGACATAAATTTCATTTTTCCTCCAAATTTGTTCTTCTTGTGAATGAATGTTTACTGTTTACAATGACTTTGTTTTGTATCCCTTTTTCAAGTTTTTTGGGGGTTGCCTAAACTTACTTGGCAGGACTGTGCTGATGTGCCATTAAACCCCATAATCTGCATAAAAAAGATAAAGGCAAAAAAGAGTAAAATCTTTAAAATATAACTTAAAGTCAAACTTTGATATAAGCCAAACTCTTTTAAGAAGTATAAGCTTTTATTGAAGTGAATACCATCACAAAATGCATCCAAAGTCAAAAAATTGCCTCCATTAGTAGTCTCTTAAGACATACAATGAGGGTACATCGTGCCTATTTTACATACCTCAGGCCACATCACACCAATTCTACAAATCCCAGGGTACATCTGGCCTATTCTACATACCTCAGGCCACATCACACCTATTCTACAAATCCCAGGGTACATCTGGCCTATTTTACATACCTCAGGCCACATCACACCAATTCTACAAATCCCAGGGTACATCTGGCCTATTTACATACCTCAGGCCACATCACACCTATTCTACAAATCCCAGGGTGCATCTGGCCTATTCTATATACCTCAGGCCACATCACACCAATTCTACAAATCACAAAGTGCATCTGGCCTTTTCTATATACCTCAGGCCACATCACACCTATTCTACAAATCCCAGGGTACATCAGGCCTATTCTATATACCTCAGGCCACATCACACCTATTCTACAAATCCCAGGGTGCATCAGGCCTATTCTACATACCTCAGGCCACATCACACCTATTCTACAAATCCCAGGGTGCATCTGGCATATTCTATATACCCGAGTCAGCAGAGGGATATATTACAGTGCAAATGGGCTTGCATCATTGCTTACAATTTATCTAGAAACTAAAAATCTTTCAATGAGGTGACATAGATCACAAATGGTTTGCTTCATACTTGAACAACGGATTTCAAAAAGTTACTTTACATGGACATGTATATGAAAACAAAAGAATAAACTGTGGTGTGACAAAAGGATCTACACTCTGACCACTTTTTGTTTCTTATTTTCATAAATGATCTTCCCCTAAAGACTGGAAATACAGTGTCATCAACTGATCTATATGCTCTCTCTGAAAAAGACATCTGCAAAAGTGCATTAGAAAATAATCTTCCAACAGCATGAAATAGTCTTCAAATGTGGTTAAAGTTGAATATACATATAAAACAAAGGTTTCATATACAACACAGCAAAGAAGAGCAAAATTATAGACAATTGATTTAAGCCTTTTCTATAATAATGACAAACTGAAAGAAGTTTCCAATGACAAACTTCTTTGTATTCTTGTTGAAAATAATTTACTTTGGTCTGATCGTATAAGTTTCATTACAACAAAAACAAACTCATATCTTTGGCTATTAAGAAAAATAAAGTACTGGTATTTCATTTACAAAGTATACTGTGTCACTTTTGTACAAGAGCTACATTCAGCCTGATTTTGAATATTGTAGTGTAATATGGTGAAAAATGCTAAATGTTAATATTAAGAAAATATTTTGGTTGTAAAAGTGAGCCTGTAAAAAGGTATTAGATGGGCAAACTGGAAACATTATAGAGGCAATGGATACTTAAAAAATCCTACCTTTTCACAAATGACTTCACCTTCAAAAAGACAAAATGATGTGTACAGTTTCTGTTAAGTCTGCCCCAGTTTAGTATGTAAATATTTTTCAGTGCAAAGAAACCAGCAACACCCCAAACCTTAGATCAATGACAGCCAAAACTTTCCAATTCCAAAATGAAAGAAAGAATTATTTAAAAAGTTTTCAACACTCTGGGGCCATTCTTTGGAATCATATTCCAAAAGAAATCAAAGAATCTTCCAGTATATCAGCTTTTCATCATAGGTGCATTAAATTAATTAAATCTAATTTTATTTAATAACACAAGGCCTGTCCACCTCCTCCAGCTACTTTTGTATGTCAATATATGTTGATATGTGTTATGCATGACTTTAACATTGACTGGTGAATAGTTATATTAGTTTCATCATTAGCATTTATACAATTTACATGTGTAGTTACCTAGTCTGGGTCTATGTACATGAAAGTGTGTGTACAAGTGTGTGTGTATATAAACTTGTACGTGAGCATGTGTGTGTGACAAGTAATGTTTATTGCACTATTATGTAACTGATTTACCCTCATTAAAAAAAGTCTTTATTATTATAATTATTATTATTAAATAAAACATGTATTATATATAATAGATGCTTCAATTTTAGCAGCTTTTAATTCCCAGTAGCTACATGTGATGCTTATTCTATAATAATGTATGTTTAAATGTATGTATGTACAATGTAAGCCTATCTAATGTTATGTGAAACTTATATGATGATGGTATATATCTGGAGTATATACATTTTAAAACAAGCAACATATGTATGTTTGTATGTATGTATGTATGTATGTATGTATGTATGTATGTATGTATGTATGTATGTATGTATGTATGTATGTATGTATGTATGAAGGTGTGCACGTAGGAAGGTATGTATGTACAAAAAACAAGTATCTATGTCATGTGTCACAGTTATTAATAGTTGTAAATAAAAATTCTCATGTGAACTCATAGTGTATATATACCACATACCCTATACATATATGTACTTTGCTAAGTCTTGTGCAGTTATGTTTTACTATATGTACTATTGTACTGATCTGCATGAATATTTTTAATCTATGTATGTACTCTGTCAAGTCATGTGCAGATATGTTTAATGTGTGTACTACTGTCTCAATTTCCTACAATGTATGTGTGAAATGTTTTCTTCCGGATGAATAGTTGTAAATGTAATAATCTGTAGTAAAAGTTCAATAGAGCTTGTGCTTCCTATGTTGTAAGCATATGCACAGACTATAAATAAAGATGAATATAATTTGAATTGGTATTATATATAGTATCGTTATATGTATTATTTATAGGTATTTGTAAGCCACGAAAGGAGCCCGTGATACAGTGGAAGGTTCAATATAGGAAAATTACCTTTCTGTTGAGTTATAAATTATGTCGATCTCTGACATAACTTATATTTTTACACTACTGTCTTTCTGTGTAATTGCTGGCTCTTTTCATCAAGAAGCTTGTTTGTTTGTAATAATTTAATCAGTGAAAATAAGTACTTCCGTAACCGCCCTGTGAAATACGTCATCAATTTTGTAGCATTTCTACCCATAAAGCATAGCGTTTCCTTACTATTCTAAGAAATTTTAACAAGGACTGAACGATCTGTCTGAATCTCTAATCATCGAAAATATTTGAGACTATTTGACATTAAAATTAAACCAAAGAAACGCTAAAGTTTCCACTGATTGTAAATAATTGGCAAAAATCGGATAAAAAGTTGCATTTTAATGGAAACTTTATAACTATATTTAGTCCTTACACATACTTCCGCCGGCTGGCTAGCACTTGTGCTGGCAAAATTGTGCGACTTGACAACCGCTGATGCGATTTCTGAACTGCCTGTGTAAATTTATCAAGGCCACATATTCTATAATGAGTTGAGCTTTAATATATTTCAGGTTTGTTATGGATTTTATGCCATAATTCTGTTGATTCGTGGAGTTCTGTGGGCAGCGCCCTCTTTGGGGCGTTCTGGATATGAGGGAAATGTAACCGTACAACAGTGCTGCGTGGAGTAGTATTCGTGCAGTATGCCTAGGAAAGGAGACGAGGGGCAGATTTACGACGAGTACGACGCAAGAGCATATGCACATCTTGTGCCACAGGAATACTCAGACAAGCAAAAAAAGAAAAAAACTAAACAAAAATCTCGGAAGAGATCGAAGGAAAGGAGGGAGAGGTCAGACAAAAAATCAAAGTCAGATGGAAATTCAAGTTCCACAGCGGTGTCCATTATTGGGAAGAAGAGCATTGTTGACTATGAGGATGTAAGTTCAGACTCTGATATTTCAGAACCTCCTCAACGAGGGCCCACAGAAGGTGGCTCTGCTAGGAGGGTGCAGTCACCTACTGTCATTCGGTCCTATGTGACTGATCGCAGTCATAGTGACTCTCCAGCGGTCAAAGAATCTAGTCCATATCGTCAAGATAAAAGTGCTCGAAAATCTAAGAAAAGACATAGGACACCAGAGCCACCTCCAAGACAGCATGCAGACCCTCCAAAGGCATACATCGACCCTCCTAAGGCATATGCTGAGCCACCTCGTGCCTATGCAGACTCTAAATTGCATAGCAACTACAGAGGTTATAGTCCGGTGCAGAGTTCCAAAAAGCGGCATCGATCCCGGTCTCCAAGTCCTTACTCCAGCAGACAAAGTAGGAGTAGGTGGGTATAACGTCCTACAGTGCAAAACATCGACCCTAATACATGTATGCATGTTGTATGGGTTTTTGTTTTACTGCAGGCATGTGCAACTTCCTCCAGGAGCGGGCCAGATAGCAATTTTTAAAGCCACACCATATGATGTAAATGTAACTGGATAAAACCAGGTCGTGGGCCAAATTTTAAACGAGAATATTTCACATAGTTGGCAGCCCGTAGTCTAATTGTTTTATTTGTACTAGACTCGCTTTGATGCCTTCCTGCTTCCAGACACTATCAAGTGGTTATGTTTTTCAAACTCTGTTGAGTGCCATTTTATTTGGTTGAAGAGCGATGGTAGCAAAGGAATACTGAAGTTGGTTGAGCTAGTGGGTAAGTTTCTTTAGCAAAACGAAAATGTCTAATCACATCTTGGTCACTTTGATGAGACGTGTTTGTTTTGTTAAAGAAAATGCACCTCTTGTTGAACCAAGTTTGGCATTTTTTGCCCACCATCACTGTTCAGCCAACTGAAATGGCACTTACAGTTTGAAAAGCGTAACCCACTTGATTGTGCCTGGATTTACTTCGATAAAGAAAAGAGGCATCAGAGCAAGTTTAGTACTAATATAGCAACTGACTGTATGCACTGCCACCTGTGTGAGTTGTTCTTTAAAATCTGGCCTCTGGTTCTCCTGATGATGAAGTCGGAACAGAACTATGCAGCACTGATTGTTGTTATTATGGCAGTAAGAGATTCCCCCGCCCCCTTCAGATTATGTATATATTGGGGTAGACTTCTTGCATAGTAGGACTAGTGGGTATAACAGTCTGGTCTATCTGGAGTTTTACTCCGTTTTGTCATTATGGATTTACATATCGGCACTAAAAAAGGTAGCTGAAAATGATTTAATTATTCAGTACATTTTTTTTTTTCAACCATCAGACAATTTTGTCAGTGCAAGTGAAGAACTTGTGAATGCCTTGAAGCTATTGGGCCTTGGTAAAAAAAGAAATGGATGTGGTTCCAGTTACCCTTCCATCCATAATTTGCACCTGCTAACCGTTGACATTATGGGTTGGTATTGCCCAATCTGATTAAATTCAGATCTCCAGCATATCGGGTATCAGATGGACACCGATGCAAGGTGATGTTCTGTTCCATTTGATTAATCTATAAAATTACAGCTTTCGCATTTGTGAAATAAAAAAATATAATTCTGAACATAACATTTCTAACCGCAACTCTTCTAAACAAGAAATGAAATGCTTTATCTGATTGGTTACTAAAAGCAAGTGGAATGTTAATTCCCAATGTTAGTTAAATATGAGCTTTATTGGTACCGGTCAGATCTGCTAGTTGTAAGGAGATATAGATTTTAATCGGATTTGGGGTATCACCAGAATTTTTGTATCGTGATACAGGATGCTGTATTGCAATATATTGTGAAATTTTTTAGAAAGTACTAAATAATATTGAAGCATGAACAAGATGTAAAATTTTATATAACTTTAATTTCTTGTAAATCTCTTTAAGTGAACGGTAATTGGTAAACATCCTTCCATGTGCATGTGTCTGAGCTAGACGAGATAGGCTACCATTTAATTTGCTTCTCTTTGGCTGCATTGGTGAGTAAAGTACATATAAGATGGGCTTTTTCTGTTTTATTGAAAAACATGATTCCAGTTTGGAAACAAATTGCACAAACCTAAAATCTGAGCATTTTCCTTTAGTAGTTATGATGCACAGAGCTCCAGATAGTATGCATGTTGGCGTATTTTATGCCATTTTGAGACGCACATGGAGATATTTTAAATTGAATTTAGCTGATCCTACATGACAATGAAAATGGTGCTTATTGGACATCCAATTTGGATGCCACAGTGGCCATCTTGGAAATCTTGATTGGATGGTTGTATTGACATAAATTTTTACAAAAAGACTTCATATAAAGCCAAAATGGTCCTAAATAAAAATGGTGGCAATGTGACTGCCATGGCAGCCAGCATGAAATTCTCATTATTACTACTTATCTTGAATGGATGATCATATTGACATGGGTGTTTTACTGAAAGACTTCTTATGATGTCTAGTTGGTCTTAAATGAAACCAGTTCCCCTCTGACATCCAATACGGCCATTGTGGTAGCCATCTTGAAAATCTTGTTACTCTCTTGAATGGTTGGTTGTATCTATATGGGATTTTCACGAAAGCAACATGGCTACCAAATCAAACTGGCACTACTCCTAAATGGATGCCAATAGCCACATGGAGTTTTCACCAAAAGACTTATTATTATTTCTGGTTGGCCTAAAATTAAAATGATGCCAATCTGATGTACAATATGGCTGATATGGGGGTTGTCTTGAAAATCTTGCAATAGCTACTTTTCCTGAATGGATAGGTGTAGTCACATAGGGGTATCACTTGTGATGCCTAGTTGGTCTTGAATGGAAATGGTTACCATCAACATGTCAACTCGAACACAAGAAAAAGTTTTGCTATAAAATTGATGTGTAGGAGCAGGGATTATTCAATCTATAAAGTTTTGGGGCCTCCATCCCTATAATTTGGTAATTTTTCATTATGAAACGCGTATTTTTGTGAATTTTTAACATAGATTGATGGTTTGTAACCTTATAAACCTCATCCCTCATTATTTTTGTACAGTCTCTTTTTGGATGTCCCTTTATAGCAGATAAAAGAAAATTAATATTATAAATCAAGATTACCAGTAATTATATAATTTTTTTACTTGTTTTGTAAAGAAGTTGCTTTTTTAATAGTAGTAGAAGTTGTCATGTTCATAGTATTAAACAAAAAGTTTGTATAAAGTGTCCTTAATATGAAACAAATTTATCCGTGTATTACTTACAGCAGTTGTAGGAATAAAGTGCCCAATGGTCATACATGTATGGTACCATTAGTTAGTTTCACATTGAATTAAAGTTCTGCATGTTAAAGGATAGTAATCTTTGCAGCATATTTTACCAAGCAGACACAAGTCAACAAACTAGAATACTGAACACTTTTTAAAACTATATTCTCACATAACCATGTTGGTCGAGCCAAGACTTGAACTCGCACAAACACAGGTGAGATGTGAGTGGTCTGTAAAGGTGAGCACCACGGGGACATGGGGTTCTCTTCACAAGCAGGTATGTCGGTTGCTGCAATATTGTGCTGCAGGACACATTTACGTTGAAAAGTGAAAGTCGTTATTTTAAATTAACCATGATTGGGATGATGTAAAATTAACCCTTTTCATACAATCAGACAAGCAGTTGTGTAGAACTGGAAATTTGTTCAGTCAATGGTTTAGCAGTATGAGAGAATGCAGTGACATTGGTCAATTTGGCTTTACAGGACAATTTTTTCAAATAATTACTCAATGTTCTATACAGTTTTAAAAAGCACAACATTTTCTTGAAGCTCATATAATTCCTCACTGAAAATTTTTAGACATAAAAACTTAAGTTGAAAGTAATGTTGTGTAAACAAAAAAACATGTTTTACATTTTTTTATAACTTCATTTAAATTCAATTTTTCTATCTGCAGTATTCATTTGTGGGGAATTTTATGCCATTTAAGAAGGTGACAAAATAATAAAAATTCATCAATAATGTCAAAATTTATTACAATTTTATTAAATTTACTCGCATGAGAATTGGAGAAGTCGACAAAGCTTTTCATTTTGGATCAGTGTTTCTATTCCACAATAAATTCTAATGTAACAATATCAGAATTCTGTTGGGTTTGTTTTGGTCCATTTCCAGGAATGCAGTAAAATTTCACAATATTATGCACACACCCAACATCGGTATATATGCGAACTTTATGAGAAGTGAAGTTCTCAAAATGTCCATTTAGCTTCAAAAAGCATCCACATCTTCATCATTATCAATATTCGAGTCTAAAATACCAATTAACTAGTTGTCATCTGCTCAGTTCATTCAATGTAAACAAGATCACAATCCCCACTGCTTAAAATATAAATTTCCCCTACAAAATTGTATATACACCGCTCCCTCGAGAACTCGCGCCCGGATAACTTGCGAACCCGCTTATAACGCGGACCAGACGTGGATTCCATTTTTTTTAAAAACTAGAACATTTTTTAAAAAAATAAAAAATAAAATGACCCTATTTGTTGAAGGTGGAAAAAATCGCGATCAAAAATTAGTAAAATTAACCTTAATATATCGCTCGTTTTATCGTCAAAACCAGTGGTTAGTACCCAGAAATTTGAATCATCATCATGAAATTTTCAACTTTTAATAAGAAGTCAAATATTTTGTTCAATTTTCTTTCCAAACAACATTCTCAGTACACTATAAATAACAATATTCGACAAAATTTTGATCAATGAAAATGTCAGTAAAGCCTACTGGTGGCAACACTTTAAAAATAAATACCAATTAAATAAGTTTTGCCAAGTGAAATATGTGTTTTAGCTCTATCTTTTAATTCGGTTTCAGTGTAATCATCATAAATGCAATAAGCCCTCTTGTATTCAAACGTGAAAATTAAAATTCAACCAACCCAGCTATTGCCGCGAGCCTTTCCATGAGAATCTAATTATGTGCCGACCTTTTTTTTGTTTTTATCTCCGACTTGCGGAAGTATATGTTGTGTTGTTACACTCAATTAATAGCAGACCTGCTTTGTATTATCACGTTAATTACGTCTTTTGTATCAAATCAAACAAAGGGGGTGGAATAAGAGAAAAGTTAAAAGGCGTGCAAATACTGTCTGCGTAAGAGCTAGCTGTCACGGCCGTGTGTCAGGTCAACTCATTTCAATTGATCAATCGAACATTGTTATAAATATTATTATGTAAGTAATATAATTCAACTACCTTAAATTAGCCTACTCATTCACAAATGTAATCAAAGATAGTAAGGCAACCAAGCCAAATGAGTACTTGGAGAATAAAAGCTTTGTTTTACAGATGCGGTTCATTACGGAGAAGCGAGTTCCAGAGTTTGTATTGAACTTTCTAACATGCTACTCAGGGATTTCCTCAAGGATGAGACGAAGTTTCACTGTTACTTGATATGAAATCACTGCATCCATATTTTACTAATGGAACAATAAATAAATCGAGGTTCGATGTTGACGGTTGTTTCACAAAATAAATGTCAATAGTTTTTGAAAAAAAGAATCTTGTTTAGTTGTGAATCAACAACAACAAAAAGCAGTGACGTAATACACAATGTATCGCGTACATGTGTTGTTCAAACCGCTTGGACTAATGTTGTTAACGATCTTTCAGAGGTTCGTTATTTTGAAAATAAAGGTAATTTATACAGAAAAGCAAACAACTACATTAGAAAAAGCTCTTTATTGACAATTATTCCCAATGTAATTATAAAACGAGTATTCCGCCATTAAACAGCCTCGTTACCCACCCACACCCCTACTGCGGTTTTCTCGATGTCCCGCGGTGATGGCATCCCTTTCTTAATTATTTGAGGTCCCTCAGTAACTCGCGCCCTCGCTTATAGTGCGGTCTATGTTTTTGGACCCCGTTGTGCGCGAGTTATCGAGGGAGCGGTGTATTTTGATCAAAATCAGCATCCACATCACTGCCACTTCAGTACTGTCCGCCACTTTGAATTACACGAGTTACACTTCAGTTCTGTAATCAACTTTTATACTAACCAGTTATCATTATCTCTGTTCATTTCATCAAAGTCAAGCTCACGATCTGCACTGCCTAAAACGTCCATTTTTCCCACAAATTGTCCACATTTTCATAAAAATCAGCATCCACCTCACTGCCGTAACTTGCATTGTCCGCCATGTTGATCTCCACACATTAAAACTGGTTTGAAATCAGATTTTCAAAAACCAAGTTGTCAGCTCCATTCATTTTGAAGAAGTAAAGATAACGATCCCCCACTGCCTAAAATGTCAATTTTCCACACAAAATGATCTTTGTTTTCAACTAATTCAGCAAGTGCATAAGTGTCTTCACTTCCCTCTTCACTATTGACCGCCATTTTTTTATCTCTGCATGTTATAACTCTATTTTGAAATTGAATTTTTACCAGTTTTTGTGTCTTTTAAACTAATTCTGTCAATGAATTTGTGTACCTTGTACCTTTATTTCCTTCTTTTCAGAGTACATGTAAAGTGATGACGTATTTTAGTTAAAAACGCTCTTCAGTGAAGTGGTAGAAGGAATATAGTGAACATATAACCGGAAAATATGGGGGCCCCGGGTGTTCGAGTAGTCTAAGGTGCTTGCCTTGACAGATCACTGACATCTCACCTCTGTCCGCGTGGGTTCAAGTCTCTGGCTCGGCCAACAAGGGTGTGTGAAAAAGCTTGCCTGGACTTCCCGTGGGTCGGTGGTTCTTTCCGGGGTTTTCTCTGGTTCTTCCTCCACCAAGTATACCGGCCGCGATGTATAGTCTATCATGTGCTGAAAAATGACGTTAAGCCCATAACAACAACAACAACCAGAAAATATGTATTGAGGTTTTTGTTGAAGTTGTAAAATTTGCTTGTATTTCCTAAACCCTTGGTGGACTTTCTTCATACTTGGGATGAATCTTTATGAAGCCAAGACCATTCATTCAGCAACATGCACTCTCATCCCATTGTATTGGGGTCATGGTGTCAGTCATACAAATTTTATTCATAGATTAAATGAATCATTATGAAGTTAAGACAATTCATTCTACAACATACTCACTCCCTTTTGACCTTTGGGTCAAAGTCATGTTTTTTACAGCAATATTGTGCTCATCAGCTCAACATGCAGCTTTTACCTTGTCCTATAATATATCTCCGATGTTCAGAAAGTGAAAATAGCTGTGCCGAGTTCTCAGTTTTGTTCGAGATTCATAGTAAGGCCTTGCAGCATACTCTCGAACCCAATTCAATGCCCATCAGATATCAAAATAACAAAAATTATAGCTTCTTTAAACCTCCCCAGGGCTTTACAAATCCTATTGTCTGTTGCATGGGGCAAGTGAGAACTAGAGAGGTTGTGTTAAATTCATAATACTTAATGTTCTGCAAGATTTATACTTTGTGCTCTCTCCACAGTACATATATCAGCACCTTATTAGCATTTATATGTACTGCATTCTATTACACAACTGCCTGCATTTTCTTGCAACTTTTGATCGGTTATTTTACACGATTTACTGTCAAAGTCTGTAATTTCCATCTTGTAGTTGGTTTCAAGACCAGTCTCACACAGACATCATAAGGCAAATATTTACTATTTGAAGCCCGCTTTGACAAAAAGGAATACATATTTGTATTTTAACTTGTCAATTACATTTTAATCATATTATTTGTACGTGTACAGGATTTGCTGACTTTTCAGTCCAAAACTTTTCAGTCCAAACCTAGCCATGGGCAATTTTTGACTTCTGAAATGTGTGGAGCTTGCCGATTCTAAACAGTTGGCTTGTGAAAGATTGTTTTGATTATGTAGCCAATTTGAAGGTGACTATGTAATAATTGTTAATTGCTTTGACCGATGTGTATGGAAATAAAAAGCGCTAACCCTTGTCTCTATCGATTAGCCACATGAATTACATTAAAAGTGCGATCAATGTACCAATAATCTAGCACCCACTAGTGGTATTTATCATCTGTTGTTTAGGCCACACACAAAAATGTGCGTTTTCCTATTGCACTGGTTTAAAAATTAGGTTAGGCAGGTATTTTTTTTTATTATTAAACATTATATATAAATCAAATAATATTTCAAGCGCTTCCAGGGCTTGAAAATAGTGTTGATGAGTGGCAGGTCCAGGACCTGTCACCCACTGAGGGAGCCAGGTCCGATATACATATATACAGATCCGAGTTTACGGAACTGTTGTGAGGAACATTAAATTCAATGCAGAAGCATAGTTACATGTATGAGCTTTAATAAATGAATAATGTTGGGTTTTTTTAAGCAATGCAGTTTCCGTTCTTTAGTTATCTGAATAAAATTTCCAGAAGTCTAAAATGATCTTTGTTTTCAATGTCACAGAACTCTAGATAAATCAAACTGAAGTCGAATCAAAATGCTTAATAACATAATTAAAAATGCAACGCATTTATACATCATGTACTGTGGTCTCAAAGTATGGCTATTCAGAATCACTTCCCAGATTCTACCAATCTGTCCTTATCAGTAATCTCATTCTACCTTGGTACATTGCAGAAGTGGGTCAGGTGTCTTGCTGTCTGTGAAAAAAGCAACCATTTTGTTATTGCCATATCTGCATTGAAGTCTCCAATATCTGGACCCTCTGACATGATCAGTAGTTGGTGATAGAAATTGTCTTGCCACAGACTTGTTCTCAGGCTGGTTTTAATACAGTTAGCAGTTGAAAATCCCCTCTCACATGCATGAAATGGTGAACAAATACTCTAGCAATTTTGCTATAGCAGACTCCCTAAACATGTCTCCTTTAAGAAGAAAACTACACTGCCACGAGTTGACTGTCTCTTAGTGGTTTTACGTGCATCTCGAGTCTCGTTGAACGAGGCTTCAGGTGGGTGACTTTGGAATTTTCTCTTTCCAAGTAATATGGTGAAGTCCTGTTGATTTGAGATTTGACTTGAGGTCTAGTGGCTGTGATACTTGTGTGGAAGGGTACTCGAATTCAGCGGTAAAAATAGCAATGGCTGGTACACTTCTCTACTCGCGATGTTGCAGTCTGACTCATGTACGCAGCAAAATTTTCAAGTAGGCTTCGAGTGACATTGATTGTACATAATTTGGCATATATATTTCTTGACATTTTTAAAGAAACAACTTTGAGACTGCAGAGGAATTCTTTTAATTTCCTTTTTTTTTTTGTAAAGTGGAAGGTTCGACGGACTCCTGACAAGTTAAACTCTTGGGTCGGACAGGAAAAACTGCAGGTCCCGGACCTCGGACCACTGCTGTTTTCAGGCCCTGGCTTCAAAGTACTGGCAAAACCAGCTCAATTAGTTGCACAAATCAGTTTCAGCAATGTGATGGGGGGGGGGGGGAGTGCTACTGTCAGCAATGCAGCAAACGGGGACAGTCGGCTGACCGGAAACACAAATAGTTTTTTTTGTGTGTGGGTCTTATGTGATAATTACAGGAAACCACAAATAATAGCATGGATAAAAATGTGTTCTCAAATCATATAAATAAGTGTTCTCAAATCATTCTCAAAAGTCGGCTTGTCAAAGATTGTTTTAATACATTCAAGGTGACTAGGTGATAATCGTTATGTAAAGGGATAAAATATGTGTTCTTATACCGTTCATTTGTGAGCATAAATAATCTTTACAAAAAGTCTAGCTTTCATTATTGTCGATGTAGTTGATGAGACAAGTCTTCTAGCGTATCTAGGCCAAAAAGGAAACTTGACAAAGTTTCTACAAACAAGTCTAGTAAATCTGTTTCAAAGATGCGCGAGTGGACACGACACTCTCCAGAGAAAAATCTAAGGGTGAATTCATTGATATTGGAATATTTTGGTGAGGGACTCGGGGGGGGGGGTGCGGGTTTACCATGTTTTCTTACTGGATGGATACGTGCATCTACATGATCAAATGATCTTCAAGTGGAAAAGTAGATCAAGACATTGTTATGATATATTAAAACGAGATTAAAATGAAATTAAAACGGTTCTGTTCTTGTTTTTGTTTTTTTAGCTCTACTAGCAAAATTTTGATAGTTGTAATATTCTTCACTAAAAACGTTTGCTAGCATCAATTTTGAACCCAGTAGAAAATGCCAAGGTTTCAGTATTTTAAATTTGTTTATTATAACAAAATGGTTTCTGGTCTTTGCTTTTGGCATGTACTGATAGGTAATTTATATTTGATAAGAAAACATTAAATGGTTTTCGAATTTGTTTTAAAACCTGCGAGCTGTATGGCAGTACTTTGTGACGGTGACCAACTTGGTAAAGGGCACTTGTTACCAATATTATTTTAAGGGTTATGCCTATGAACTGTAAAGGCCTTTGTCTGCTGTTTATAAACAGCAGTAGATATTGTAACGATAAGCAATATTATTCATCGCTTGTTCATTGTTCTCACTGATAATGAAAGCAATAGAACGGTTGATCAAAGAATAAGGGTAGATTCTCGATTAAGAAAACAAACATCCTTTCATATGTAGATGACCAAATGGCTTTTTGCATGATGATAAATGGTGATTATTTTCTTTTATTTATTTTTATTTTTTAGTCTCCTGTTTTAATTATTTTGTAAGAGATGATTACTATACGATATTCAACAGTACAATACATTTCATTGGACTTGAATATTTTAAAGTTGACTTTACCTGTCGTCAAGATCAATTTAATAAATAATATAATCATAAACACGTAGGATGTGTTGTCATGATGAAGGTTTACATAAAAAATGTAATGCATGATAACATCAATATTAACAAGGACGACAACATGAAGAAGGAAGAAGTATAAGATGGTAATACCCAAAAAACTTTGTCAACGTTAGCAACATTAAAAATATATTTCCTGTCTCCTCTCTTTAATTCCTCAATTGAATGCCATCCCACATGTACCAAATATTTTTGTTTTTCGTATAAGAGTATATCAAACATGTACTTGGCAAACAATACATGGTTATTTGATGTATCTGAATCATACATTGGTATTTTTGGAAGCCATTTGAAATGTGAATTTCTTGATTCAAATATAAAACATCAGAGTATGAAGTTAAATTTAAAAAATGACATACCTGTATATGAATTTAATCTTTATTCTTTATCATAAGTAAATGAACAATTTTTAAAATCTTTTTTGCACACATGAATAATCTAATTCAAACTGTTATATATGAAAATTTAAATGGTTTAAGGAAAAATATCAAAGTGTTATGTACGAAAAAATATACATTTAATTAATTGACTTTTTTGTGGATAGATTGTGTTCTACAAATTAGAGGGTAGGGAAAATTGCTTGAATTACAGCATTTCATCTAAGATATTATGCTATGTCTAATTCTGCAAGAACACAGCTGAGGATGAAAACTCGTGCACATGTAATAGTGCATACATAATGGAATAAATGTTTTAATTTCAAAGGCATCAAAAGTCTTGAAACAAAGATGACATGTCAGTCATTGTGTTGACACTTTCTATATTTAGCTTCATCATTGCACATCACATGTGGCTGCTTGTGTGGAGATTTCCTCATTTTATATGAATATGCATAAACCTGCTTAATCAATCACTCTGATTTTCTTGCCACTGTGACCCAACATGACCTTTCATGCTGTTTGAATGAGCCAATCAAAGGTTCTTTTTCAGACATGATCTATAAAATGAGCACTTTCATTTATGTGTTGGAAATTGTTTGATTGTTTTGTTGACATATTTTTGTTTTATATTAAATCTCCACACATGCAGCCACAGGTGATAAAGGAGCATACAGAATTGTGTGTCCCAAAAAAAATGTGTTTCCGGTCGGCCAACCGTCTGTTTCTAGCACACACACACACACCCTCAATTTTTTTTTTTTATAATAAAAATCTCTTTGTTGAAATTGATTTATGCATCAAATTGAGCCGGTTTTGCCCAGTACTTCGAAGCACTTGAAATATTATTTGATTTATATATAATGTTTTTAAAAAAATACCTACCTGCCTACCCTAATTTGAAAACCAGTGCAATAGGAAACACTCATATTTTTTTTTGGCCTTGCTTCTGAGACAGCCAACTCCACCTGCAATATACACACAAGCTGAGCTACATACTTCTTATAATCAAAAATGTACCACATGAAAAATATAGAGGGAAAGCTTGAAGAAATCTACAAATAAAACACTTTTCCACCAGAATTAATGAATGACACATTTATACGGTGAATTCTTTGAATATAAAATTAAGATAATAAAAACATGTATTAATAACGATAATTGTGTTCAGTGCATGTTACTTGTTCAAGAACCCAGTTGGAAAAATGATTCTGCATTTAAAGGTCACCTGTGTACAAAAGTGAGTTGGGCCTTGTCCCATGACCCTTATTTTTCACGTTTGGTGCAAGAAAGTTCCCTCCTTGCTGCCTGTAGGGCACATAAACTAGGCAAAAGAAAAAATATATGGTTGATTGAAGACTAACTGAGTCAAATTCATTCCAAGCTTACTGAATCGAGTAGTGTACACTTGTTGCCATAGAAGCATAAGATCAATTTCATTGGGTGATGGGATTGTCATACTGATTTTGGTTAGCTTGTGAATAATTGATAGCACATGGTCGATGATCATTGATATAAAATGTAAATAGAAGGGAAAATGAGATCTTCATCAAAATCACTGCTGCATTTATTTCAAAATTAGTGTACGGTGAGGAAAATATATAGACTCCTATGTCCAAAATAAATTCTAGAGGTTAATGGTTACTCGAGCATAAGGGATTCAAACCTCAATAGAGTGACCCCCCTCTTGAATGGCCCCTTACCAGTGACTCTGCTTTATAGGGCCAGAATCCCTTGGCACCAACAAAAAAGTACCCTTCTAGGACAGCTACCCCTCCAATGTAGCCAGCAGCCATCATATTAGTGCAAAAAACTTAAATTTACCCCTTACCAGAGATGCTGTGGGCCATTAGATCACGGGGTTTTCAGCAAAAATGATAGAGAGTTCAGCAACTTTTTAAACTTAAAAAGGGGGAAATAGTGCATAAATTACCTGTGGTTCCTGTGATTTATCGTGCCCAAAGCGTAATTTTGGTTGATCAAAGCATTTGTTCTTTTTTTTTCCCCTTTTCTCCATGATCTCATACAGTACTATTCATATGGAGATTATTGTTTGAATACAAACACCTATATGATCGAGATCTGCTGTCGTATTTTGGAAACTATCAAGGTATTCCGATTTAATTCACTTCTAAATGTGTATAGCAAATTTATCCATCGATCAGCCATTAGGGAAATGTGTAGAGTGTAGCAGCAGTGAGTCATGTTGAGACAAAAGATTGATTTCTTTAGGAAAGTTGTCGAGACAGAAAGATCAGCTAAGGATGAAACAAGGGAGTAGGTAAGCTATGATGGTTTGACTCTAACTGAACAGAGCGCAGAAAGTGATGATACAGAAATAGACTGCACCATGTCGTTGACGCTTTGCACAGAATCTGATACATGGACAGAACTATCCTAGGAACAAGTGTGAAATGTGGAAAACTTTGTTTGGATATATATCCTGAAAACCGTTCCCGAAACTATTCCAACTGGCTACAGTTGCAGTGGTTCTGCCATTATAAATAGCTGATTGTAAGAAGGTATTCAGTTTTCAAAGTAAAATTCACACTACTTCGAGGAATAGGCTAACTACATGCCTTTGTCAGAAAATAGGCATAATATGGATTATATATATCTGTATAGGATTTAATTTTCCTTTTCCTCATATTCTGATGATAGAGTTTCAAAGGCCAGTGTGCTAACAACTGAAACAGTTAATAAACTGATTAAAGTGATATAAGCGGGTCCAATAATGATCTACAGTTTGATATACTTTTTGAACAGGAGTGATAAGAAACAGAATATTTATCAACTGAGCAAACTGAATTTGGTGTGCAGATACCTTACACATTTATAGTCAAAGAACTTTAATCAATACAAAGAGGTAAGTAATGCAATTATCTTTACTGCTGTATGTTCCTTAGATGTTAGGTTTTTTCACTTTGATCATTACTGGCTGTTATTACCAGAAATATTCATCAATATGACAGAAGCTAACCATTGAGAAGCACAGTATTGTTCAGTTCAAGTCAGTGTGACATCTGTATACCAGAAATTAAAAATGGTATGTTAGCTATTCTGGCTTCTTTCATTCATTACTTCCTTTGTAACCACTGGGCACTTCATGTAAAAACTACAAATTGCCAATGAAGGAACAAGTTGTTGCAAAAAGTGCAAAATGTCATCAGATATTCTGAGTTGAAAAGGAAAAGTGAAAGCAATTAGACTAAAAGAGAGAGAGAGTTAGGATCACTAATGAGAATTTAGATGTGAGAAAGATTCAAATTAACATTGTCTGTTATACATGTACATCATACGTTCATGGGAAAAATGAATGGACAGACTTGATAGTTACAGCCAGATATTTGGGCACCGACTTTTCCATTTCTGGAATGAAGACTGGTGGCTGCTATTGACGTGTACAGGTTTGACTATTATTTTCGTCTCAGTGGCCACCAACTTTTTGTTAGGCCACTATTTTACTCTTAACAAATGTGCCAAGGTAAAATTTATAATTAAATGTAGAGCAAAATTAATTGCAATTCAAGGTCATACAAATTTTTGTCTTTTAATTATCACTATGTTGTTTTCTTCATGTAGGTCAAGGATGGGGTATAATACAAAACAGCACAAATCAAGAAGTCGAAGTCCTTTAGGTTGGTCACGTCGAAGTCGTTCTAGGTCTCGGAGTCATTCCAGACTTTTCAAGCCAACCAAGAAACGATCTCCATCACGAAGTCCCAATCACAGACATTCCTACCCTTCTGGGAAAATCAATATGAAATATGCTACTAGTCTTGCTTCAGAACTTAGTAAACATAGAAAAGCTCGTGAAATTCGGGAAGCTCAAATGGCAGCCAAATTACGAGGGCCTGTGAAGGATGAACCTCACTCGCCCACAAAACACATATCCTTGAAAGAAGAGAGGAGCCCAATATCAGTAAATTCAGCATCTTGCACCCCATCCCAACCATCGCCTGTCCCAGCCCCACCACCGAGAAAGGAAAGGCTGATTGATCGAATGGACCAGAACATTGTAGTCAAGGTGGAAAATAGACAAACACTTGATGGAGAAGTTTATGAGGAGAGGCAAGTGCAGAGTCGAGATGAGCCTTTGCCACGCAAAAGTGAACCAGATCAAACTTTACAAAGTCGAGAAAATCGGCTGCCTACCTTGCCCAATCTTCCACTGCCAAATGTGTCCCCGCCTTCAGACCTGGAGAGTATTAGTGATACTGAACCGAGTCCGTCCAGGTAAGTATCTAACGATGCTAAAATTTGGCAGGTATGTTTTATACATATGTATATGGCCTGATTAGATCTTCAGGCTGTTAAAGCAATTTTTCCATATTTTTTTTTTTTTTTTTGAACATTATGGACTTTCTGCCAAAACCTTGTTGGTACCATTGCACACAAATCAATTCACATAGACAAATGAAATTTGGTAGGTATGTTTGTGGGCATATTTTGATGATTAGCTTTTCAGGACACTAAAACTATTTTTCATACATTTTTATTATTTATTAAAATTGTTATACGATTTGACACATTTGATATAGACAAATGAAATTTGATGGGCATGTGTATGCATTTTTCACTGCAGTTGGTGGATACATGTTTACAAAAACAAATCTAAAGTAAGTGAACATTATTGGCTTGATTTTGTGTAATCAGCAATGCATTGGTGGGACATAGGTATAACTTTTTGAATGGTGTTGCTGGTGGTGGTTTGTATGAAGTTTTTGCTCTTAGATCAGTTTTTCTGACACTGTTGTGTGTAGTTGTGTAACTTGATTGGTATATTCATCTTAGAGGATACTATTCACCACATGCTAAAGTAGTTCGCATTGACCTAATTTTCTTGCTCTAGCAACTTGGCAAGGCTTTTAGCTCGGTTTGTTGTAAGGCCATGAAGAGCTTTCAAATTTGTACAAATGATGCTAATCTGCCAGCAAATATGGTTCCTGTTATAAACCCTTTTCATACTGAAGCCCAATCAGATAGGCAGTTGTGTAGACCAGGAAATTTTTTCAGTCATTGGTGTACATGTAGCAGCATGAGAGAATGCAGTGATGTTGGTCAATCTGGCTTTACAGGACAATTTTTTCAAATAATTTTTCAATGTTGTATACCATTTTAAAAAGCATACAATTTCTTTAAGGTCATATATTTTTCACTGAAAATTTACAGATATAAAAACTTAAGTTGAAAGTAAAGCTATGTAAACAAAAAACGTGCTTTACATTTTTTTTTATATAACTTTCAATGCAATTTTCCTATCTGCAATATTAATTTTACCTCCTATATGTAAGTGTATGAAATGTGGGGAAAATCTTATGCCATTAGGTGACAAAATAATAAAAATCCATCAAGAATGTAAAAAGTTATTAAAATTATATTAAATTTACTCGCATATGAATTGGAGAGCAAACAGAATGATCCTTACTGGTAAGTCAACGAAGCTGTTCATTCTGAATCAGTGTTTTTATTCCACAATAAATTCTAATGTAATAATATCAGAGTTCTGTTGGGTTTATTTTGGTCCATTTCCAGTAATGTGGTAAAATTTCATAATATTATGCACACACCCAACATCAGTATATGTACAAACTTTATGAGAAGTGAAGTTTTCAAAATGTTCAGTTAGCTTGAAAAGCATCTACGTCTTCATCATCGTCAATATGAGTAAAAAATACCATTTAACTAGTTATCATCTGCTTAGTTCATTCGATATAAACAAGATCACGATCCCCACTGCCTAAAATATAAATTTCCCCTATAAAATTATCTATATTTTCATCAAAATCGGCATCCACATCACTCCAGCTTCACTACTGTCTGCCATTTTGAATTGCACGTTAAAATCCAGTTTTTAAATAAAATTGTCTGCTAACCAGTTATCATTTCTGTTCATTTTGTCGAAGTTAGGCTCACAATCTGCACTGCCTGAAACAAAAATTCAGCATGCACACTGCCGTAACTTGCTGCTTCAGTGCCGTCTGCCATGTTCATCTCCACATGTTAAAATTCGTGTTTGAAATCAAACTATCAAATAACCTGTTGTCAGCTCCGTTCATTTTGAAGAAGTAAAGATAACGATCAATGTCAATTTTCCACGCGAAACGGTCTTTATTTCCAACTTTTTCAGCAAGCACATAGCTGTCTTCACTTCTCTCTTCATTATATGACTGCCATTTTTTATCTCTGCACGTTAAAACTCGATTATGAAATAGAATTTTTACCGGTGTCAGGGTCTTTTAAACTCGTTCTTTTAATTTGTGTATCTTCTACTTTTATTTCTTTCTTTTCAAAAGAGTACATGTAAAGTGATGACGTATTATGCAGTTAAAAACACTTCCACGAAGTGGTCGACGGAATGTAGTGAACATACAACCGGAGTCGTATCCTGCTGTAAAAGGGTTAAAAGTCGAATATCTTGAAACAACTTTTTGTCAAACGACACTTGACGAATTTGACAGAAAGTACCCTGGAATGAAGAGCTTTAAAATTAGTACAATTGATGCCAATCCAGCATCAAATATGAACACCATTAAACAAATAGAAAATATTTTTTTAAAACTTTGTTTGAAAAAAAGCTGCTCAGCAGAATTTAACCTATTTTGACAGAAAGCATTCTTCTATAAAGACCTTTGAATGATGCAGATGTACGATCAAATATAGATGAAGGTTTAAAAAAAAAAATGCCTTGAAGCTGTTGTTTTCTGAACATAGTGAATAATGGCATTAAGAAATTTCTATAGATTTCTTGGTCAATTGCCCTTGCATTTGGCTATTAGGCAGATATCAGCCAGGTGAATGATCTCAGGCCCACCATAGCATTTTGTTTGATTATGCATGGAGCAGGCAGGCCAAAGCATTTTATGGAATCCTTGTTCTGCAAAACCCTCACCTTTTCTTTATACCGTGTTTTATATTGTATAACCTGAACAGCATCAAGGGTTTGTCCAGGTACCTGGATAGAAGAGCAGAATAAACATCTTTTGTACAACTGCTGTCCCAGTTCATACTTGCAGTCAGCATACAACAGTACTCATGGTTAGATTTTGCATTTAGGTCAGTTTCGAGCATTGTGGTATGGCAAGCAAGTTCAACACATTTATATCCATCATCAGTGTGTTTAACCAGTATAATTGTATACCACCAACTAGGACAATGAGAATATTTATGCTAAAATGTCTGACTTGTATCAACAAAAAAGTAATTAAAAACTTATTTAAAATGTTTCTACATAGGCCTATGCAATTTGTATGCCATGTACTTTCAGTGAGGAACATCCTGTGAGCCCGGTACGGCGAGGTAGAATTACTGATCTCCCAATGCCCCCTGTGATAGATGAGCCAGAGCCTGAACTTGAAGCTGAGCCTGACATAGAGTCTGACCACGAGGTAGTGGAAAAGAACAAGGAACCCAAAATAAAAAAACCTAAGTAAGTCCATGTGCACCCCTGTCCATTTAAACCGGGGCTTTCTCTTGAAGTTGGAAGGGGGGTAGAAAATAGAAAAACATATTTAGACTGGTCTGACACAAGCCATTGTTGTTAAAGCAGGTCTAGATCATTTTTGAGGGTTTTCAACTCTACTGATCATAAATCAGAAGAGCTTATGGTATGGTCTGTTGTCTATTGTCCATCCGTTCGTTGGCACTAGTTTGTTATCGATACTCCTAAACTACTTGCTGAATTGCCATGAAACTTTCTACACATTTATCCTGTGGTCTAGTTGGTCCTAAATTAAAATGGTGCTGATCTGACGTCCAGTCCTATCTTGTGGAAATCTTGTGTCACAGAAAGTCGTGTTAACATGGGATTTTCACCAGAAGACCTGTGATGTCTAGTTGGTCCTAAAGGAAAATAGTGCCACTCGGACATTCATTATGGCTGCCACATTGGCCATTTGAAAATCTTGTTATTGCTACTCCTCCTGAACAAAAAGTAATATTTCGATGGGATTTTCACCAGAATTCTTATGATGTCTAGTTGGTCTTAAATGAAAATGGAGTTGTTTGCACATACTGTATGTCAGCCATGGCGGACATCTTGAAAATCTTGTCACTACTCTTCCTGAATTGATGTTTGTATCATTATGGGGCTGTTATGATATCTAGTTGGTCTTCACTGAAAATGGCGTTGCTCAGACCTCCAATATGGCCATTACAGTGACCATCTTAATAATCGTGGTCCTATCAGCATGGGATTTAATTCTCATCTTGTCTAGTTGGTCATAAATGAAAATGGAACCAATCTGACTTCCAATATGGCCATCTTGAAAATCTTGTTATCGCTACTTCTCCTAGATGGCTGGTCTAACAATGTTGTGCTTTCACCAAAATGCTTCTTATGGTGTCTATTTGGTCCTAAATGAAAATGGTGCCAATCTAATATCCAATATGGCCACCAAGACAGCCATCTTGACAATCTTGTTGTCTTTACTCCTTCTACATGGAAAGTCATATCAACATGGGGTTTCTGCCAGAAGACTTGTTATGATGACTTTATGGTCCTAAATGATGTCTTCTTGGTCCCAAATGAAAATGGTGCAAATCTGACATCGAATATGTCCACCACAACAGCTAATTTGAAAATATTGTTATTGCTGAAGAATATCATTATCAGAGATGGTTTCAATGCTCAGAAGTTAATAGGAAGAAATGGTCTTGTCTTGAATTCCTGGAACTTCTTTTCAGCCAGTAGAGAGTCGGTCCCTTCGAGGGACTATGTTTAATGGCACTTTTATCACATTTTTGTCTATATGATGCTGAGGAAATGGAAGAAAAGTGTCTTTCCCAAGTACACATTGATGCAGCAAACCTGGGCCGGCCTGGTCATGTATTGAACTAACAACCCTTGGATTGCGAGTCCAACGCTCAGCCAGCTGAGCTACCGTGGCTCCCCAGCGCTAGAGGAGTTCTGGTATCAGATGAACCTGATAAAGCAGGACTTAATTAATCCTATTATCAGATAAACGTACTTAGTTAAAAATGAATTTAAATACAGTAAAATGTGTTAAAATTCAAATACAAAAATTTAATTATTTGCTCATTGTTATACATTTGAAAAATTACCCCATTTTAAAATTTTATTGTGCAGATTTTTATTTCACTTGGCCATAAGGCCAAGTGAGCTTATGGCGTGGCCCTGCATCTGTCATGTCTCCTGTATTTGTCCATCAAAAATGTTGGATTAGATTGATAATGAGCGAGATGCATACAATAATGAGATATTCTTGCTTCTGATTAACTAACCTTGGTACCAGTCGGGAGGTCGTATTTATGGTCCGATTTTGATCAAACTTGGAATATATGCTTACATCATTAAGATCTCAGACGAGGTTGATAGCAAGTGAGATCCATGCATGTTTATGAGGTAATCCCATACGTGATTTACTGTCCTTGTTTCCATTCTGTAGGTCAGATTTCCGATCCGATATTGATACAACTTTTTAAATATGGGCTTGATAGTGAGTGAGATTCATGTTTATTAGTGGTGTAATTTTGCATTTGATTGGCTGAGCTTGTTACGTCACGGGAAGCTATATGTGTGATCTGGCCTTTTCGTTGTAAACATTAACGAATTTGGTCATAGAAAATCAGAAATTTGTCATGGAGAAGTCGTGGAAAACAAAAATCAGATTTGTGTCGGAACACTGATTAAATGCTTGCCTTGTATTATAAAGATGTTTGAAAATCTTAGCAGGAAAAAATGTAAATAAGCATATTCCTAATTTTAAAAGTAGATATGTAAAAAAAAACCAAGAATGAAATGAAACATTCTCAATTTTCACTAGTCAGTTGGTGATGTTGGTGTTCATCGTTTTAAAAAAAATCCATTTTCATGTTCTCAAACATACATTTTAAAAGTAGATATGTAAAAAAAAAAAAACAAGAATTAAATGATTAAAAAAAATCCATTTTCATGTTCTCAAACATACATTTTAAAAGTAGATATGTAAAAAAAAAAAAAACAAGAATTAAATGAAACCTTCTCAATCGCACTAGTCATCAGTTGGTGATGTTGGTGTTCATCATTTTTAAAAAATCCATTTTCATGTTTTCAAACATACATTGTAATTATTTAATGATAGCATAACTCGGGCATTAGATTATCTCAGTTTTATTTGAAGACTAATTCAGATCCTTTTGTTCTTTACTGAAGTGTCAGGTTTATTATTAACATCACATGCAAAAAATGTTGTCTGTTTTTTTTTGTTTTTTTGTTTACCTCACCTCGGCGGTGTAGAGGAGAGCTATTGTACTACCCCAGGTGTCAGTATCAGTGTCCGTACAGATAAAAGCATAAATATATGTACAGCCTTGTTGCATCTTAACCATACTTTCTTCCTAGGTCCTAGGCAGCTGTTTGGAGCGAGTTTCATAGCACCTACCCCCTGGGGAGGAGGCTAAAGGGACTAACTTTGAACATACCTGTGCATTAGTTGTACATTCTTGGTTAAGGTTTTGCATTTAGCTCAGGTTTTGTGAACACTGTATAAATACTATTATACCTGAAATAAGTCTGCAACATTTACTTACACATGTAAAGGACTTGGTTTAATTTACTGGCTGTAAAAGTTAACAAAATCGGTAAGGGTGTAAATGAACATGCATGTGACTGTCGTTGATGTCCGTTCAAATTATGTATTTCCACATCTCTGCTTTAGAGGACTATTTAGTAAGATTTTTGTGTTGATTCTTTTTTTTAAAGCATGAATGATTTTTGTGTTAATTCTTTTTTTAAAGCATGAATGATTTTTGTGTTGATTCTTTTTTTAAAGCATGAATGATTTTTGTGTCAATTCTTTTTTTAAAGCATGAATGATTTTTGTGTTGATTCTTTTTTTAAAGCATGAATGATTTTTGTGTTGATTCTTTTTTTAAAGCATGAATGATTTTTGTGTTGATTCTTTTTTTAAAGCATGAATGATTTTTGTGTTGATTCTTTTTTTAAAGCATGAATGATTTTTGTTAATTCTTTTTTTAAAGCATGAATGATTTTTGTGTTGATTCTTTTTTTAAAAGCATGAATGATCTTTGTGTTAATTCTTTTCATGAAGCATGAATGATTTTTGTGTTCATTCTTTTCTTAAAGCGTGAGCGATTTTTGTGTTCATTCTTTTTTTAAAGCATGAATGATTTTTGCATCAAATCTGGCACTGCTAGGAAGAAACCAGAGCACACATTACACAACATTGCACATCATGTTGGTATACTGATAATGCTGAAATTGTTGTTTTTTTTGTTTTTTTGTTGTTTTTTTTGTTTTACAAACTTTAAGATTTACCTTTGAAAAATATGTTCATTAACTGAGCCTTTGATAAGTGACATTTTCTTTTAAAGAAACACCATTTAAAATTTGAATTTACTGCAGTTTCTTAATCACTGTAGATCCTACAAAGCATTATATGCACATGTCCAGCCACCACTCCTCTCCTTACATAATCAGTTATTTCATCAAGTGTGTGTATATATATATATATGTGCGTGTGTAGCAGTTAAAAGCAGTATATTGAATTATTAGAAATATTCAACAAAGAAATGTTTTTCACAGCAATCTTCTCATAATAACAGGTATAAAGATGTAAAATAAATGTCATGGCATGCACATTGCCAGTGTCTTGCATATAAATAGCTGTCATCTGTAAGCCTAACGTTTAGATTGAAAGAAAGGTTGAGTTTGAATTGGTTTGATTACACGGCATAGTTTTGGTTATTGCATACCGTGTACACATTTAGAAAATTTGATAAGCATTGCAGCCTTAATCCAAGATCATGAAACCTGGCAAGGGGATTCATCTTAGTGAGTACAACATCCTCATCACAAAAGTAGGTCATTGTGAACCATAGTGCACACTTAACTGACTTGGACTTAATTTTTGTTTTAAGTTTAATTTTCAAGCCCTGTTCATGATTAGAATCATCAAATTAGATAATTGTATGTCTCTCTGTTGGTAACACAGACTTTTAACAAAAAAGTCACTCTGACCTACATTTCATATTTTACTGGATTATGTGAAGTTTTTGCATTTGGCTCAATGACCACATAGTTTCTATACCTCCTGTATATATAGAGCTATACCTGGAATCATGAAACTTGGTGAAGAGATGCATCTTGATGAGTACTACACCCTCATTACAAAAGTAGATTTCTGTGCCTTTGTTCAAATTTTGTGTTTCAAACTGTTGAGGCTTGAAGCATTAATCTAGATGATTGTGTACATCTGTCTTCAGCTATGGTTCGATACCCACTCAGGCCAGCCCGGGTTGGCTGTCTCAGTGTGTCCTTGGGAAAGGCACAGCTCCAATTTCCTTGGCAAAATGTGGTCAATAATGTATTAATCCAGAATCATGAAACTTGGTGAGGGGATGCCCTCATTTCAGTAGCAAGTCATTATGCTTCACTGATTTTTTATGTTCATTTATCAGGCACTGCTCATCCTGGAATCGTGAAATTGATGATAATATGCATCTCTGTTTGTACAATATCCTTACAACAAACGAAGCTCGTCGTGACCCATATTTAAATTGTATTCACTTTGGTCAAGTTTCAGTTTTAGGTCATAAATACGCGAGTTCTCGGCATGCTATATGCATAGTTTCTACCTAAAATCATGAAACTTGGTGATGGGATGTATCTTGACAGGTATGGTTTGATAGTATGTCAGCACAATACTGGCAATGTAGTGCCAATTAAAAATTAAAAAAATAAATATAAAAAATTGGGAACAGAAATTAACTTAGAAATGGGGCCAACATTTTGTTGTTAAGATCAATTTAGTCACAATTTTTTTTCTTCATGATAATTAAGGTTTACAGTGACTACTGAAAGCTTTGTAGAGGTGAGCTATGTAATCAGTAATTGCACTGGTTAACATTCACCAATTACCTTTTAGACTGATCTCAATTTCTATTTCTAAAAAAAAAAAAAAATTGTGGGACCCATCTGTGCAATACAGGTCTTGAATTTAACAAATTTCATTGTAGACAGAAGGACTGGTAAATTGAGAAATTTGCTAGTCCTGCTTAATCTTCACTAGTCCTTCCCACAAAACTATCAGACACTGATCTATATTTACAAGCCTTCTGATAATTGAAATTATGAAGACTACTTACTGTCTGAAGGGAAATTTACTAGCCTCGGGCTAGCTGACTACAGCTAATTTTGAGCCATGCAATAACATTTTCCTTTTTTCACAGGATTTGCTTGCAGAGGCGTTACAATGAGCGAGTGAAGGGAGACTGGGGAGAGAGGTGTGTAGATCTCTTCAACATCATCGAGATTATCGGTGAAGGAACGTATGGCCAGGTGTACAAGGCCAGGGATTCTCTAACAGGTGAAAAGTTAACAGGACATGGTTTGAAAACAACCTGGTGCATGTGTTCTTACTTTTTCTCCCTAGAGCATCTGTATTCTATGCGCCCAATGCATAGTTGTCTTTGTAATCCCCTTCCTGTATGTATACTTTGATCTCCTGAATTTCTCAACCCTGTAAATTTGGGACTCTATTGGTCAGAGGTTATTGTAAGCATAATAAATAAAAAAAAATGGTTTTTGCACAGTAAGTTTAGTTCAAGATCATATACCTGGACCAAGAGGTCATTAAGACCATGTCAGTAATCTCCAGAGTTGACTGTGCCCCACTAGTACCTACACAGAGGACTATTGAACTATGTATGATATGCTGTTCACTGTTCTATTTACACTTCATATCTTGATTACTTATGGATCTAGTTTTATATGGTATGAATATTGTCTCATAGACATACCTGTACCTTTGATGGGTTTAGTTTCATCTACTCTATTTTGACAGAGTTGTGCCCTTTGTCAAGCAAATTCTTGTCTTCACATGTAAACTTTGAATGTTGCTTGCAATCATCATAGCTCAAGAACCATTCAGAGGGTGCTGCTGTAGCTCATTTGGTAAAGCCTTCTGACTCATAATTCAAGGGTTGTGGGTTTGAAACCCATCCAGACCATCGTGGGTCAGCTGCCTCAGTGTGTCTTTGGGAAAGGTGCTTTGTTCCCATTTTCTCAGCATGATGAAGTCAATAATGTGTTGAAAGTGTCGTTAGAATCCAACCAACTAGTCATCAAGAACCATTCAACATATTCTGATTGAATTTGATAAGAACATTGTCTCCTGGATCAAGATCTGCCTTATATGGGTTTTATCTTGTCTATTCTATTTTGGAAAGAGCTATGGCCCTTGTAGATCAGTTTTGTATTTTTGCATGGGATGTTGCTTGTAATCAGCATAGCTCCCAAACCATTCAACATATTATGATGCAATCTGATGTAAACACTGTAAACCTAGATGTGCCTTTTATAAATTTTGCCTTCTCTGCTTCATTTTGGACAGTTATGGCTCTTGTCAATCAGCTTCATATCTTTAACATTGTATGTCGCTTGTATTCACGAGTTCTTACGGAGTTGGATTTTCTTCTAGCATTCTACTTCATCATTTAGAGGATTCATGGCCCCTTAACTCATTCAGCCCCAGCACTGTTATCAGTATCACTGCTGATATGCCCCAGCAGCACTAAGCTGTGTCTAGCTGCTTGTGCCCCAGAGAGTTTTTACCTATTTAGAAAATTTTGTAAACATCATGCACATGCATCAATTCTTACCTTAATTTCTCTTCTTATATCCAATAAAAATCCATTAAATTTTCACCAATTGTTCCAAATAAATTTGTCTACAGTCATGTATTTTTTAAGCTATTTGTCCACTAAAATCATCGATTTGGACAGACCGAAGATGATCGTTCCAGTTTACAGATCTGCAAGAACTGTATCATCGTCGCCATCAACATCCTCTTCTTCTGACGATTCAATCTCAGAAACTTCTATGTCCCAGTCTAAATCTTGTAAAATATCCAACTGCTAACATATCTTTTCTCTGCTTGCTCAATATTTTCGAGATCAAACCGGAATAATTCCTCGTTTTTGCTCTCACCAAATATCACTCTTAAGTCCGCCATTGTTTACGATTTTTCATGAATGAAACGTGTAGTAAAACTGCTCCCAATTATTAACCTTGGCTTATGAATAATTCAAATTTACACAAATGAAAGTAAAATCATTTCTGATTGGTTTAATATCGTCAGATTCTTGGAAAAACCCCATTTGTAACCAATCAGAGACGTTGTTACTAACACACATTCACCACGACTGTAGACGGGATTGGCCATTGAATGCAGTAAACAAACCACGACTACAGGTGGGATCGGCCATTGAATGCAGAAAACGGATCACGCCTATAGGCGGGATCGGGGCCGAATGAGTTAATGCCCAACTTTTGTTTCCCAATGCAAGTTACTTTGTTGAAGGCCCAACAGAGCAAATTCTAGTAAGCAATGCCCATTGTGATGTACCCATTACTGATAGCTTTAGTATTGAGGAAATTACATACATGTTCAATTTACAGTGTTCCACAGCGTCACTTTCAGTAGCTATGACCCCTGATCGCATGACTCCTAAATTTTGCTTTCAGCAGCATAATTGTATCTAGGATTGTTAGATTTCAGTGAAATTTATTTGAACAATATAAGGCCCACTTGGTCCTCTTGTTTCAACCATGGTGTTTGCGCCAGAATCATCGAGGATTTCAAATGAACTTTTTGTGCAGCTTTGAATTGTTGAGCTTTGCACATGTTTGATTGCCAGCATTTTGCGCCAACATTTGGTAGAGTTGTGACCCATTATAATTCTATACTTTCCACTTTTGTGTTCAGAAAAAGCTCTTGTTTATCACTCTCTTATGCAAATTATATAAAGAAGGGCCCTTGTGATATCGCCATTGCTGAAATGGTTTACATGTTATTTTAATGTCACTTGTTTGATCTTTGATTCAGCAGTGAATTTCACCTTAATCGCTTGCAATGTCAAGCTTCTTAACATTATGTTTGAGAGACACAAGAGCCATTACTTAGTTGGGGGCAGGGAGGGGTGGGTGTATGCTTTTAGATACTAATATACAGAGCTCAGGTGAATTTGAAGCATTATGTTGAACATCATAAAACAGGTCTCACGAAAAATGTTCAGTTGGCTAATGTCCAGTAGGGAAAGTGACTTCAAACTTTTCTTGTTTCGCATCAGTTTCACTTGTCCTACACTGTACATGATATTGAATCTGCTTAAAATGCCACTCGTTCAATCAGACGAGCATCTGGAAAAGGGGACTTGACCTTCCTCAGCTACCACTTGTAAATATGAGTGGACAAGTGGAATGTTTGAGCCCTGATAAAAGCATGTAATTGCTGAATGTTTTAGTGACTTAATAATAAGAATTACTTGATGTACTAGATGCAGTTGTATTACAACACTTTATTCCAATCGTCCCTGTCTCAATATCAAATAATTGGAAAGTACTGTATGCTGTTTTATTTTGGATGGTCAATGTATCATATGATTGACTGTCATGTTTAACAGCAAGATTAATGTCTTCTTTCACACCAGAGTGTTTACCTTTTATAAATACCCTGGGTTGGTAGAGGACTACAGAACAAGTTAAAACCAAGCCATACATTTATTAGCTTCACTTTTACAGTACCTCTTTAGATAGTAGACTAGCTTTAAAGAAATTCTTGGACGAGAGTTGAGTAAAATAAAATGTTTTAGCTCGCCTGACTCACAAGGCCAAGTGATTAAATATTCTAGCTTTATCACCTTTCAGATTTGTACCAAGGATGCCATTCTGCCATCAAATATGACTGCCATTAATAAAATACACGAAGCATCCTGGCATAGGGGCCTTTAAGTGTGGGACAAATTATGCTGCTTTGTGATCAAATATGGGTAAAGATACAAAAACTAGAAAAATCTTTAAACAATTGTTTTCATAACGTATGGAATCGGCAGCTCTGGATTCATTTCAACAGAGCATCCTACTCACTCATGTAGATGTCTTGGCCAACTGCTCTTGCATTTGGCTAGTAGGCAGATATCAGTTAGGTGAGTGATCATCTTGTTTTCAGTCTTGTATAAATTACTTGGGAATTGGCGAAAATGTTCAGATGCTAATTCCAGTGAAAGAAATTATAGGATTACAATATAACTAATAAGTGGAATGATTCCCCATTTTTGTTTCAACCTTAGTTTTTGCACCAGGATCATCCAGGATTTCAAGTGAATTTTATGTGCAGCTAAAAATTTTTGAGCTCTGGCACAAGTTTTGTTGCCAGCATTTTACATCCACATTTTGTGGAGTTATATCCTCTTGTTTTCACAAAGTTCATGTTTTATCACCCTCCCACGCAGCTTGTAGGAAGAAGGTCCCTTGTGATATACCCATTGCTAATAGTTCATATGTTATTTTAAAGCACCCATTTTAAATCACAAGTAAAAGTTGTAATGGTCTACATGTTATTATAATGTCACTTGTTCGGTCTTTGTTTCAGCAGTGAACTTTACCTTAATTTCTTGCAACGTCAAGCTTCTTATTATTATGTTTGTGAGAAATAAGAGCCATTATTTAGGTGGGGTGGGTGGGTGTATGCTTTTAGATATTAATATATACCGAGTTCAATTGAATTGAAAGCATTAATGTCGGACATAAAAAAAAAACTCTAAAAAAATGTTCAGTTGGCTACTTGTCCTGCAGAGCAAGTAACTTGGAACTTTTACTTGTCCTGCATAAATTTAATTCATCCTACACAATACATGAAAACGCGACTCGCCTTTCTCATCAGCGACCACTTCTAACATGAGTAGACAAGTGGAATGTTTGAGCCCTGATAAAAGCACATAATTGCTGATTGTTTCATTGACTGATGAATAGAATTACTTGATGTACTAGATGCAGTTGTATTACAACACTTTATTTCAATCGTCCCTGTCTCAATATCACATAATTGGAAAGTACTGTATGCTGTTTTATTTTGGATGGTCAATGTATCATATGATTGACTGTCAAGTTTAACAGCAAGATTGACGTCTTCTTTCACACCGGAGTGTTTACCTTTTATAAATACCCTGGGTTGGTAGAGGACTACAGAACAAGTTAAAACATAGCAGTGCAGCTGTAGCTTCTCATTTACAAAATCTCTTGATAGTAGGCTTGCTTTGAAGAAATTGTTACAACAGGCCAATTTTTTACAAGACCTCTGTTGAGAGATGGATTGCTTAAAAGAAATTCTAAAAACAGCCTAATCGTTTACAATACCTTTGTTGATAGAAGGCTTGCTTAGAAAATATTCTTACTACAAGTCAGTTGTTTACAAGATCACGGTTGATACTAGACTTGCTTAGAAGACATTATTACAACAGGTCAATCTTTTACAAGATCACTGCTGATATCAGACTTGCTTAGAAGACATTATTACAACAGGCCAATCTTTTACAAGATCTCTGTTGATAGTAGGCTTGCTTACAAGAAATTCTTACAACATGCCAGTGCCTAAGGGGCATATAATTGGAGTTTAACAAGAGTTGTATAATTTTTATGTTTAGTCTCGTCAAAGTTTTTTGGACAGTGGCAAATATTTATACATCAGAATTATTGGTTAATAGCAGCTAGTTTAGAGAGTTATTTTCTTATTTCTTTTTAACAACTTTTTATGAATGGTTTGTTATATTAGAGATAGAACTCTGATGATACTGTGTCCCTCTGAATATAGCAGGCTGGAACACTGGTAGATGTAACGACATTCTTTGCTGCAGATTGTTGATTGAAACTGAACCCAATGAAAGTGATGCTAGCAAGTAATATGGGTCCTGTACTGCTAACAGATGTAAAAGGCAATCAGAAAGTGTAGAATATACTTTGTCCCTCTGTCCATCTCACTGTACGACTTCAGGAGTTGACAATTCACACACTTGATCGGGCGAGTACAGATTCAGTGCTGTTTCGTGTGACTCTTAATGAAAAGAATGTTCTGTCAAAAAAAAAAGGCCACCAGCTTCGTTCATTGAATGCCTATACTTTCGACCAGAATTTGTTTTCTGTTTGTTTTGATCAACTCGTACAAGTTGTTTGCTCTGTCTCTCTTCAATACTAATAAAGGTTTACCCATGGGAGAGCAGACTGGTCTCTCGACCTGTAATTGCTTGCAACTGGTATTAGAAGGGTCACATAATAATTTCTGGAAATAAACCTTTCATACAATTGTTAACATTGTTAGCTTTTATATCTCTGTAATAGCTAGTTGAGTAATAGTTTATTCTGGGCAAGTAAAACATTTTAGTCATTGCATGACTGGGCAAGTGGATCTTTATAGATTTTTAAAGTCCTGGACTATCCTCCCTATCTAGGTTGTAACAGACTGGGCAAGTAGATCTTTAGAGATTTTTTTGTCCCTTGACTTCCTCGCCTGTCAGGGGTGTAACAGACTGGGCAAGAGAGTATCTTCAGAGATTTTTCAAGCCCTGGACTATCCTACCTGTCTGGGTTGTAACTGACTGGGCAAGTGGATCTTTAGAGATTTTTCAAGTCCTTGACTATCCTATCTGTTTGGATTGTAACTGATGGGGCAAGTGAATCTTTAGAGATTTTCAAACCCAGGACTGTCCTGCCTGTCTGGGCTGTTACTCTTATTTCAAGAAACCAATTGAAAGCAAATTTGAAATGTGTGTATATCTTGAAATGAAAGTGACACTTGTGTACCAAAACTGGGTTACCACTACAATCCAATTCAGGGATTATTTAAAAATGCTTTAAAAGTAGTGACCCATGCTACAGAATCTGATATACCTCTAGAGCTCCTGCTCACTAACACCTCTCATTATTTTTGTTTTACTTCTATAGGTGAGTTGGTGGCTCTGAAAAAGGTACGATTGGAGAACGAGAGGGAAGGGTTCCCCATCACAGCTGTCAGGGAGATTAAAATTCTGAGACAGCTCAACCATTCTAACATTGTCAACCTCAAGGAGATTGTCACTGACAAGCAGACGGCCATCGACTTCAGGAAGGACAAAGGTATGGACATGTTACTCAATCAAGTGGACCAGTATACTCGTACTTGTGCATGTTAAAAATTTGGGAATTTTTAAAACCATGTTTTACAAATTCTCTCCAATTGTGCATAATCCTTCCAGTACAAATATTTTTAATATCTTGTAATTGCTTGTTGCCTAGTTTTTTTTTACTTGTATCATATCCTTGAGGTAATTTTTTTTTTGGTGTTTTTCAGAATTTTAGCAATTGTTTAAAAGTAGGTATCCATGACATACATTCATGAAATCTATGTCATAGATGACGACTTAAGTGTTACACACACAGGTTGCAAGATAGTGCGATTCACATTTTCATAACTTGCTCCCATGAACTGTGGGAGAAATCACAAGAAAATAGCAATGCTTCTGCACATTTTAACCGTGTCTGCACAGATCTTTAAAGAGTAAAAGTAGAATAATTGCTGAATGTAGTAATGATAATTTTAGTTGCATAAAATGTGAAGTTAATACTGTAGCACCTTTTACACATGCATACTGTAGATTTTGCCTAGATAGGTTCAATAGTTGCAATCTTGGCATGGTCAGTTTGAGAACCTATCATCCATATCATGTCTGTGTGTATTCATAAATAGGCATGAGGCAGATTACTGACTGATTACTCTCAAATGAGAGGGTTTGGTTTGGTTTGGTGTTTTACGGCACAGCAACACATGTAGGTTATTTAGTGCTGATGCAATTGGAGTGAAATAACTTGCCCAAGGACATGCCATGGTAGCCTACTTGGGCAGATTCGATGGTAGGATTCAAGCCCGCACTCTTTCAGTCTAGAGTCCTGCATGCTAATCACTGAACCACTGCAGTCACCGTTAAATATTACTTTCCCTCTCCATTTCGGAAGAGTGAGTTGGAGTTCCCCCTCTTTTGCTAAGTTCTGGATGAAATACTATGACTTCTTTGCATACGTTGGAGTAACAAATTTAATGTAAGAAAAATATCTTCATCCATGGAGGAGGTGAAAGAAGAATAACGTGTTCCGGCATTTTATTCATCATGGAAGAGTTAAAATACAAAAATTAACACTTTACAACCAAGCTGGACATGGACATGTAAAAACTATAGAATCTTTTCCAGGTGTCAGATATTTTTGCAACATGGTGGTTGCCCTTGCATACAGCAATTAGTGTTCAGTATGGGTGTCATGAGAATAAAACTATACTGACTTTTTTCCCCACAAGCATGCATGTCAAGAGTGACATCAATCACATAAGAATTGCAGTACTAAAGTGATGACAGTCCAGGCAGCAGCTATTAGGGGTGCAACGAATAATCGATGTATTGATAATTTTTCCATATCGATACCAATATCAATACAAGAGGTGAAGAATCTCTACAAAACAATACTTACCCTATACAAGTTACTTTAATCTTCAGCAACAGTGAATAATTATAGTCATTTGCCTTTTTATTCTTTAAATTGAGAATACATCTGAGATAGCCATAGCAGGCATATGCACTCATTTTTGTCAGTAAAAAATAACAACTATTGACAACACCCACTCGCCTTCTACAAATTAATTACCCCCACCCCCCCCCCCAGCCAATTTCATGCTAACTATTTTATCCCATCGGCATGTTCACTGATAATATATATCAACATAAAGAAGACATTCCAGATTTGTTCTCCATACATGATCTAACTACTTTACTGATCATTTAATAACCATGTTTATGTGAAGTTTATCTTTGCTTTGTATCTTGTCTACTTGGATCGAATTTGAAGGCTACACTTCTGGTGTGTCATGTGAAATATGTTACATTCAATTCTGATTGGTGGTAATTGTTTGTTCAAGTCCAGGATAAAACAAAAACCACCAATCAGAACTAACTGTAGTTTGTTCACTGCGTGACACACCGGATGTATTTGCATCCAAACTCAATCCAAACAGATAAAAGGAACATAGAAACTTCACGCAGAAGTAGCTTTTAATTGATCTGTAAAGTGCTTAAATTGTACATGGGGAACAAGATTGGAATGTCTTCTTTTTACGCTGATATATGTAATCATTGACTGAATGTGCCGACTGGATTAAAATAGAACAAATTACCACAGAATCGGCAAGGGGGCAGGTTAAAAACCGCATGAGTTACAAGTTATATCCATCTTGTTAATTTGTAGAGGGGAGTAGGCGTTGTCAATAATTTCCCTTTTACAGACAGAAACAAGTGCCTGTGACAGTGGCAGTTGTTTTGCATCTTCTGGAAGTACAGTGTGAAGGATTTGGTTGTTAGTTATCTCGGCTCCCACATTCGGACTGGTTCTGGACAAGATTTTCCTTGCATGAGGAAATTGCACTATTTCTTCTGTTTTGAAGATAACACCGTCATGCCTCAAACTTTAAACGAAGACATGAAAGTGGTAATAAGATGTTTTTAAAGCAATCATGCAGTGCAAAAACAAATGGTATAGTGACCAAGATGAGTCCTGCATCTGATAAAATGGAGCAGCCTGAAATGGCCTAAAAAGTTGAATTAAAGTCACTGACAAAAACTAACAGGTAGTCTGTTTGGAAGTTGTTGTTTTTTTTTTTAATCCTGTCAAGGACGAGAATGGCATATGAACAGATGATAGGTCTATGTCTGTCTGTAATTAGCATACTGGAAATATAACCAATATGTCAACATGTATTAAAGAGCACCACCTTACCACTGACAGACCTTCTAAAGATGAAAAGACTGTCAAGTTGTTAATGTGTATCGATAATGTATCATATCATAGGCTGTGTATTGTGAATCATATCGATATGCGGCAGAGGTGTATCCTTTCACCCCTTGCAGCTATCTAGGTGGTCATTTTGGATTTTAACCCTGCAGCCTGATACTGTAGTATCATTTATTTTCGTGGGGCTCAATTTTCAATTTTTTTGAAGAAAAAAAAAGACATTTTCATGGGTACTTAAATTCATGGTTTTGCCTGTCAAAGTTTGCATATTACTAAGTGTTTAATTTCGTGGTTTAAGCTCTACAAATACCCAAAATAAAGAATTGAAAAGAATAAAACTCTGCCGACGCAAACGGCGGTCACTTGAATGTTTATAACAGTACTTTTACATGTATAAGCACAAATCAAAAACCTGACAAGTTCAATACTGACACTGTGTTTTTGTCCAAGTGAATAACATCAATGGAAGCCGACGCAGCCAGCAACATTAAAACAATACTACCGCCTCTATGATCGCAAATAACACCTGTCAAGGTCAAGCACTTGCACTGTGTTTTCGTCTGAGTGCTCAACATCAAAGGAAGCCGACACAGACTACAACACCAAGTCAATCGGTTATTAAAGTAACCTGTATGATCTCTAACTTAAACCACTATCCATAAAGGAAATAAAACACGTGACAGGCTGTCCTTTGCTCAATGCAATCAGCAGACAGTGGCAATATTTGATGCGTCTTGAGCCCATCAATGTGAGAAGATGCTAACTAAATTGAAAGACAGTGGAATCACGCGTTTGTTTGTGCCTGCCTCATGTACAGACCAACTTCAACCACTAGACTTGACAATAAATAAAGAGTACAAAGAATAATTAAAATCACACTTCAACAACTGGTATGCTAAACAGGTCATGGGGCCGTCACGAAAAAAAGGAAGATGTTACTTGTGACGATCACTGATTGCAACCTCATTAATCAAGCCAATTCGGGCTGAATGGATAATTGCAGCTCACGCGACAATGAGTGAAAGATGTGACCTAATTATCAGTGGTTTGGAGAAAGCTGGACTTGTTTAATTCTGCAATTTGGGGATTATTTACCTGACAAGCATTTGTGTGTACTTGGAGACTTGTTTGACACGATGTTGATACAGTGGCTTTGTCCGAAAATCAGTGAAGTGTGAGCTTTAATACTCTGCTGTAATTAGTGTATATGCGTAGTGTTTCATTATTAATAGTGCTTCAAGCAATAGTTCTAGTATTTTACAGGCTTGTTCTTTTGAATTAAAAATGCATGGATAAAATAAAATGTCGTTTCAGGAGGATTTAAATTGTTCAGCAACAGTTGTACTTGAGTGAAGGATCGATTTGAATAAGTATTTAATTTAAATTTCATATACTATTATATTTTTTTTATTCTTTCTTTCATTTTCAACATTACTAGTGTTTGAATACCTTGTGCTTTTTTCTCATTTCTCTCTATCCTTATCTCGCATATCAATTTAAGGCAGTGAGTGGAAATTACAGCTATCGGATATCTTGTCGACACGTGTGCATTGAAACAATATAAAATGCTTTATAATTCTTTTTTCAAAGGTTTAAAATAAAACACTCACGTGTAAAAGCTAATATTTTATTTCCAAATTACAGTATTGACGTTGATTTATGAAATACTAGTAGGTTCCTTAATCTCTAGAACCGACACACAGTAAGAAAATGTGCCGGAGGGGGGGGGCGGCGTAAACATCACACGTGGCAAATTTTTTGTTGGGCATTTAAATTTGTTGTTCGGGGCAACAACGAAAGCCACGAAAATTGATGATACTACAGTAATTGATTTCTGACAAGATTTTGGCCTCATAAATATGGATACCAAATTAACAAATAAAAAATTGATTTGATGAGAATTATAGTTGCTATAGTACTGATAAGATGAGGGTGTCAGTAGAACAGTAGGCCCTTTTGTATTTAAACCGAGGGCAAGGTCACCTGAACTTGATACGGTCAGGGGACCCTTGCAATGCATCTTTAAATCATGTTCAGTCAGGTTTCGTTAAGTGGTTTTCAATATGTTTTGTTCACCAGCTGTTTTCCACTTCTGGGCACATAATGTCGCCCTGAAACGTCAAAAAATTAGTTCCGGGCTACCATAATCTATTCAGTTCATGGAATGTTATAAATGATATATCAGCCAATGTAGGACAGAAAATATATTTAACCAAATGTTAATATTGAGGTTTGTGAGAAAGCAGATAATACCATGATACCTTGAAGCCTGTGTTTACAGGTCATGTAAATGATTTGTCAGCTATTGTATGTCATGAATTCAGTACTCTTGATCATATGCTTTTTTCCTGCTATTTGAGTTTGGGCTTATTTCCTTGCAGATGCTTGTTACATGATGCTATAAAATGTGTGAATTTATTTACTTTCATGGGTATCAGTTCATGTTTTTATTCATCCGTACTTGAAATTGTGGACTTGTGAAGGGGTCCTGATGTTTCTACAGAAGTACTTAAATTATGGATTCATGAAGGGGTACTGATGTTTCAACAGAAGTACTTCAAATTGTAGATTCATGAAGGGGTTCTGATGTTTCCACAGAAGTACTTACAATTGTGGATTTCGTGAAGGGTTCCTGATGTTTCCACAGAAGTACTTTCTATGTTGGTTTTTTATGATAATGGTTTATAGCAACTACAGAATCCATGAAATTGATACCCCACAAAAATTTTTATCGCACAAATAATTATGAATTCACAGCAGTTACCTTACACGTGCTTGTGCTTTTTCTGGGTCTTTTAACATGTGCATAATTTCCTTCCAGGTGCCTTTTACTTGGTGTTTGAGTACATGGACCATGACCTAATGGGGATACTGGAGTCTGGGATGGTAAACTTTCAGGAACAGCATATCGCGTCTTTCATGAAGCAGCTTTTAGATGGTTTGAATTATTGTCATAAAAAGAACTTTTTACATCGGGATATCAAGTGTTCCAATATCCTTCTCAACAACAGGTCAGTATTTCTCTGTTCAAAATTGATTGTCATAAAAAGAACTTTTTACATTGGGATATAAAGTGTTCCAATATCCTTCTCAACAACAGGTCAGTACAGTGAAACCCCGCTATAACGCGAATTCGGATATAACGCGATCGTCGCGTGGCTCCCAAAATTTCATATATTCATTCGCACGTGAATTTTTTTTTTTCAAAGTACGAGAAATAGTGTATACAATGTGTATATTAACAGTATCATTTTGGGGAAGAGATCGCGTATGAATTCGAGTATAATACGTTTGTGGCGTGGTTCCTGAAATTTTATATACATGTATATGTACTTTTCTCGTACACGGAATTTTTTTTTTTTTTTAAGAACGAGAAATAGTGTATAAAAAGTTTATTATCATTTTGGGGAAGAGATCACGTATGAATTCGATAATGGCGTGGCTTCTGAAATTTAACAATTTCACCAATTTCTTGAAGTGTTATGCCATAATAAACATTATCGGAAATGTTACTTATTACTGATCCATGAGTGAAGTCAGTAAGTCTTCTTTGTGGTTGTCTTCAATTCATTCTGTATACAATCATTGCTCAAACAATATCCGACATGTTTTTCTTCTTTAACTGCATACACAACCGAGCATCAGACAATGTGGTGGTTGATAAAAGATTCTCACGATTTAATAAACATCAAAAAACGTAAGCCGCCAACACGTGTGCTGGACTTCAATTCATCCTGTATACAATCATTGCGCAAACAATAGCCGACTTATGTTTCTTCTTTAACTGTATACACAACCAAGCACCAGACAATACGGTGGTTGATCAAAGATTGTCATATGTGGGTGCTTATGTAGAGACTGAGCTTGGGCGGCAAGATCAAAGATTGTCATATGTGGGTGCTTATGTAGAGACTGAGCTTGGGCGGCAAGATCACAGGGAGTTCAAATAACCACTCTCTGTTACTGGGCACTGAACAAGTACAGCTGTATCAAACTCGTGGCTCAATCAAAGGGTTGTCATGTGGGAAAACAAAGACGCATCGATATCAGATAGTAAATGGTGTTGATACCCTATTCATGCTATACATTAGACGTGTATACGTTGTTCTCTGAATAAAGTAAAATATAGTAAAACCCCACAATAATGCGACCCCGCTTTTTCCGCGATAGAATTTTATGGACCCCAAATATCGCGTTATAGCGGGGTTTCACTGTATTTCTCTGTTTAAAATTGATTTTATTGATTTGGATTATATATAACGTATTTGAATTGAAGTTGGAAAAATTTGAAATTTTACTGTATGCCAGGAATTGATAGTGTGTTGACAGAGAATACAAATTCCCAAGTTTACTTAGTATTTTATGTGAACTTTTGGACAGGTAACATCAAATTTTACTTGCTTAGGAAAATGTTTACCTTGTTGAGGTTGTTCGATAAGAAATCTGTGCAATTCCAAGTTGCATAGAGACTTTGTGATCTTTGAATTAAAATTCATTCGAGTTTGTGATTGGATGAAAGCTGTAATTTACATGTATGTATTGTTTTCCGATACTGCATTCTGTACAAATAATCTCTAACATTCGATTGGCTAATACATTTACTGTAATTGACCTATACAAGATACTATGACATTTTAAGAAAGATGACAATACATGAACAGAGCTCTAGAGAAGTAATGAACAAATTCTGTATTTTACTCCATCTTTTCAAATTGTGTATTTTGAAACACAAACTTGTGCTTCGGGACTGAGTCTTAATCATTAAGAAGTGTATCATGCCTTTTGAATATGTCATATAACTTAGTGACCAAGACTGCTTCAGGATGCATTTGATTATATGGCTCTTTGAATGAGTGAACTCACAAAACTATGATTTCAAATACGCATGGAACATGAACTGATAGTATTAGTTTATGTTGATCGAACACACCATCATACAATGTGGACAGTACTAACAGCAGTGGCAATGCACTGACAACTTGGACGAAATGCCTAAAATTAAATTGTTTTGCATAATTTGAATGCATTTCCAAGTTTCTTTCTGCATTTTAGTCCATTTGTCTGTGTAAAATATGCCAATGCAATGCTTATCTAGTGCTCTGCATGAAACTGTGAGGGATTGATCAAGACAGAGTTTCCATTGATGATATCTTGGAGAATACAAGAAGAATTTGTCCAGAACATTAATCTCATACACATAAACCTTTGCATCTTTTTCTCTGTCATGAGTCTGCAAGGCAAAGAAGCTAACTATAGGTTTGATTTGTTCCAGAGGCCAAATTAAACTTGGAGATTGGGGGCTGGCTCGCCTCTATCATGCTGATGACAAGGATAGGTTGTACACTAATAAAGTCATTACACTTTGGTATCGGCCCCCTGAGCTTCTTTTGGGAGAAGAGAGATATGGTCCTGCCATTGACATCTGGAGTATTGGGTGAGTCCACTGTGATACTTGTTAATATATCATGATGCATAGAGAGAATGAAGACTGTTGATGCTTTCACTGATGGCAATGGGCATCTTGATTTAGTCCTGTCCATCTTTCCCATAAGGGTTGTTATTACGATTGCACAGAAACAACTTGATTTAGAAGGAAAAAAAATGTATAGGTGTTTTTGTGTGTATCTTTCACCATTTTATTAAAACAAATTTTTACGTTCTTGGAAAACCATGTCACCTCAATTGGGCAAAATCCTGTTTGTATTCATGTTTTTTAATTAGGTATGACCGAGCATGTTGGCTTAGATAGTTCAAGAGATAGAGCACCTGTCTAGAGTTAGGTAGGTCCTGGCTTTGATCGCAGGCCCAACTGTGTATTTTCCCCTGTTACATTTGATGGAGTGAGGTTTCCACATCTGCATTTCCAACCCGGCTTGGGAGGTGTAGTTAAGCGGAAGTTGAACATTGAAACACAAGGATGTGTCTCAGAAAGCCAGGAAGACTGTTGTTACGACTTAAAAATAAGTAACAGAAAGATAGTGAAACCAACAATGTATGTAATATCAACAAGCAACTTATTTCCCTATAATACAAAATGAAAATTCAAAAGATAAGTTTGTGAATAAAATTGCAAATAATCCTAAATGTTCTATAACAAATCCAGAAATATAGAATGTTATAAATAAATTCCAATAGTCTTGAATGTCCTGATATACCACAATGATAAAATCCAGAATGTCTTTGAACTAGCTTAAAAAAATCCAAAGTAATATATTAATCTAAAAGTCAATGAGTATTTAGTAATTCCAATGAATGTTTAAATAAAGAATTCCTCTCAAGTTATATCGGAGTTCAATGGCACAATGTAAAATCTTATCACAAATGGATTTCCACAGACTGATCTAAAAGAGGAATAAAGTTAATATGTATCAAATCTCTATTATATACCTATTTTCTAATGACCCACATTATAACAGGATGTTGGTCATTCTATAGAAAAAACGCAGCCCTTTAGCAAATAAGACCGGCCTTGACCTCAAATGCTGGTCAACATCCTTTCGACAAGTAACCGTATTTTAAAGTACAAATAAGTGCAACCTTGCTATAATGGACAAAGGTAAGCACACATTATAGATTCAGTATACATAACACTGTGTTAATGGCAAGTACTGGGTGCATCAGCTCAGATAACATAGTGGTAGAGCATCCAACTGGTGTTGGGGAAACTCCGGGTTCAGGCCCTTTTCGAGCTGTATATTTTCCCCTTTACATATATATATTATATGGCCTTTTATTTTTTATATTGTAAGAGAAAATGTTAAATTTCATTTGGAAGGATTTATCTTTCTGAAAATCTTTACCATTTATCTTGAAGGTCGACATATTTACGTTTATTTTGAAGGGTTTATCTTTAAAGTGTTTGCATATTTCCTTTTATATTTGTAGAACTGTAATTTTAATCAGCATTATATAGTCAGTATTCTACTTGAATGCCATCAAGTCACATGCACCAGCCATATGACAGAGCACATCATGTTCTGACATTGTTCTCTATTATGTTTCTATACAATAACTCTGGTTGTCCACCCTGTACTACGACCAAACTAGCTTGCATTTGGGGTAAGAAAGAAGCCTAATCGATTTCAGGGTCAAAAGGTCAAAGGGCAAGGTCACTGATTGGAAGAAGAAATTGTTTCCCTACAATAACATTAGTTCTCGATTACAGATCTGGACCAAACTTTGGATGGCTTTCACTTGGGAATAAGGAAGAAGCATATCAATTTTGTGATAAAAATATCAAAGGTCGAGGTCACTGATTGAGAGAAGAAAAATAGTTTCTGCACAATAACTTTTGTTCTCCAGTTCTATATGACAGATCTGGGCTAAACTTTGCACATGTCTTGCATTTGGAGGAGGTACAAGCCTATTAGTTTGGGATGAAAAGTTCCAAGGTCACTGTGACTGAAAAATGACATTATTTTCTGCACATACATTTTTTCTTCACCATGTACCTTCACCAAAGAGTTTGGATGACTTATGCTTTGGGTAAGAAAGAACCCTATTGGTTTGGAGTTATAAGGTCAAAGGTCAAGGTAATTGTGACTTTAAGAAAAATATTTTTGCACAATAACTTTTGTTTTAGATGATGTTCCCAGACCAAACTTTGTGGATGGCTTGCAGTTAGGGCAATAACTAAAACTAATACATTTTGTAGTCTAAAAGTCAATGGTCATGGTTATGGCAAATTTGATTGGTTGGAGATGTAACAGGATGCCCTTTGTGCATTTCTACTAAAGATTATGAAATCTATTGGAGGACCCTCCAAACGAATAATCAGCAACTGAAAAGATTTAAATTGACAATGTTTTTTACACGCTTGCTTTGCAGTTTTATGGAGTTAATAATCTTAATACGGGTAATTTGAATTTTTTTTGTCCTTTGTTACATCCATAGCAAGAATTTTTCAGTCCCATTTAGTGATTGGAAGCATCAGCTGTTCATTACATTATTTATTAAAATTAATGTCAGCTGGGTCATTTTTAAAAAATTTCTGTTATTCTGACAAGTCATTTTTTTTTTTTTTTTTTTTTTTTAAATCACATTGCTGAAATTGATTTATGCATCCAATTGAGACGGTTTTGCCTAGTATTTTGGAGCACTTGAAATATTATTTGATTTATTTTTAATGTTTAAAAAAAATAGATAAACCTACCTGCCTACCCTAATTTGAAAACCAGTGCAATAGGAAACACTTTTTGTTTTCTTTTTTTTGGCCTTACCAGTCGCACATTTTCTTGTATAAAGAAATGTGATGTCAAACCTGTTCAAATTTCTTACTACATGGACTGGGGACAGTGGGGTACATGTTACATCTCCGCTATCTAATATGGCCTTCACAGAATTTTTTAACTTGTATTGATTGGACATGACAACTCTCTTCTGTTTTTTTATGAAAATAGTTACTGTTATGGAATTATCCTTGATCTAATATCAAAAAGTGTTGTTTAAACTTGAAATTTAATAAGTTTGTAACTACAGACACAAATGAAGCTTGAACAGAAAGCTGGAAAATAAAAAGTTCTTGAAAATCATTTGTGATACTGGAACCATTTCTGCATGAATTTCAAAGCAAAATACTGTGTAAATTGCAATCATTCACCAATTTATAACTATTTATACTATTTTCTATTTTCTTTTGGGCAAAACTTGCATACACAAATGGTTGTTTACAGAGATGTAACTACTTTTTGTCTTCCAATCAACAAAAAAGAAACAACTTGCTTTGTATGATGGTGGGTCTTTTTGTAAGTAGGTACCATACAAAGTACGTATAATAAACACTACTTGATGCAGTGTCATTTTTTCAGTTGCTGCCAATATTTCACAATAGGTAGCATATAAATGTCATACAATAAACACTGCTTTATGCAGTGTCATTTTTTCAGTTGCTGCCAATGTTTCATAAGATTTAAGCATATAAATGTTGTACAATAAACACCGCTTGAAGTAGTCAGTGTCGTATATTTTTTCAGTATCGTATATTCTTCCAGTTGCTGCCAACATTTCATAAGATTCCAATACGTAGCATTCTGACACCAAACCGATTTACACAATGCGGAAAACTATCGGAAATTTTATTGGTGCTTTCATTATACAACTTTTATCATGAATTAGGTCAAAAGTGTACTTTCCTTGCAGGGTCATACATGATCGGGAACTTGCGAGATTGGCATAAAATGTATCTGTGTTGGGATGTAAAACTTTTGACATAAATGTTACATCACATACATGGTGGAAAATAATTTGATTATTATTTATTTTGTTCTGAGGATCTCCGCATGATTTTGGAATATGTAAAGTTCTGCTTCTCAGTAACTTGAGTGCCAATGACCACTCTCTTGATTAAAAACTGAGCATTATGACAACAGTTATTCATGACACCCTCACTGTGGACATGATAAAAATTGGGGAATATCTTTAACCTTTTGCCTGAAAATTTAAGTTTTAAATTTATTTTGTTTGCGATCAGTTAAACAAATATTATTATCTCTTATTTGTTGGCTGTAAATGACATAAGCACCAGCTTCTGGTTTGTTTTATTTCTGGAAATAATTACATTTTTCACATACTTAACACTTGTTTTATGACATAAAATTTGGTATCAAATATGTAGCTGCTACTGAATTACACCTTAGCATGCTGTAGAGTATCCAGATGTTACTCATAATGTCAGGCGCCTGAAGTAGTATGCTGTACAATATCCAGATGTTTCTCTTGTAGTAGTCTGTACAATATCCAGGTGTTACTCTTGTAGTATGCTGTACAATATCCAGATGTTACTCTTGTAGTATGCTGTACAATATCCAGATGTTACTTTTGTAGTATGCTGTACAATATCCAGATGTTACTCTTGTAGTATGCTGTACAATATTCAGGTGTTACTCTTGTAGTATGCTGTACAAAAATATCCAGATGTTACTCTTGTAGTATGCTGTACAGTATCCAGATGTTACTCTTGTAGTATGCTGTACAGTATCCAGATGTTTCTCTTGTAGTAGTCTGTACAATATCCAGATGTTACTCTTTTAGTATGCTGTACAATATCCAGATGTTACTCTTGTAGTATGCTGTACAATATTCGGGTGTTACTCTTGTAGTATGCTGTACAAAAATATCCAGATGTTACTCTTGTAGTATGCTGTACAAAAATATCCAGATGTTACTCTCGTAGTATGCTGTACAATATTCAGGTGTTACTCTTGTAGTATGCTGTACAAAAATATCCAGATGTTACTCTTGTAGTATGCTGTACAAAAATATCCAGATGTTACTCTTGTAGTATGCTGTACAATATTCAGGTGTTACTCTTGTAGTATGCTGTACAAAAATATCCAGATGTTACTCTTGTAGTATGCTGTACAAAAATATCCAGATGTTACTCTTGTAGTATGCTGTACAAAAATATCCAGATGTTACTCTTGTAGTATGCTGTACAAAAATATCCAGATGTTACTCTTGTAGTATGCTGTACAAAAATATCCAGATGTTACTCTTGTAGTATGCTGTACAAAAATATCCAGGTGTTACTCTTGTAGTATGCTGTACAAAAATATCCAGATGTTACTCTTGTAGTATGCTGTACAAAAATATCCAGGTGTTACTCTTGTAGTATGCTGTACAAAAATATCCAGGTGTTACTCTTGTAGTATGCTGTACAAAAATATCCAGATGTTACTCTTGTAGTATGCTGTACAAAAATATCCAGATGTTACTCTTGTAGTATGCTGTACAGTATCCAGATGTTACTCTTGTAGTATGCTGTACAATGACCAGATGTTACTCTTGTAGTATGCTGTACAATATCCAGGTGTTACTCTTGTAGTATGCTGTACAATATCCAGATGTTACTCTTTTAGTATGCTGTACAATATCCAGATGTTACTCTTTTAGTATGCTGTACAATATCCAGATGTTACTCTTTTAGTATGCTGTACAATATCCAGATGTTACTCTTGTAGTATGCTGTACAATATCCAGATGTTACTTTTGTAGTAGTATGCTGTACAATTGGTGGGACACATAATCACAAGGGGTCATCAACAGTAAGCATGGTGGTAGAAATCTAAGTGATATATCTGAAGCATAATGTTTCAAAACACAACTGGGAAATATCAAATTGGTGACCATAATTACTCTCTAAATGGTAAATGATCTAAACTCTATATATTTGATTGCGTAGATATTAACCAACATGCAAAATACCCCACCCAGCATAGTCAAATCTTCACACTCCCCGTACTCATGGTAACAGTTGCCGTATCTGAAATTGTGTTTAATATCCCACTGAAAATCGTTGAGGTAGATAAAAGGTATTCATTTTGCTTGGTATCCACAAATAGAACCAGAATTTTGCATCTATTGTAACTTAATTGTGCATGCATATGTGGAACCACTGTAGGACTCTTGGTACTAATGATAATAAAAATTCAATAACTTTAAATTTCATCATGAACAAACCTATATTTCTCAGTATAGACACATCCTTGATGCAAGCTTCTGGGTAGAGGAAACCATACGAGTCGCAGCATTTTTTTGATCTACATGTGTTTTCAATTCCGCACCTAAAGAGTTGGGTGCTAATTTCAGTAACGAGTTTTCCAAAGTCAAGTCTGTAAAAGGAGTTGAAATTTCATCAATAAAAGATTGTCTCAATTTTTCTCTGGTTACAAATAGGTTAAGCTCTTTTTACTATAATTTTACTTGTCATTATCAACTAATCATTGCCAACCAAACCCATATATACTCTGTTATATCTTCACCCATTTCAAGACTGGTTCCTATTGCAGTGCAAAATCGCTAATTACTTCTAGTGTAATTTATTTTCGAGGTTGAATTGATGATAAAAGGGTCCAAATCTCTAAGGCAAAAAACTTCCAAAAATACAGTTTGGCATTTAATTAATAATTACTGGTTTGTAAAGTAAGATAATTCAGAAAAAAGGGACTTGCAATAAATGCCATTAGATAATGAGTGAACACTAAGCTTAATTGGTGCAAGATCTGGACGAAAATTTAATAGTGCAGCTCTTTTGACGTGAACTCTGTATTCAAACGTGATGTTTTATGGATTACTCGAGTGCTTGATTAAACATTTATTACAATAATGTACATTTTCAAGGAAAAGAAGATGGTGAGTGTAAATGACAAAGTTAGGATGGCAAAACTGTCAAAGCAAATACGATTATCTTGTTTTTTATTTTACCACTACTAGTGCATTAAGTACTATTATTTTTCTTTGTCCCTTTGAAATTGTGCATGTCCCCCAAATTTTGTCAACAAAGGGACACTGGGATCCAAGGTGCAACACTGAAAATGGTAGACTTGGCTACAATACCGAACAACAAAAGTCTCTCTTGCAGCTTCCTAATTGCTGTTTTAGATATTCTCATACAGTTGTACAGCTTTGACTAGATTGGTGTATTTTTTATAAAAAAAATTTTAGGTATGATAATCCATCGACTTTTTTTTCCAGGTGTATTCTTGGGGAGTTATTTACAAGGAAGCCGATTTTCCAGGCCAACCAGGAGTTGGCGCAGCTGGAGTTGATCAGTAAGACCTGTGGCTCCCCAACACCAGCAGTGTGGCCTGATGTCATCAAGCTACCGCTATTCCACACTTTCAAACCTAAGAAACAGTACAGGAGAAAACTGCGCGAGGAGTTCTCATTGTAAGTCAAAATCTTACATCAGAGTCCAAGGCTTCTGATGATGATCTATACAAACCCATGCAGTAACAAGGGAAGTGAAAAATATGTAAAAGATTAGCTTACAAGATGACAAATTTTATTTGGCTGTATTGAAACTGTTGTGAGGAACATTCTTTTTTAATTTTGGAAAGTTTTATTTGTGTCAGGATCAGTTTTTGTGGGTTTTGTTTGGGTTTTTTTGTTGTAAAAAGTAATTATTTTGCCAATAGAGCATCAGTCACTTCAAGGGACTCTTGTTGTAGTTTTGTGAAGGTGACCTTTTTGCCAGTATTTGAAATTGTGAATGTACCTTGGAAAGGGTTAGGGTCCAGCTAAGGTATTCACAGATGAACTTCTGTTCCTTGATGCTTAACTTCTTTGTTTGTAGAAACCAAAAAAATTGGTACCCCATGAGAATGAATATACAGTCTCTCCCATACATGCACAGTAACACTTTGATTATCCAACACCATAGGGAGATATGGAGTTTGTCCAGACAAACTGGAGGACATTTTGTTAGTGTATATGATAAGATTGTCCTGAATACTAGCATTCAGATAATTGTGGCTTGACTGTTTTGCCAAGGTCTTTTTCTCCCATCTGTATGGCAACCACTTGTACAGATTTACCATAAATATCTTGCAAAATCTGCCTCACCAATTTGGACCCAGTATGGAAGAAAGCATCCTACCATAAAGGCATTTTACTTTAGTAACACTGATAATGACCAATAATATGTAATTGGCACCTTCAGTAAAAATGAACAATTTGGAAAGATTGCTTCAGAACTTAATTTTGTTTGTTTTTTTTAAATTGGATGAAACATGAGAGGAATCAATTGTTGTAAATCAGTGGAATGCCCCACAGTACAGTGAAGCATGATCCAGACTAAACCTGTCACACTTAGGTTTTTCATACAGAGTAGTGGGGTGTAATTCAGAGGCACAAGTTGGAATTCTTCAATACACTGCACTGTAGGTACCACTTTTCCAGTGGCAGCGGCATTATTGGTGTAAAATTTCAAGATTTTGTGTTTAATTTTTTGAGCTCACCTGGCTGTAAGGTATTCCTTGCATCCATCATACATCATCCATCAATCAACAATTGCTATTCCAAAAACTACTGGTCCAATTTCAGATAAATGTGGCAGGAAGTATCATGGCATGAAGACCTTTTAAGATGGTACAAATGATGCCAATCTGCTGTAAAATGTGGCTGCCATTAATAAAAATAGAACAACCGTTAAATGACTTCTTCTCAAAACTGCTCAACAGAATTTGACCAAATTGGACAGATCACCCTGGCATAAATGGCTGTAAATTTTGTTACAAATGATGCCAATATGCCATCAAATATCACCACCAATTACTAAAAATAGAAAAACCTTCAAATGACTTTTCAAAAACCGCTTTACAGCATTTGACCAAATTTGACAGAAAGCATCCTGGCATAAAGGGCTTTCAGGTTTGTGAAAATGATACTGATTGCCATTAAATGACCGCCATTACTAAAAATTGGAAAATCTTTAAACAGATTGTCAGAAACTGCTCCACAGAAATTGATAAATTGATCAAATATGACTAAAAACATCCTGGAATAAATAGCTTAAAATTTGTACAAATGATGATGATCAGCCATCAAATATGGCCTCTGTTACTAAAATAGAAAATCTTTAAACAACTTCACAAAACCTTCTTTATAGAATTGGACCATATTTGACAGAAATTTTTCTGCATGTTTTAGAAACATATGCCAGGTACTTGGATTACTCACAGAAATCGTATGAAAATGATACAAAATCCTAAATTGCTTCTGTGGGTGACTGCATATTAAAAGTGCCTTCCGTGGGTCCCAAGTTTGTTTTACTATAACAGTCCATGGCATAAAAGGCTGTCAGATGTGTACAAATGATGCTGATTCACCATCAAAAATAGCTTCTGTTACTAAAGTAACATTTTTTAAAAAACGATTTATTAAAAGAAAGCTCTGCAGAATTAGACCAAATTTGACAAAAAACATTCTGGCATAAAGAGCATCCAAGTTTATATAAATGGTGCCCTTTCATCATCAAATATGGCCACTGTTACTGAAAATAGAAAAACTTTTTTAAATGACTTCTTAAAAGCTGCTCAACAAAAGTTTACAGAAAGTACGCTTTCATGAAGGCCTTTCAATATTGGAAAAATGATACTGATATGCCATCAAATATGGTTGAAAATACACCTGTAAACAATTAATTTCATAACATATGCAAATGACAACATTGGATAAAATTCCTAAAGACTGTCTGACCCAAATCTGTTGGACAACTGCTTTTGCATTTAACTATTGGGCAAACATTAGATGAGCGATCTCAGGCCCATTGCACTGTGGATTAGAAGACATTTTTCTGCAGAACCATTGTTTTAATTCAAACACGCACACACACACACCACCCCCTTGCAGTATCTTGTATTGGGACACTGCACATTAGTTAACATTTATCTGTGCTTACTAAGGCCATCCTGTTTACACCAATTTTTAACGTTTACATGACGATTGGAAAAAAGAAATGATTCTGTTTAAATGTGAATAATCCCCTTGCATGCCAGAACTGGCACTTTGTGACAAAATGTGAGCTATTTTCATAATGGATATTGATACGAAAAGTAAAGTCTTTTTAATTCAGTCCGACAATAAGGATTTTCACAATAATTCAGATTACTTGACAACACTATTTACCTGCGTACCTAAGCTTCCACTCAAACCTTGACAGAACAATGACTGTTACATATATCAAGAAACTTTAGCAAGACGAGGTGTATCGACGGAATATGGACAGATTCGTTGCTATAATGCTGTAATTATTCCACAAATTGCATTATATCAAGATGAAAGCAAGAATCGAACTTAAACTTCTGTATCCGTCTGATTTAAATCTGTCCTGGTACGTAAATTTCCTTAATCAAAAGATACAAAATGAGTATTCATTGACTACAATGTTAAAAATAGGTTAAGCCCACCATAATATTACCTTGTAGGCAGAACACAGAAATTCAGTCGCCTATAATTAACAAGTGAACAATTACAGATATTTTCTTCATTTTCTCTTTCAGTATTCACAACAAATTCAGAATATATAGAAGTCGGTTTGCAAGAACACCTATGTAAAAGTAATATGTGACACAACTTTTTTTCCCACTTGTATTGTCACTGGCTTGGTTATCGTGCCAAGCAGCGGGGATCATTTCAAAGTGACTTATATACTTAAATATGAGATAGAAACATATTTGGAAATAGTTGTTTTTCCCGGCACTTTGTACATAAATCCTGGGTACCCCTCCCCCCTTTCCACAGCTATACTGAGTGGTCATAGATCACAAATACACACGATGGCTAGTTTATCAAAACATCGCTGCCCTTTCATTTTGGTCATTGTGGATACAACTGGTGGCTTAAATGCGGTAATTGGCATGTGTATATGTTTCAACTAGTTTGTCATTGCACTGGTGTTACTCCCAGTGTAGAAAATCTCTGTAGAGCATAGGTTACAATTAGCTTTCTGTTTGCTGCCGGCATCAACATTTGTGACATGCTTCAAAACAGGAGAGTGTTAGACATTTCTTACTTTAAGATATTTTGAATAAGACTGGAATACAAAGTTGTGTAATTTTCTTCTGCGCTTTATACATCATTTTAATGGATGGCAGGCTTTGTAAACAAGTACAGGACTAATATGTAATAATTTTGTTTACACGTTTAAACTGGACAGCTTAGTGCTTACAATTTTGATTTTACTGTATTTCTCAATTTATTGTGCAATATATTTAGTCCATATTTATGGTGTCTGTGTTTACAGAAATGCAATAAACCAAATTTGCTGAGGTCCATACTGAATAATCTGATGTCTCGTATTTTACAGCTTGCCTAAACATGCCCTTGACCTTATGGATCAGATGCTGGAGCTAGACCCATCACGACGATGTACTGCCGAGGCGGCTCTCAGCTCACCATGGCTGAAATATGTTGATCCAGATATAATTCCTCCTCCAGAGTAAGTCTTACTAATATGTTGTCTATCTTACAGTTGGTATGTGCTCTGCCTAGATAGGAATCTTAGTCAGTATGTGGTCTGTCTTACAGTTGGTATGTGCTCTGCCTAGATAGGAATCTTAGTCAGTATGTGGTCTGTCTTACAGTTGGTATGTGCTCTGCCTAGATAGGAATCTTAGTCAGTATGTGGTCTGTCTTACAGTTGGTATGTGCTCTGCCTAGATAGGAATCTTAGTCAGTATGTGGTCTGTCTTACAGTTGGTATGTGCTCTGCCTAGATAGGAATCTTAGTCAGTATGTGGTCTGTCTTACAGTTGGTATGTGCTCTGCCTAGATAGGAATCTTAGTCAGTATGTGGTCTGTCTTACAGTTGGTATGTGCTCTGCCTAGATAGGAATCTTAGTCAGTATGTGGTCCGTCTTACAGTTGGTATGTGCTCTGCCTAGATAGGAATCTTAGTCAGTATGTGGTCCGTCTTACAGTTGGTATGTGGTTTGCCTAGATAGGAGTCTTAGTATGTGGTCTGTCTTGCAGTCAACATATTGTGTGTCAAGGTAGAAGTGTTACACATGGTCTGTCAAGATAGGAGTCCGTCTTTATTGGTCTGTCTAGATCTGAGTTATACAATCAATATGTGATCTGTCAAGATAGGAGTCTTGCACAGCGGCCATCATGAGAATCTTGTTATCACTACTCCTCCTGAATGGATGGTCATATTAACATGGGGGTTTTTACTAAAAGACTTATTACATCTGGTTGGTCCTAAATAAAAATGGGACCGTTCAGACATCTTGAAAATCTTGTTTTTGCTACTCCTAAAAGGAAAGTCATTTTCATATGGGGTTTTCATCAGAAGAGTTCTTGTGGTGTCCAGTTGGTAGGAAATATTGTCATCTCTACTCCTCCCAAGAGGATGGCTATATCAGCATGGGGTTTTCATCAGTAGACTTCTTATTATACATGGTTGGTCCTTGATGAAAATGGTGTCAGTCGTACATCCAATGTGGCTATCATGAAGGCTGTCTTGAAATTCTTGCTGTCACTATTCTCCCTGAATGGATGGTTGTATTGAAAAGGCGTTTTATGATGAAGTCTACTTGGTCCTAAATGAAAATGGTGCCAGTCTGACATCCAGCATGTCCATCACAGAAGCTAATTTGAAAATCTTGTTATCGCTGAAGAATAACGGAGATGGTATCAACACTAAGCATTTAAAAGGAAGAAATAGTCTTGTTTTGCATTTCTGGGAATTCTTTTCGTTCACTAGAGTGTCAGTGCATTTGAGGGACTCTTGTGTTTGGTAAACTGCAAAATTGTATAGTGCATTATATTCAGATGACTTCAGCATTATGTGTTTGTCTTACAGGACATCACACTTTAATGAAGTGATACTATATGTTTAATATTGGAAAATGCATAATGGGTTTATGACAAGTTGGATAATTGGCATCGCACAAAACAAAGACCTATTATGACATAGTGACAAAGGATTCAAAACTTGATTCTGTGTAGTGAGGAATGTGTAGAAATGTAGAAATTTTAATACATGTTGGTTGAATATCATCCCCACCTCTCTCTCTTCCCTATTGTGATGGGCCAGGGGAGAAAAAGGCGACAGTTTGTACAGTTGTCCAATTTATTATAAAGATTTATTGTCTCCAGTTAAATATTGTTCCAAGACCTTTTTCATGCCATTATTAAAGCTCATAAATACCCTGATAAATGATTTTGTTAGTAATATATATTGAAATTTACTACACTGTCACTAAATTATTTTTGAATTAATGATATTGTTTACATTGGTTGGAACTTAAAGGGCATTTTCTTTAACATATTGTTGTACATTATTTGTTTATTAGTTTGCTTATAAATTATTTTTGAATTAATGATATTGTTTACATTGGTTGGAACTTAAAGGGTATTTTCTTTAACATGTTATTGTACATTATTTTTTTTTATTAGTTTGCTTAATTACTGGTAGAGTCATGAAGTGTACCTTTCGGAGGGGGTTACATTTTGATTAAATTTATTTCTCTTTCTGTATTCAGCCTTCCTAAGGACCAGGATTGTCATGAAATGTGGTGCAAGAACAGGAAGAAGATCTTGAAGGAGCAGCAGAAGTTGAAGGAAGGGGAGTCACAGATCAAGACAGACAGTGGTGGAGGAGGAGGAATGTTGAAAACTGCTACTCCACAGAAGTCAGCTGTGGGACAGGGTTCCATTGTAAAACCAAGTATTCAGAAGAAAGAAGGGGACTTGAGTAAAAGTGTTGTGAAACCCAAACTTGGACTTTCCCTGGCAGCAAAGGGAGATAACAAAGATCCCCAGAAAGGGCTGGGTCAACCCCTGAGCATTGGGAAAGATAAAAGTTCCATTGTCTCCACAGGTGTTGCAACAGTACAAGCTTCTGACAAGGGAGTGCTGAAAGTGGGGAGCACAGTCAGTACTTTCCCAGTCAAAACCCAGGCGGGATCACTTGCCACCCAAACCCTGAGTCACATTCCTAGCATGGCATCCATCACGGCAGCAGAATCTGTCACAGCTCCACTCACTAGTGGCCAGCCTCCACAACTGAACCATATGCCTAGCCTGATGTCACTGAATGCCACAGCTTCAAAAACTAATTCTGCAGCTGCTGAAGAGGGCAGTAATAAGGGCCTGGTGACGACAACAGGAAATGCAGAACTGGCACATTTACTGCAGTTGTTGCAGCAAGGAGTGACTGTGGATCAGGTAGCAAAGAGTATGAACATAACACTGGACAGTCAGACACAGCAATTATTGGAGATCAGCAGACGGCTCCTGCTGCCTACATCCCTGGCAGAACAGCAGAAAGCAGCTGAACAACTTCCTCCCGGCAGCAACATTGGCACTCTGCCAACTGAACAAGGAAACCTTGCCTTCATTATGGGTAACAACTTCCAAGCAGAGATGGATAATGGGCCAAGTTCTACAGGGTTCATCTCCCAAAGCCTTCTGGCTGGGACTCAGTCTGGACTTGGTGGCGCAGTAGGTGCAAGTACTAATGGAGTGAAAGCTGCTCTTGCTCAGTTGTTGGCACAGCAGGGTCATAGGGTCAGTCTTGGTGGGACAGAAATTGCCACAGAGAGACTGATGTCAGACTCATCACAGTTTACCTCAACCATTGGGCAGGAACCTTTCTATTCCACAGCAAGTCAGGACAGTTTTGCCTCGTATGGCTCTAGGGATTCTTATGATCATGGTCAACATCATCTTCATGGAACAGACACGACCATTAGTGGTGACAAATTTTCACATTACAGTTATCATGATGACTCTGCACCAGCTCAAGATCTATATGCTTATGGGTCAGATCCCCCAGAACTAACAGGACGATTAGCGGCCTTGATATCTCCAGAACTTGAGGACTCTGCAATGCAGCAACCATCAGCGTATTCTGGTGAATCAAATCCAGATATTTCTGGACCACACCACGCCATGTCCAAGAAGTATTCATACAGTTCAGGTGATGGGGACTTGTATACCAGTGGTAGATCTAGGCACTCTGACTCCAGGCTAAACACTGGACCACGTTCCGATTCCTCAGGAAGTGCCCCTATTTCAGCACCAGGTGGGGGGAGTTCCTCGTTCCCCCATCACAGTACAACACACAGCAGTAAGTTAGAATCTGGTTCGGGATTTGGGCGACAGTTCACTGGTGAGGGTATGGGGATGGGTGACAGCACAACACATTATGATACTGGGAAAAGACACGAAAGAACTGGGTCTGGGTCATTTGGTGCCAGTGGTATACCCACATCTGGGGTATACAGTGGGAAATTGGCCTCGTCAGGAGGGTTCAGTAGAGCAGAAAGTGACCAAGGAATCTATTCCTCCACAGGGGGAGGAGATGATGGAGGGTATGGGGGACCAGAAAGTAGAGTTCCTTTCAGTAGGGATAATCTATCTACATCATCTAGTTACTCTGGTGGGGGTGGGGGAATGGATTCCTCTTATGTAGAGGGTTCTGCAAGTAACTTCAGTGGGGCCCTTAAGAAGGGAATACTGAAAAACAACACTACATCAGAAATATTGAAAAAGAAAAACTCCAACCCTGATTTAAACAGAGATCAGTTTGGAGTGGGTGGTCCCCCAGCTTCCAGACCATTGCTTTCTTTACATTTGGATGATGGTGCTAGAAATAGAGGGGGTTGGTCTAGCTCAGGTGGTGGGCAGGGCAGTAGGGGAGGGGGAGCAGGAGGAAGAGGGGGTTTCTCTGGGGGAATGGGAGGATGGTAAAATGAAAGTTTGATGGTCATATTCTCTGCAAGTATACTTTTAGAAGTTTTACATTGAATTTCTTGACACTTCACCAGACAAGCACAGAAGTGAAGCTTTTAAGGAAAAAAACAAAATACCAGAGGAATATATTGTGAAGTAAAGTAGGAAGAACTTCCCACCAGAGCAAATGTGGAACATTAACCTTCAAGCTTCACATATATATATATATATGATGGGATTAGCACTGTTTGAAAAGAAAGTCTAGTCTTGAGGTCATGCGACTCAGATCAAGAATTGTGATGGACAAACAGCAGATATTGGTGAAACCAGTACAAACAACACTGTCTCCACAGGTAGACTCTCACCAACTCGGATCTGAAATTGTCATGGACAAACTATATAGCGTTGAACACAGCACAGACTATATTGTTTCCATATGTAGACTGTCTTCAAGGAGACTGATATTGAGGCTTTGAGGGAGATGGTTTGTAGTGGACAAGGTGAATAAATGTTGCTGTTTGACATGCCAGCATGACTCGTCATATGCTGACTGAATTGCCAAGTGAATTTCTCACTTCCTACTGATAATAAAGGCAATCCTAGGTATACTGTTTAACATTTGCTCACTTGTTATTGTGACCTTTTAGTTGTGAACTGCCTTTATTTTCACATGATCTTGAGAATTCTTTTGTTTCATGATTCACCAGTACAAGTCAAGAATACTTTTTAAAAAAAATAAGCTATGACATACAGCCTGATCTTCGCATTAGTGTTGAAGGAAAGATTCTTCTTTGGGATGAAACATGGCTGTTGAAGGGGCTGGATGCAAGTTCTTGACATTTTTATTCCGTTTCTGTATAACTGTTGTGCTGATTTCATGGATCAAATAAAGCAGCATGCAGTGTCCTGGGTAGGAGTTCATACATCTGTGTGATATAGAAGAGGATGATATCTTTTATGAGAATTACAAGTCGTCGCTATTTATTTATCCCAGCAGTTAAACAAGACAAACCTACTCCAAGTAAATTTAAATGTTTGACTACACAAGTTCAGCAACAGTATCCAAGAGCTTCGCAACTATTGTGTAATTAAAGAACGTTATTGTGATTATCTTTCTCTGGAAGAAGGCTGCTGCTTTAAAATTTATTATATTGATTTATTTTAAGACATTCTCAGCAATATCATGTGTAATATTTAAAGATTTGTCAATGTGAATTGTTTGTTTGTAATCTAAAAGATAACGCATTTGTTTGAATTCAGAATCAATTGTCCATTGCTTGCTCTTGAATGCCTGTGAATAAGGAATGTTGGCTTGATTTCAGAAGTCAAGTACAAAGAAATGTATGAAATGTGAAGTTGTATATTGCTTTATGTTGGAAATAATGGCCTGTACCAAAATGCTTGTATATTTTCTTTTCATTGAGGGCAGAAAAGCAATCACTTTGATGTATGTACATTTTGTTTCACTTTGTACACATCCATGAGTGAGATTTTTACAGGTATAAGGAAGAAAACCACTTAAAACACTATGGAACCAGACATTCACAAATTACACCTGCTGTACAAATCACAATAAAAATAATATCTTGTAAAGAAATCTAGAAAGAAATGCAGCTGATACTTGTACTTCCAACCAGAGCAGAAATATTCAGATCTGTAAAAAATCATTTAAAACAATTCACTTTAGTTTTAATCAAGTACTCCTTAGAGAAATGACCTCAAGTCCCAACCCATAAACCCATCTTTCTCTCTCTCTCTATCTTTGTTGAATTAGACTTTGCCTTTTTGATTTTAACTAAGATTTTATAATTAAGCTATATAAATCTGATGGATGCTTCGAACCTCTAAATGATTCTATATTACATTATTTAAGATTTCATCTGGGGCGTAGAGGGTGAGGTTACAGTCATGTAACGTAGAGCAACCCTCATGAAAGGGTAATAATTACATCAATTATGCTTTTGTCTCGCATGCCTGTTCTAGACAATAAACAGTTTCTGCCGTGGAGTCGGTCTGTCTGTTTCTCCAGGTAGTATACACTGAATATGCAAGTACTTTTGTGGGTTGTGTTCAGTAATATTGGTTATTTTTATGCAACATATATTGATCTGTTATCGTTGTACTGTAGCTGTGTACATGTTACTGCAATGTAGGAAATGTATCAAACAATTCACACACGGGACGACAGCCTTTTTAGTTCAAGACAAATTTATATTTAATGAAGTATTTATCTATTTGCTTGAACACCACTGTGATATATCACTCTTAATTGTAATTTAAGATATAAACCCCATAATTTAATATGACCATCCTCATTCTCAGATTATTACTGTTAATTCTATGCCATACTCCGCATTGTCCATACCCTTCCTTCCTGTACCTCCTTGCATCACACACATTTGTATGTCACATTTTATGCAATAACTTTTCAAGGACTTGATGGATTAGCACAAAATCGAGTATATGGCTTAATATGAGGATGACCAAAATCGTGCAATTTTCGTGTTTTTTTTTTACAACCAAAAATTGAGATATCCCCTCTGCTTGACTTTAAAGTTTGCCCTTGCATTTTGAACCAGGGTTTCAAAAGTTTTATTGACTGGAGCATGTGTGTCATCGAGACACATTATGTCTTTGCTCCTCACTATATAGACAGACTTTGCAAGATGGTCATGATCAAGTCATTTTCTTTTCTTTGTTATATTCCAAGTTAGATGCAATTGAGAGATGCGTTAACTTCTTTCCGATCAGTGAAAAAATAAATTCAGAAGTAATTGTTTAGGAATCAAGTCCATTGTACATTGCACCTGTATAACTAGAGTTATTAATGTGCATCAATACCAGATATTTACCATGAGTTGAAATATATATATATATATATATATATATATATATATATATATATATATATATATAAGCAAATCAAGTTCTGGTCTTGCTACACAAATCGGGCCGTTTTCAGATACTGTTGAAATAGCAACATCCAATTGGATTCCATGGACGAATCTAATATGTTCAAGAGGTTTATTTAATTTTATGGCAGAATCTTAAGAAACTTCAGTGTCATTTGAAAGTTTCAGTAAACTGGAGTTTGCTTATAATAGGTAATTGCAGCTTTTTCATTGGGCAAATACCATTGATTACGTTTAACAACCATGTTCAAGAAGAATTTTATGCACAATATGTGATTATTACAGAATAATGCAGCACCCTTTTAATTTATTTTGTCTTGTCCCAGATTTTATTTAAATGGTTCATCCAGTCTGCTTGCAATAAAAATGTTATTAGAGCCCATCTCTATAGGAATCCCCACGTCCATCTGTTCATCCATCCAGCACAAAGTCTTGTTAGTGCATCTTTTCCTGCAGTTTTTATATGCTTGCCATAAAGCGGAACATGTGTTGTTGTTCCATCAGCCAGCAATTTCGCTTCTGCACAATAACTCGAGTTGTCCACCACCTATAGTTACCAAAGTTTGTGGGTGGTTTGCACTTGTAGAAGAACCCAGTCAATTTCGGGTGAAAAGATAAGTCGGGTTCACTGTGAGTGAAGAAAAATTATTTCCATGCAATAACTTGAGTTCTTCACCATCTACAGTTACCAAACTTTGTGGTTAGCTTGCCCTTTGGGGTAAGGAAGAACCATATAAATTTGGGTATCCCAAGGTTAGATGTCAAGGTCATTGTGACTGCAAGAAGAAAAATGTTTTCTGCACAAAAACTCGAACTATCCACCATCTAGTTTCCAAACTTTTAAGTTGTGTTGCACCTGGGGTAAAGAAGGCTATGGATTCAATATCGAAGGTCAAGGTTACTATGTGTGTGTGTGGGGGGGGGGGGGCGGTTTGCGCACAATAACATTAGATCCATATCACAGATCTTGACCAGACTTTATCAAAAGGACGAATGTCACTGCAACTGAAAGAAGAAAAGTGGTTTCTGCACAACAATTTAAGTTATCTATGTGGAGGGCTATTAAACACGGGGCAGGTGTATAATGTGTTGCTCATGGTACTCTTTGTTGCTGGATTGCCATGAAACTTGAAGATGTGCATATCTTCAAATCACTTTGCTCACACAATTTGTACAACAAAAGCATTTACAAACACAACTAGTCTCACATTTTTAGCTGTATTGGTCATAGACCAAAGAGTTTATGGGATGGTCCATTGTCTGTCCGTTAGCACTAGTTTCTTGTTGCTACTCTTAAACTACTTGGAGGATTGCTATGAAACTTTAGACACGTTCATCACATGTTCTAGTTGGTCTGAAATGAAAATGGTGCTGCTCAGACATCAAATATGGCCACCACAGCAGCCACCTTGAAAATCTTGTAATTTCTACTCCTCCAGAATAAATGGTCATATCAGAATGGGTTTTTCACTAAGAACTCGTATGATGCCTATTTGGTCCTAAATAAAAATGGTGCCGATCTGATGTCCAATAGGGCTGCCACAGTTGCCATCTTGGAAACTCCTGTCGCTACTCCTGAATAGATGGTCATATCAACATTGGGTTTTCACTAAAAGACTTCTTATCATGTCTAGTTGGTCCTAAATGAAAATGGTGCTGATCTGAGGTCCAGTATGGCTGCCACAGCAACCATCTTGAAAAAGTTCTCACTACTCCTCTTCAATGAAGTTATATTGACATGGGGTTTTCACCAGAAGACTTTTGATGATGTCTTGTTGGTCCTAAATGAAAATGGTGCCACTTGCACATCCAATATGGTCACCTGCAGTGGGCATCATGAGAATCTTGTTCTCGCTACTTCGCCTGAACGGATGGTGGTATAAACATGGGGGTTTTTACTAAAAGACTTTTTATGATGTCTAATTGGTCTTAAATAAAAATGGTGCCACTCGGACAGCCAATATGGCTGCCACAGGGGCCATCTTGAAAATCTTGTCACTACTTTTGAATGAACGATCATATCAGCATGGTGTTTTCACTGAAAGACTTCTTGTGACCTCTTGTTGGTTCTAAATGAAAACTGTGCTGATCTGACCTCCAAAGTTAATGCCACAATTCCCATCTTGAGATCTTGTTATTGCTACTTTTCCTAGATGGCTGGGCATATTGACAAGTCAATTTGCTTCCTCAATTTTTAAAAATTATTGCCATTTTTATCTTGCAGCTGAATGCAATACATGACAGAATAATGTGAATGCAGTTTTTGATGGATCACTAAAATTTGGTCCATATTATGGCCACGATCTGAAGATGTGGATTTTGACAAATCACAGTGCACCTGCGATTTTTGTTTTTGCTTGGAAGACACAACTTTTCTTTGTAGTTTTTATCAATCACTGTGAAACTTGGTATGTTGTGATCATAATCTAAAAATGCACATGTTGACAAAAATCGTAATTTTTGCAGGAGGTAGTTGCTTATTTTTACTTGCAGCTGGATACGACAGAATTTTGTAAATGCAACCGCTCTTGCAGTATTTAGTGGATTGCTGTGAATCTTGGCACATATTAGTCGTCCTCACGATGTTCATGTTCACTAGTCATTGTACTCGCACTATTTTTAGAAGAATTGGGTCTTTTTTATACGACTGCCACAAGGCAGAGCACATTATGTTATGATGTTTTCAATCCATATCTGTCTGTTACCAATTTAGTTATGCACAACAACTCAAATTGTCCACCATCTTCATTTACCAAAGTTTGTTAAAGGCTTGCACTTGGAGTAAGGAAGAACCTTATAAATGTTATGGTCAAAGGTCAAGATTACTGTGACTGAAAGAAGAAAAATGGTTCCACACTATAACTTGAGTTTTTGTCCCCATCTACAGTTATCAACCTTTGTGGATGGCTTGTACATGGGGTAAGGAAGAATTCATCAATTTTAAGGTCACTGTGACCAAAGGAACAAATACAGTTTCCACACAGTAACTTAAGTTCCCCATCTTCTATGGTTATCGGTCATTGTGAATTGCTTGCAGTTGGGGTAAGGAAGAAGCTTTATTGATTTTGGGGGCAAAGATCAAGGTCACTGCCCCCCGCCCCCAATGGTTTCCAGACAATACCAAGACCAAACTTTATGGATTTTTTTGCACTTGGGGTTTGGAAGAAGTCTATCAAATTTGGGGGCAAAAGGTCAAAGTCCAAGATCACTGTGACTGAGAAAAGAAAAATGGTTTCCACACAGTAACATAGTGAAATATCACAGGCCTGGACCAACCTTTATAAATGGCTTACACTTAAGAAAGAAGTGTATTGATTTTGGGGTATAATGTCAAGGTCACTCTGACTGAAAGAAAAGTGGTTTCTGCACAAAAATGACAGTTCTCTACATAGAGGATTATTAAATGGGGGCAGGCATATAATGTCCCATTCACGGTTTAACTACAGACTGGTCATGTGGTAGGAGTGGGATGCAGAGGTCTATTTTTACATGAGCAATTGGTTCACCATTCCTTGTTTGTATTTGAAGAAAACATTTGGAGTTGTATGAGTTCTATTTTTGATATAACTCAAATTATTGTATGTTAAATGAATTGAGAAATTTCAATACATGTTGAATCGTAAAACTGCTTACCTCAGATTTAGGTTCCAACTCATTGTAATGTCTTCTCAGTATTTTTTTTACAGTGTCGATTAAATATCTCAGATTTAGGTTCAGACTCCTTGTCATGTCTTCTCAGTATTATTTTTACAATGTCAATTAAATATGTATCTGGAAATTTGTATATAGCTGTATTTAGTTTGCCTGATTTAAGGGCAAAAAAATATCTATCATGAGACTATTAAATTATATTATTTGTATGCCAGAAATAACAATTGCACTTGAGAATACTAATTTTGTACTGTGATTATAGTAGTACGAGTAAAATATTACTGATTGGTAATCAAATTATTAAAAAAATAAAAGTTCCACTTGTCTCCTCCAAGAATATTCAGATGAAGCCAGATCATGAAAAACAATTGCAGTCAGTCCAAGGAACTTGTGATGCCCCCACCCGCACCTCCCCCCGAAACTTGTGCAAAAGTATTATACCAACTTGTTAAATCAACTGTGGACATCTTTTTGTTTATTATAGTTCATACAATGTAAATACTGTTTATTTTACTCTGTGAATAAAATTTATAAGTTGTACAAAACTTTAAAAAAAACAAGAAAAAAAGAAACATGGGGAGGCACGTACTGGAACAGAGGGAGTGAACCTTTCCCTGGGTCGTCTGAAGTAAAGCACTGAAGACCATATTCTGACAGTCAGGAATTTTAATCTTGTGAAACTGAGTGTGAAGAATGGACAAGTCGTCAGCCACACTGATATAATGCGGACAGTTGGACACTCCTCCAATTGAAGAACGCAGTGACAATATAAGGGGAGACAACTTTTGACAACAGGAACGCTATTGATGGCAAGTGTCCAGATTCATTTTGATTCTTGTGTTTATTTGCCCAGTGTGTGTTTAATTCCAAGTAATTGGGATTTACTTATGTGTTCATATTCTGGGTGTGGAAAAAATATTCTTGTCACCAGGGATATGTGTAGCCAAAATCTTTTGGATTTTCTGGAGCTGTTCTTGATATTAATATAGCTATTCCACGTACCATCCGGGACAAAATGAAAAAGAGGCAGAATTTTATGAAAGATTGGACAGGATTTCTCTTCCATGTGAGGAAGAGCGAGAACTTTATAATACATCTGTTGTTTGTGACATTTAGACAAGAAGTGAGGTTTTCCAAAATCTCAAAAAGAGACATATCCAAGGGACTCTTCTCAGCAGGAAAATGTCCGATGACGTATAAACAGAAGTAACTACTTGTTGTCAAGGTAATCAAAGGGTGCTCACATGAGAGAAGTAACTACTTGCTATCTAGAACCAGTGTTGAAGAATGGTAAGAACTAGTTCAGGGCATGTCTATCTAGAAAGACAAATTGGTTAGTACAAACAGACAAGTAAAAAAGCTGGTTAATTAGGTTTCTATGTTATGATGACTGTGACCGAGTAAAGTACCGTTTTGTATTCACAGGAAATCCCTGGGGAGGACTGCTTATCATTACAAAGAAAAATTATTCGTGGTAGACTTTACCCTATGACTTAACCATGTCAACAGCTGAATACTTAGAAGTTAATCATGTGATCATGAATAGCATTAAGCTTCAGCAAATTTAATATTCATTCCACTATGATATTTTTTTTTTACCATGAAGCCGTTTTGAAATGCATAATATGACAGTGGCAAGTATACAGATTATCAATCTGACCACAGTCCAACCTTTTTATGAATAATTTTCCTTTGCCATCAGACTCGCCTTCAAGTCAGACAAGATAAACTGAAGATTGATGGAAATAATGGTCAAAGATCTAGGTCATAGGGGCAGAATTTATAGATGGCAAAATTACTTGCATCATTATTATCATTGCTGTCAGTAGGCTTACAAAAAGCACTGCACCCAGGCCACCATGACATTGTGGGAGGTGCATTACCCAACCAGCTTTAAATGCAAATTACAAGACTAAATTCACAAAATAAATGGCAACAGTTTCATAATGTAGTTAAATATTATTCACACATTTTCTAAGGCAAGATACTGGTCTAAAAAGAAGTATCAAATTGGGCAGTTAACATGACCAATATATATGTTCTTGAAACATTTTCTATCCTCCTCCTCTCCCTCCCCAATGGTTAGTAATATTTATAAAATGTAATATATTTTTCATTCCCCAAATTTTATCTGCAAACTAATTACTGCCCAATTTGGTGGAATGCAGGCAGTTGCATTGACATTTTCATCTAAACCTTCTATCCAGACTCTAAAGTCCAACACATAAACCCCACAGTGTTTTTAAAGAAGGATACTTGCAGATTTTTTTTTCTTTCAATAAGAATGGAGTATGTTGCGAGATGTTTTATATCCTTCTTAATGAAGGATCGATAGTATTTGCTTACATTTGTTACTTGACTTCTAAAATATGAACTATTGGATGATTTTGTTCATGCAACATCCTACGAGGACATTTATAAATTCTACAGCTTTTCATGGGTGGAATAAACTTTTCATCATCATAAATACTCTCATTTGAATATCACCATTACAGAACTTCAAATACCCACTCCTATTGCACATTTTGAAATGCTGTAGTCGGTTAGGAGGCAGTATTCTATTGTGTAATGAAGAAGACAGAAGATCTGGCTGGATGAATCTACCCAGGTCAGATGGACATCCCTGGGTGCAGTGGCTGTATCAGGTACGTACCAGAGAAAGGGGGAGAAAGTATATACAATTTCCAATCTTCAGTGAACACAAACAAACATGCACATCTTGAGTTCTCACACACACACATGAAAGATCATAGTGCCACCCCTGAAATCAATACATGACTTGTTAATCTCTAGTATTCATTACACAAATGCACTAACTAAAAGATAGTTTATCAATTTGGCATTGATGTCATGGTTGCATCAAGATAAAATCACCATGGCCATAATTCTAGGATAAAACTCCCGAAGTCAAAGTAATCTACAAGGGGGGAAAAAAGTAATTTTTAAACTTGCTAAGTCAAAAAAAGGGATGCCTTGAACTGCTCAATGAACTACATTGTGATGACTGATAACATTTTGGAAAGAGAACAGCTGACATGAGAAGGTTTGCCACAAGAACTTGTAACTCGGTATATAAAACAATCTGATTTTTCAAGAACACAAAATTTAAATGAATACTGGAGTTGAAGAAAAGCATCCTAGGGAAAAAAAATTCCTGTGTAAAGTTTTAACGGGATATGTGTGTATAAAACACTTGTTTGCAAATCGCAGACAAAAATATCCAAGTCCAGTAAGTACAAAATCCTGATAAATCTCTCTAAAATAATTTAAATGGAACAAAATCAAATCGTCAAACGCACATAAACGTGCGTAGTAAACCTAATTTGCATAGGTCGGGCTGTTTCAATGTAATCAAGCTAACAAGGTTTCACCCACCTACCCAAAAATGTCTCAAAAGTAATTAAAAGCATCAAAACAATCTTTTTAGTAGTATGAAAATTCAATAATTATAATCTATTTATGGATAGAAACCTGCCAACTGAATTTTTCGTTTATATATGTTGAGTGGTGGTTGTATACTTGTACTAGCTTCACTATATAGATTCATGGATGGACAGGACCAAATCATGATACCCCTGTTGCACAAGTGTAAACCATGAGGGGGATTCCAGTGTGGGAGTATCCAATGTCCAAATGAAGGAGTGTCGAGTATCGGTCACTTCAAGGGACTCTTGTTGCATATTTGTACTAACTAGCTTCGTTGTATATACTGATGGATGGGCAGACCAATTCATGATGCCCCTGTTGCATAAATGTTAACAGTGATTCAGGCAAAGCATAAATGTAAACGGTGATTCAGGCAAAGCATAAATGTTATGATATTGTCTGGCCATCACTCTCTACCAATTTGGTTTCTGCACTATTCAAGTTGTCCACCATCTACAGTTACCAAACTCTGTGGATGGCTTGCACTTGGGGGTTAGGTTGAACCCTATCAATTTCGAGGTCAAAAACTCAATGGCCAAGGTAACTGACTGAAAGAAGAAAAATAGATTCTGCACAATAACTCGACTTATACCATCTCTAGTTACCAAATTTTGTGAACGACTTGCGCATGGGATAAGGAATAACATTACTGATTTGGGAGTAAAAGGTCAATGTCATTGCGACTGACAGAAGAAAAATACTTTCCACACAATAACATTAGTTATCCACCATCTACAGTTACCAAACTTTGTGGATGGCATGCACTTGTGACAAGAAAGAAGCCTCTCAAAGTCAAACGTCACAAGGTCAAAGGTCACTGCACAATAACACTAGTTCCACACTACGGCGTTGGATCTAATTTTGTGCATGGCTTACACTTGCGGTAAGGAAAAAGCCTATTGATATGGGGATCTAAATATCAATTGTCAGGGTCACTAAATGTGGACAGTTGGACACTCATCCAGGTCACTAAATTTTAAAAAAAATGGTTTCTGCACAAATGTTTTAGTTATCTGCATAGAGGAATATTAAACACGGGGTGGGCACATAAGGTGCCATTCATGGTACTCTTGTTAACAAGGTTTGCACTAAAAAAGTTGGTCAAAGATGTATAAAAACTTGCAAAAAGAAAACAAATTATTTAAAAAAATTATGTAAACCTAAACAGGTAATCAAAATACAGATGGAAACAGGACTATCAAATTTAACTGGATTAAGTGTTTTTATGCATTAGCGTACTTACCAAGTTTGCGATGAAAATGCTAGAGACCAAAAGAAGCCAAATCTTTTATTTTATACATTTGTGAAGATCAAATCTGAGCATCTATATATAAATCTGTCTAGGAAATTTTAATTGCCTAGATGAAGTGGTTCTTGCACAATCGTGCTAACAAGGGTTGCAATGAAAACCCCAAAAAGTTAAATAAGTATACAAATTTATTTACAACATTCACATGTTATTTAGATAGCATGAAAATCCAGATCATCTACATCTGGATATAAGCATGCCTTCCAAAGTTTGCAATGTATGTTTTAAAATGTAATTGTGCTCAAGTTGCTCTGAACAGATAGACAGGACCAAATGAAGATTCCCCAACTGCATGCAGTAGTGGCAAAAACAAACAGTTGCACTAATCAGTTAACTGGAAGCAAAACAATTGTCAGAGACCAATTTTTTTAATATTTTTTTTTTCCACATTCACAGCACATATACTTACATTTTTGGCTACAGAAATACAATAAGGCCCATTTGTGCTTAATCTCTGCATACTTTTTTCATACAGTAATGTTTAGAGATGCAATTCTCACTTAAGCTGAAGTCTGAACTTTGGCTTTTGATGTTGTGACTTTTGCTGTGACTAAAACTTGGACAAATGATGTCCATTTTAGGATTAATGAACAGTTTGGGAGAAAAGCTTTGCTTGTTTATCAGCAGTGAACTTGCAACACAAAGTTAATGAAATATAACTGAAACTGCTCAATTTTGGAGGTAACGAGATATGAAATATTGAAATCTTCTGAAAGATGGTAGTATCTGGATTTGCCATAAGAGCCAGATTTGCAAGAGTTGTATCCCTTGTTTTGATTTTCACATTTGTTTCTACTAGAAAGTTTCCTGCAGTAATTTGAATTTCTCAGGATCAACCTTTAATGATGATACCTGCACCTCTTTTCACTGAGACTGATGAACATCAGGCCTGATCTTCCAAGTTGCAGCAATTTTTAGCTCTGCTGGTTATAGACCAGAAGAGCTTATTGGGTGGCATATGTGTCTGACAACCGTGGGCACAGCTATGTTATCGCTACTCCTCCTAAACTACTTGGAGGATTGCCATGAAAGTTTACATTCATCCCATGGTCTAATTGGTCTTAAATGTAAATTGTGCTGCTTGGACATCCAATATGGCCACCACAGTGGCCAGCTTGAAAATCTTGTCAATACCCCTCCTGAATGGCTGGTCATATCAACATGGGGTTTTCACTAAAAGACTTCTTATGCTGTCTAGTTGGTCCTAAATGAAAATGGTGCTGATCTGATATCCACCATGGCAGCCATATTGAAAATCATTTTATCGCTACTCCTCCTGAAAGGAAAGTCGTATAGATGTTTGGTTTTCATGAGAAGATTTCATAATGATGTCTAGATGGTCCTAAATGAAAATTACTCCACAGAAAGTCATATCAACATGGCGTTTTCACCAGAAGACTTCTTGTGATGTCTAGTGGATCCTAAATAAAAATGATGTGGATCTGACGTCCAAAATAGCCACCTTGAAATTCTTCTCACTACTCCTCAATAGAAGTCATATTGGCATGGGGTTTTCACCAGATGACTTCTTATGATGTTTTGTTGGTTCCAAATGAAAATGGTGCTGATCTGACCTCCAATATGATCACCAGTGGCCATCTTAAAAATCTTGTTATCGCTACTTTTTAGAGATGGATGGTCATATCAACATGGGGTTTTCACCAAAAGATAATATCTAGCTGGTTCTGAATTAAAATGGTGCATATCTGACCTCTAATATGGCCATCATTTTGAAACTCGTGTCGATGGATGGTCATATCTACAATGTTTTCAACAAAAGACTTCTTATGATGTTTAGTTGGTTCTAAATGAAAATGGTGCTATCTCCAGTCTAATATGGCAGCCATTTTGAAAATTTTGTTATTGCTGCTCCTCTGGAATGGATGTTCATCTTCAAATGGTTTTTATCAAAATACTCTAATGATGTCTAGTTGGTCATAAATGAAAATGGTGCAGATCTTACATCAACTATGGCTGTTACTACATTCAGCAGTTAAAAAGAAGAAATGGTATCTTTAATTCATAGAAATTCTTTTTGGCCAGTAGAGCATCAGCCTCTTCAAGGGGATCTTGTTCTGTCTAGGGGCAACACAAACTTTGGTAGGCTGGATCTCTTCACAAGGGAAAGCTGTATCTTTCATAAAGAACAGAAAAATTCAAGAAATAATAAAATCGTAATAAAATCGTAATTGTACATGCAAAATAATTTAGATAATAATAGTATAATGAGGTGGCAAATCAGTAGTTTTGACATGAGCAATGTAATGCTCACTCACATTGTTTTCCCACCAAAACGGGGATGTTATTGGATGTTTAATAACTTGTTAAAGTGTATAACCCTCATATCCTACAAATACAGAATTGTTGATGAGTTCCCTCCCCAACTCATTTGATAGAATGGCCAATACTTGTTACCTGTAATGCCCAATACTTGTTACCTGTAATGCCTATTTATAATAAGATTGTTAAATAGCCTTTAAGATCATTTTTCTCTAATCACTAACACACAAATTCTCCTATAAAGACCATTCAATACTTTTAACATATGGCCCCTTTTCTTCATGGCCTAATGACAGCTAAAATGGCTACATTTTCCCAAGCCTTTATCTAAAGCATGTTGCTGTTAGTAGACCTTTGTCCGGAGTCTATACGATTGTTTGATACATTGCTTGCCCAAATGGAATAAGTGTTTTAAAGATGATACAGTGAAAAGATGACTATCTGATTTTTTGTCGTTCAGATACTGTAGGTAAGAACGATAAAGGTATTTGCAGTGATCCCTGGAAATCGCTGAATGATAAAACAAAAGTATAACAATTGAAAAGATATGTTGAGAACACGTCAGTCTGGTATTCAAGATATGTTGAGAACACATCCGTCTGGTATTCAAAATATGTTGAGAACACATCAGTCTGGTATACATAAACCTGCTACTGCAGAAAAATATTGATTCATAAATACAATGAATAGTCTCACACTTTCAAAGATAAGAAAAAGCATAAAGAAAAAAAAAAAATGTAAAATTTTGATGCCAACAAGACTCCTAATCTGTTTAAAGGATATACAGTTACAAACGTACATTTTACTTTATATATATAGTGTGTGTGTGCATGCACGTGTCCAGAGGACACTTCCCGATATGGCATAAATTGAAAACATCTCAAATTTCCGTGTCAAATGGAGCAATAAATCTGCCAAATGTTTACAGAATTCTGTGAAAATCAAACCTGGCCTAGGTCTTGTTGCAAAGGTCCATACCAAATCTGGTTCAATCCACGAAGTTCTTCAAAGTTATTAGGCAGAAATATAAATAGATTATGCAAAGGCACACTTCTAAGTTAAACAAGGGCTGCAATTCAGTCAAATATTGACATAAATTAAAACTGAAACTGAAATGTTTATTAAATATATAGTTACATGAAATCGGGTTTCAATCCACAAAGCGAAAATATACTTTAAGATCCAAGGGCAAACTTTCCAAGTCATACAAGAGCCATAACTCCGTGAAATGTGTATGGAAATTGGTGAAACTTAAACTTAGATCTTACTATATAAAACCCATACTAACTTGAATCTTTCTATAAAAGGGGCCCTGGGTGGCTGACTGGTCTAAGGTGCTCACCTTTACAAGTCACTTGCATATCTCACCTCAGTCCGTACAAGTTCATGTCTCGACTTGACCAACATGGGTATGTGAGAAAGCTTGCCAGCATCTTCCAATGGGTCGGTGGTTCTTCCTCCACCAAATATACTGGCCACCATGTATCATGTGCTGAAAAAATGGCGTCAACCCCAAAATCAAACCAAACTTGCTATATAAAGCCCATACTAACTTAGATCTTGCTATATAAAGCCCATACTAACTTGGATCTTGCTATATAAAGCCCATACTAACTTAGATCTTGCTATATAAAGCCCATACTAACTTAGATCTTGCTATATAAAGCCCATACTAACTTAGATCTTGCTATATAAAGCCCATACTAACTTAGATCTTGCTATATAAAGCCCATACTAACTTAGATCTTGCTATATAAAGCCCATACTAACTTAGATCTTGCTATATAAAGCCCATACTAACTTAGATCTTGCTATATAAAGCCCATACTAACTTAGATCTTGCTATATAAAGCCCATACTAACTTAGATCTTGCTATATAAAGCCCATAGTAACTTAGATCTTGCTATATAAAGCCCATACTAACTTAGATCTTGCTATATAAAGCCCATACTAACTTAGATCTTGCTATATAAAGCCCATACTAACTTAGATCTTACTATTAAAAAGTCCATATTAACTTGGATTTCACTATATAAAGCCCATACTAACCTGGATTTCACTATATAAAGCCCATACTAAATTTGGTTTCAATCCATAAAGTGCTTCAAAAGTTATTGACCAGAAATGAAATTTTTGATGAAGTGGGATGGACATGGATAACGTGTCCCCACCATAGAACTTTGCAGGGACTTTAAGCAAAAGTACAATTAGAAACTGATATGAAGAATAATAAAAGGTACACTGGGTAGTTCCAGGGGAGTTCTTATTCTTGTTCCCCAACACATCAGTTCTGCAACTGATAACTGATGACACCACAGGAAAGCTTCATTATCTTTCACAACCTTCAGAGACAAAATAAATTAAAAAGTCTACAAACCAAATAAACCTGTTAATATTTTGGCTCAAAATGTCTACACCCATTATCTTGGTGAAGAACTGAGGAAACACCGTTTATGACAAAGCAATCAACATCAATAAATGTTCAATAATAGAAAATAGTAATAAATTACATAAATGTAGCTATTCCAGTACTAATTAAGATATCTTTAAACTGGCCATCTCAATAAAAGCAAAAACTTTGTTGGTGAGGGGATAATAGCTGGTAATTATTCAATTTCAAATGCTGATTTTGATAGATATCAAACAGTTGCAACTTCAGATGCTGAAAAAATTGTCATAGAAAAATGCAACTGTTTTCTTAAACCTGATTGGTTTGTTTGGTTCAGTGTTTTATGGCAAAGCAACACAAGTAGGTTATTTAGTGCTGAGGCAATTGCAGTAAAGTGCCTTGCACAAGGACACACTAGAGCAGTTGACCTGGGCTCATCTGATGGCAGGATTCAAACCTATACCCTTTCAGTTTTGAGTTCGGCATGCTAATCACTGCACCATAGCAGCTCCTCTCTTTAACATGAAAAGTTTCCGATGTTTGAAGACAAAAATATGGAAAAAAAAGTCTTGCTTTTGGGTCCAACAAGATTGCTAGAAGACCAGACAAATCTGGTTTGAACTTCCTTTAGCAATAATAGGCAGGGTTATCTGTTTATGCTTTTTTGATCTGAACCAGCACCATTATGGCCACAAATCTGACATGCTAACCTCTGAGCCACCACAGCACCATTATGGCCACAAATCTGGCATGCTAACCACTGAGCCACCACAGCACCTTTGTACTTGTTACACATTTTTGTGGAACAAGTTGATAATCAAATTCCATAAGCTTTATTGTCAAATAGTTGTGTAAAACAAATTGTTAAAAGTTTAAAAAATCCAGTTTCAGTCAAATTAAACTAGACCCATTTTGTTTCCATAAAATAACTTCCTTAATTATCATTTGATTCCAACCAAATTTGGTATGCATTGTTTAGTACAGCTATATAACCCATGATGGTCAGACCACCCACTTTCGTTTTTGAACAATAATTCCTCTAATAATGAACACTGAATTTCAACCAAATTTTATAGGCAGCTTGATACTGATTAGGCCATTTAAAAGCTGGAGACATTTATTCCTAGAACTGTTTGCTTGCTTAACATAGAAAACAAAGAACTGACCATATTTCTCCTTTGATAGGGGTAATATGGTAGCTCAGTTGGTAAAGTGTTAGACTCGGGGGTCGCAGGTTCAAAACCTGCCCATGCCAGCACAAGTCAGCTGCCTTTGTGTGTCCTTGAGAAAGGCACTTGAAACTGACACCAAGAAAAAACATTCTCCCTTGATAAGACCAAGCTTGAAGACCAGACAGCCCCTCCGTGTTAGCAAATTTGTATGTTAGGAAACCAATGTCCTATGATAAGTGCACCCCCACCCCAACCCTCCGTTCTTCAATGAATTTATGAGATTGGTCCCTTGGCACTATCATGGGAGAAATAATGTTGTTAAATTTAGTCTCCATCTTGTCAAGCAACCCCATACCACCTTTTATTTAACCTTTTTATTTTAAAAATGCTGGGTGTATGAAACAAATGGATTTAAAATAGTTTAAATTATGCAAGTGCGAGTACATTTATATAAAGTATAAAGTTTATGATCCTATAATGCTACAAATTGATGATGAAAAAATTAGTTTGATATCCTAACTGGCTCTTTAAATATATACCCATGTTCATAATAAATCACAACAATAATGTCCTCTTGAATGAGCTGTCATCTGAAATGGCATGCAAACTAAGTGGATATAAAATAAACAGAACAGGGGTTGTCTTTACATGGATTTTTCCATTGGCAAGCTGACATGGAAATCAACTGGCTCTGCAGAAAATCAACTGGCCCTCCCAATTAAATTTAATAACTTCTGAAAATTTAACTGGCCCCGACTTAGCATAACATTTCCTGCATGTATTCACCAAGATTTATTACGCTATCAAGACTTGTGTCCAAGAAACTGAACACAAAATATAACCACATTGATGAAGCATGAAATAAGGCACAGTGATCTTTTTGCTCACATAGATGTATGCCCCAAGTTTCCCGATTCTTGCAGCGTTTTATAAATTGTTCTTGGCACAAGTATTGGCTCTTTACAAAACTTATCCCATAGCTTCTACACAATACTAAAAGGATGTGAGAAAATTGTATTCTAATTTATGATTTCACTTAGAGTTGTATAATAAGAATGATATCAATAAAGTTAAAATGAAGATCCTATCTTGAAATTCAGTAAGAACAACTTACTCCAAAACAGTTAACAACCAGAGCCAGTGGCAACACTAATACTTGGATGATTGCATAAGCTCTTCCAATCGGTGGCAACACTAATACCCTTGGTGATTGCGTAAGCTCTTACTATTCTTTGAGAAGTTAAAAAAAAAAAACAACAGGAAAATCGATGAAGCTGGAACTTTAAGTATAACGTGATAGTCAAAGAAAGGTATATATTTCCATTTAGTTACTCCAAGAATATGGCCGATAACCATCAATGGGTTTATTAATAATTTGATGACAACAATTTGCTACATGGGGGAAAAGTTATAAATATAAACATACCTTTCTACAGTAAAATGTAAAAAAGAGTCCCTCAAAGGGACTGACGCTGTACTGGGTGAAAAGAAATTCAAGATAAGACCATTTCTTCCTTTTAACTACCGAGTGTTGAAACCATCTCTGATATTCTTCAGTGATAATGAGATTTTCAAATTGGCTGCTGTGGTGCACATATTGTATATCAATTGGCACCATTTTCATTAGGACAAAATGGACATCATTAGAAGTCTTTTGGTGAAAACCCGATGTCATAATGATCATCCACTCGGGAGGAGTATTGACAACAAGATTTTTAAGACAGTTGTTGTAGCAACAATGTTGTATGTATGACTGGCACCATTTTCATTTAGGACCAACTAGGTATCATAAGAAGACTATTGGTGAAAACCCTATGTTGATATAGCCATCCATTTGGGAGAAGTAGAAATAACAATATTTTCAAGACAGCCACCATGGTGGCCATATTGATCAGTTAGTCATTTTCATTAAGGACCAACTAGACACCATAAGAACTCTTATGAAAAAAAAAAACCCCATGTAAAAATGCCTTTCCATTTAGGAGTAGCGAAAACAAAATGTTCATGATGGCCACATATTTCACATCAGATCAGCACCCCATTTTAATTTAGGATCAACCAAACATTATGAGAAGACTTTTAGCAAAAACCCCATGCTGATATGAGCATTCAGTCTGGAGACATAGTGATTTTCAAGCTGGCCACAGGCAGCCACATTAGACAACAGATAGTCACCATTTTCATTTAGGACTAATTAGAATTATAAGAAGTCTTTTGGTGAAAACACAATGTCAATATGACTTTCCATTCAGGAGGAGTAATGATAACAAGATGGCCACTGTGACAGCCATATTGGACCTCACATCAGCACCATTTTCATTTAGGACCAACTAGACATCATATGAAGTCTTTCAGTGAAAATCCCATTTTGATATGGCCATAAATTCAGGAGGAGTAGCGATAACAAGATTTTCAAGATGGCTGCTGTGTGGTGGCCATATTGTATGTCAGATCAGCACCATTTTCATTGAAGATGACCTGGACATCATAAGAAGTCTTTTGGTGAAAACCTGACATCAATATGATTTTCTGTTCAGGTGAAATTGTGATAAGATGGTAGTCATGGCAGCCATATTGGATGTCAGATCAGCATCATTTTTTTTATTTAGGACCAGCTAGACATCATAAGAAGCCTTTTAGTGAAAACCTCATGTTGATATGACCATCCATGTAGAAGTAGCGAAAACAAGATTTTCAAGATGGCCACTGTGGTCGCCATATTGGATATCAGATTGGTACCATTTTCATTTAGGACCAACTATACATCATAAGTCTTTAAGTGAAAACCCCATATTGGATGTCAGATTGGCACAATTTTCATCTAGGACTATCTAGACACCACAAGACATCTTTTAGTGAAAATCCCATGATGTGACCATCCCATCCATTCAGGAGGGAGTAGTGATAAGAATTTTTTCAAGATGGCCATATTGGATGTCCAAGTAGCACGATTTTCATTTAGGACCAACTAAACCATTCGATGAATGTGTGTGTAAAGTTTCATGGAAAAACTTCCAATTGGTTTAGGAGGAGTAGTGATAACAAACTTGTGCCAACAGATGGACACAAGATCATCCCATAAGTTCTTCTGGTCAATGACCTGTAGAGCAAAAAATGAACATTCCATAAAATCTTTTGATTGTGCCATATTGTTGACATGTGAAGTAGTGATCTTCGTTGACAACATAATACCTGAGCCATGTTCTGTTTTCATTTTTATTTGAATATTTATATGCACAGAAAAAGTATATATTGCTCTGCTAATTTGGCTGAATACAGCTAAAAGTGAGTCAAACAGATTGCTCATACTAATTAACTATGAAGATAGTTGGGAATAATCATCAGTCTCTGAAGTCAATGACACCTGTCCCTTGTCTATCCAATTAACTGTTCACTCATGTTTTTCTTTGGACTCAAACATGTGGACATCAGAAAAGTCATTACGCTGAATACCTAGGATGTGTAATAAGCTCTCTCATTGGCCACTAGATGTGTAATAAGCTCTCTCATTGGCCAGTAGATGTGTAATAAGCTCTCTCATTGGCCAGTAGATGTGTAATAAGCTCTCTCATTGGCCAGCAGATGTGTAATAAGCTCGCTCATTAGCCAGTATATGTGCAATAAGCTCTCTCATTGGCCAGTAGATGTGTAATAAGCTCTCTCATTGGCCAGTAGATGTGTAATAAGCTCTCTCATTAGCTACTAGATGTGTAATAAGCTCTCTCATTGGCCAGTAGATGTGTAATAAGCTCTCTCATTGGCCAGTAGATGTGTAATAAGCTCTCTCATAAGCCAGTAGATGTGTAATAAGCTCTCTCATTGGCCACTAGATGTGTAATAAGCTCTCTCATTGGCCACTAGATGTGTAATAAGCTCTCTCACTGGCCAGTAGATGTGTAATAAGCTCTCTCATTGGCCGGCAGATGTGTAATAATCTCTCTCATTGGCCAGTAGATGTGTAATAAGCTCTCTCATTGGCCGGCAGATGTGTAATAAGCTCTCTCATTAGCCAGTAGATGTGTAATAAGCTCTCTCATTGGCCACTAGATGTGTAATAAGCTCTCTCATTGGCCAGTAGATGTGTAATAAGCTCTCTCATTAGCCAGTAGATGTGTAATAAGCTCACACATTGGCCAGTAGATGTGTAACAAGCTCACTCATTGGCCAGTAGATGTGTAACAAGCTCTCTCATTGGCCAGTAGATGTGTAATAAGCTCTCTCATTGGCCACTAGATGTGTAATAAGCTCTCTCATTGGCCACTAGATGTGTAATAAGCTCTCTCATTGGCCACTAGATGTGTAATAAGCTCTCTCATTGGCCACTAGATGTGTAATAAGCTCTCTCATTAGCCAGTAGATGTGTAATAAGCTCACTCATTCTTCGGTAGATGTGTAATAAGCTCTCTCATTGATCAGGTGATTTAATTTGATATGGGCAGTAACTCTTTCATCCGAAATAGGGTACTTGTCAAGGAACTGTTTCTCCTTGCCACATATGCCAAGGATTGATGTGGAACAAAGTGGATTGAAGACCCTTGAATAGCAAAGATGCATGTATACTCGCCACCTCCAGTATTAAATTGGCAATGAAGATCACTCTCACATAGAACTTCACAGCATATACATATGACCTTCTGCAGGAACCAGGCAGATGAATAATGTTTGGTTTGGGTGTCTATGTTCTATACAGATGAATAATGTTTGGTTGCGTCTTTAAATGTTATTTGTAGCAACCATAAAATCTTTGGATATTGAAATAAAAGTGAACTCACACTGTACATGCATGATAACATGAGCACAATGTAAGTAGATTGACAGTTCACAACAAATATATATTGTGGTACATAGCATCCCATTCACAATACAAAATTTACAACACATAAAGCAGTGTACATATAGTGGCACTGTGTACACATTGTTAACATTGCATATAGGACAATACTATATGAAGTTTAAATATACATGTATTTAGTGAATTTTTAATGTACAAAAACCTAAAAAAAGAAGAACAAAATGCTCATATTAAGGAATACACTTGGTAATCATGCAACACGATATACATACAAAACGAATTATTACTCTATCAGGCAGGTAGAAGAGGCATACAAGCTATCCTTCGTACATATCAACGTAAACTGAATGTCGCAGAATGAATGGTCTAAGCTTCATAATGGCAAAAGAAAGGAACTTTAACCTAAACCTCCATGCAAATTTTTCTATGCCTGTGACCCCACAGTCAAAGGGGTGAATGAGTGTGTCACAGCATCATAATGATTTATCTCAAGTATGAACAAAATCCATCAACATCAACGGCTTTGGGAAATGAAGCAAATAAAAAATTGAACCAAAACTTTAAAGCAAAATTTTCTATGACTGCGACCTTGACCTCATGATCATGCTGCATAATGATTGTCTTAGCTTCATAATGATCCATCCCAAGTATGAACAAAATCCATTATGGAGTTTAGAAATTATAAGCAAATGAAATTTTTTTAAAACCAAAACCTTAAAACAAATTTTTGTGTCACTTTGACCTTGACCCTAAGGTCATAGGGGCAAGCAAACATGTTGCGGAATGAATTACATTTGGTTCATATGGATTCATCACAAGTATGAACAAAATCCATCAAAGGGTTTAGGAGATGTAAACAAATGAAAAAACCAAAACCTTAATGCAAATTTTCTATATGACCTTAACCCCAGGGTCAAAGGGTCAAGCAAGCATACTGTGTAGCTATTTGTCTTAGTATTATAACAATTCAAGTCAAGGATGATGAGAATCTATCAAGAGCTTAGGAAATATATGCAACACTGCCACCAGAAAAAGCGACTGCCTTAGTTGACAGTGGAATAAAATGGAAATAAATACATGCTAGCTGCAGTTCATAATGTTATCTTTATATTGAGCAGAAAATTAGCTAAAAAGTTGATATTATATCTTCTATTAAAATTCCCTGTCATGCTTTACAAAAAGCAGCTGTAGAAAAATGATAAATGTAAATGTTTTACAGTTTAACACCAAACTGCTTAATAAATGCCAACCATCCCCATTTTGGTGATACAAATATAAGGAAGTGCCTACAATTGGCTTTGGCAGAATAACTTGGTGGGGTTAGTCCAACCAAACCAAATTATGGTTGTGCCCTTCTGATGCACACCAATAATTAGATACCTTTATGTCCAATGTACATTCAGGGGCCCCGGATGGCCGAATGGTCTAAGGCGCTCGCCTTTACAGATCACTGACATCTCACCTCTGTCCGTGTGGGTTCGAGTCTCGGGCTTGGCCAACGTGGGTATGTGAGAAAGCTTTCTAGTAGCTTCCCGTGAGTCAGTGGTTCTTCTTGGGGGTTTTCTCGGGTTCTTCCTCCACCAAATATACTGGCCGCCATGTATCATGTGCTGAAAAATGGCGTTAAACCCATAACAACCAACCAACCAATGTACATTCCTTAACTGTCAAGATTTACACACTGTATTCACAGAAAATGTCAGTGCATGCTGTGTTAAGTTTACAGGGTCTTGGTTATGTTTCTGTCTTGAGTGGATCACATATACTGTCAGAGTTATAAAGTACTACTAGTGAAAGTGCATTCAGAGAGAACAAGATACTTCAGCTGTTTATGTCTTAAATAGATGCACCTTCATTTCATATTTGTACACACTGTGCATCAATTTGACACAATATGGTATACAATACATGAAGGAAATGAATACACTTTTCAGTCCTTAATTAAATGTACATCTTACCTGTGAAGGATATAATGACAAGCACAAAACAATGAATGGGAATATTTTTTGCTCATGGTGTGGTATGTCCTCCTGCCCCCCTTTTAATTCCTGGAAATTGAACAGAGGATTAGATTATTAGATCATGGTAAATTGATTACTTACAAAGTGTTTGTTAAGTGAGCACATATATTTTGTTGATTTTAAATTACTTTCTTGACAATTTGAAATTGTCTTTGTACTTTGATGGGGAAACTCAGTTAACACAGCTACTGAATAAATGTCATCAAGGAAAAGTGTCAGACTTTAGAAATAGAAATACACCAGTCTAAATTGATGGCATACAGAAAGGGTTTTACAATGAAATGCATGACTTTAGAGTTGGTTGTCATGACCATGTTGAGGCTTTAACATATTTTTAATTACAACCAATATTTTATGACTTGTATATAAAACAAAATAGAACTGGCAAATACATACAAATAAACAGATGGGGAGAGATTAGTTATTAGATATGAGTATCAATTAGAGAGTGCCCTCAATTTATGTAGCTGATTGATGGTAATTTTAAAAAGGGTTTAAACACTGCTCACTGTTAATCTGTAAAGCAAACAGGCAGATGGACCTGTGGATGGAAGTGAGTGGCTAGATACAAGCTCCCACTCGAGTGGCCTTCAGTCCATGTGACTGATTGTAGGTGGGTTCATTTCCACCAAGGTGCCAATACTACTCACTGACAGCCTGTAAAGATGACTGACAGATGGACATATGGGTTGGGGTGAGTGGCCAAATACAAGCACCCACTGGAGTGGCCTTCAGTCCACGTGACTGATTGCCGGTGGTTCAAATCCATCAGGGTGCCAATACTGCTCACTGCCAGCCTGTATGAAAGACTGACAAATGGACAGATGGACATGTGGGTGGGGTTGAGTGGCCAGATACAAGCACCCACTGGAGTGGCTTTCAGTTCATGTGACTGATTGCTGGTGGTTCAAGTCCACCAGGGTGCCAATACTACTCACTGCCAACCTGTAAAGAACAGTCAGATGGACAAGTAGGTGGGTATTAGTGGCTAGAAACAAGCACCTACTGGAGTGACCTTCAGTCCATGTGACTGATTGCCAGTGGTTCAATTACACCAGGGTGCCAACTGCCAGCATGTAAGGTACAGTTAGACGGACAGAAATGGGTGGATTGAGTTGAAGTGAATGGCCTTCCATCTTTGAAACTGGTGAAATCAGTGTGCAGGTGAGATGACTTTATGGCCAGGTGAGATAAAGACTTAATGCTAATGCCTACACTATTAAACATGTGGCTGGAAAAATGATACCTTTCTCTTGCCTGTACTTTGCAGGTGAGATAAAGACTTAATGCTGATGCCTACACCACTAACAATGTTGTCGAAAAGTGAAACCTTTGTCTATCCTATACTTCACAGGAGAGACAAAAATCATGCACAAATCTTTGTCCTACATTGTTTAGTGACATTATGATATAGTCTGTTCATTAAAGTGTCTAAATTAACATCTGGTACTCCTAAATTCAGAAGTGGAAAAACCTATCACTTGTCTGGTAGCCTGGGACAAGTTGAAACATCTGACGCACTTAATTTCAGCTGAGAACAAATCTAACTATCGCCTGGCAACCTGGGACAAGGTGAAACATCTGACAATCCTACCTTCAGGAGTGAACAAATCTATCTCTTATCTAGCAACCAGAGACAAATTGAAACATCTGACACATCAAACTTCAGGGGTGGACAAATATATCTCTTGTCTGGCAGACTGGGAGAAGTTGAAACATCTGACGCACTTAATTTCAGCTGAGAACAAATCTAACTATCGCCTGGCAACCTGGGACAAGGTGAAACATCTGACAATCCTACCTTCAGGAGTGAACAAATCTATCTCTTATCTAGCAACCTGAGACAAATTGAAACATCTGACACACCTAACTTCAGGGGTGGACAAATATATCTCATCTGTCAGCCTGGGAAAAATTCAATTAAACTTCAGAGGTGGTAAAATCTATCTCATGTCTGGCAGCCTGAGACAAGTTCAAAATTTTGACTGGCAAGTGTAATTTTCTGTTGCATGCCTAAAATTTTTAATAGAATACAAAGGAAACGATTGTTGAATTTCATGAAAATGCTGATTACCATTATATATCTTTTGTTGCCTTGAACTTCATCAAGACTGTAACTATTCACCTAAATCAGCAAGGAGAATATTTTGACATCCAAACCACCGCTCACCACTTCTACTCTTGACTGTTCTGCCCACTTCCAGCTTCTGACACCAATCATATGTACAGCCAGTCCTGCTTCAATGTTTCATCTTTGATAAAGCTTCTGACACCAATCAAATGTACAGCCAGTCCTGCATCGATGTTTCGTCTTTGATAAGCTAACTTCAGTTCCTGTGGGTATGAACATTATTTGTCAATGGATTGCTATTTTAATGAATTGCAACTCAAATGACAAGCAGACTTTCCAGAATCTACAAAGGGCCATAACTGCATAAAAATCAGCTGAACAAATAAGAAATCTGGCAGGGTTGTCTTCATAATTATGATTACAAGACACTGTCTATAGTTTACTGGTGTACAAATTAATTTGGCTACAACTATGCAAAAATCATTTCAATGACTTTTAAATGACTTTTCAAAGACCAGTTTTCAGTTTTCAATGACTACTCTCGGTATCAAGTGTTCTACTTCAGTTACTAATTTAAATACAATAAACAAAAACAAAAACAAAAAAACAAAAAAGAAATAAATAAATGTAATGAAATATGAAAGGGAAATGATAATTATAATCATGGCCGTCTTAAAGGGGCAGGCGATTGGCGCCAAGCCTTGGGGTGCCATTTCGCGGTATTTTTTCTGAGGGGGGTGCACTGAAGGCGACGCTCGCCAGGGGTGCCGTTTCATCCAGCGCAAACATGCAACAGCCCTGATTATAATACAGTCATTGTAACTGGACACAGATATTAAATGCTGCTCTATAGCTGCTGTACTTTCTCCTCCAGCTGCAACTCCAGTGCTTTCACTTGTTCTTCTTTTTCTTTCCCTTTTTTTCTGAGTACATTGGACAGAGATATTAGTGACAGTATCCCTTTCTCTTCTGCTTCATCTGCCAGTTTGTCAGGTGCCTGGAAAGGCTGCTGACATCTTCCTCCAGTCTGCGTTTCTTGCACTTTAAATTGTCAATTTCCTCCATGATTGTTTTTCTCTTCAATCCTATATTGTCTTTTTCTGCTTCCTTTTTCTTTTCATCTTTTTGCCAGGCCCCACCTGCTGACAAAAGCAGCTCCTTGGTGATTGGAACATTTTCCACTCCTTCAGTGGTCTCCAATGATCCGCTGTGCTACAAGTGCCTCTTTAGAAAGATTCTCGACTGTAACTTGCTTACTGACAGAGAACTTTTCTACAGTGGCCTGTCCATGTGAAAGAAGAAGCAGATGCTCAATGACACTCCATAGTTCAGAAAAAATTCTTATTCCTCGCCAACTTTCCATAAAAATGGGTGTCTAATCTGTCTTTGGCAGAGCTAACATCTCTAAAAGGCTGAGAGTCACCAGAGATGACATCATGACACAATTTTCCAAACTGGTTCAGGACCTGGTCACATATGCTTTCTTGCACCTTTCCTGCTTAAAACATGAGTCGCAGTGTTCTTATCAGTTTTGTGATACACTGCTGATTTTCTTGAGATGTTGCCATCTGCCGTAGATCCAGGCATAACAGGCATTGAACCAGCAGGTAAGAAATAGGTGATTTTTGTAGTAGCTTTGCAACCATTTTGACAAGAAATTTGCGGCAGGCATACCTGATTTCATATTTCATCTTGTCAGATGTGCCTTGTTTAGTTTGAAGCAAAGTCTTTTGAGCACTGAACCCAAAATGTTGACTTTTGAAACATCCACATGATGTTTCTCATCTCCCACATTGATGTTTACTGTAGCAGAGAGTGAAGCTGCCTGCAGTCTGCTTTAATAAATTTCTCCATCAGACTCTTGACGAGCTGTCCAAGATCAGAAGCAACAAATGGAAATATGGGCTTGTCTGTTTGATACATCGCCAGGACAGGCTGAATTTCCAGAGTGTTCATTAACAAAAACTGAAGTTTTGCAATAATCAGTGAATCGGTTATGCCTTTCTGTACTTCCCGGAAAGACTTGTTGCTTTGATTCAGCTACAGAGCAGTATGCCACAATGTTAGCTATAATGCTGATGGCTCATTCTGCTGTATTCACATTTTCCAACCACCTGTTCATTTTGAAATAAAATCTGAATTTAGCTAAGGTAGTTAAAGAAATAAATTAATTTTAAAAGCAAAGGGAAAAAATAATCACTTATCTGTTATCATGTTTATTTTAATATACAAATGCACATGTAATTAAACATTAAATAAAGCTTAGGAACAGACATTTTTTTTAAACAAATAACTTTTAAAGCTAAATTAGAAAATATTTTTCAGTAAATAGAATGTTAAGTTTAAACATTATATATGTAAATTTTTACAATTTACTCCTACAACAACACAAAAAACAAACAAAAAAAAAACCCAACAAAAACAACCACAAGAATAAAATCATCAAAAATCTGTTTTAATCCCAAGAATGATCATTTAGAATGCTCTGTAGTTCTCTCTGCAAGTAAAATAGCATCCCCATTCACAGCAAAGAAACTTGCATGCATAAACACCTGGCATATTACACTGTACCGTATATATAAACATAAATTACCATCATCAAATGAAACAAAGAAGGAAGAAAACAATATACCATGCATCATATGTGCAAAAAACTAATTGAAAATAAATACGTTAATTAGTAAACAGTGTTAAATGCCTTAAGAGTTGGCCCTAAGGAATAGAGGTGGGACATGAGGTGGGCTCTATAGAAAATGAAAACATATTTTGCCAACTCATTTTAATGAGCTGATGTACATTTCTGCCCTGATCCTGTTGTGTCCTAAACTAGATAACTTGTACTTAAATATCAGTTATTATTATTATGGCATATAGATGATTTGACAATATTGTCCAAATCAAACTCTGAGAAAACTTTGATTACTTTCACCACCAATTTAATTTAAACACTGTTACAACATGATAGGGAATCATTTATTTGCCGAACAATCACATCAGAGTAGCCTTCAGAGGGGCAGTCCGTTACACCAGATAAATTACAGTGGTATGGATTAACTGTTAATTAGTCACAGGCTTCATGTCTCTTTACTAGTCTTTAGCTGTTATGCAGATTGGCAATGGCTTACCAACATATCAAAAGGGGGAGCGCCCCAGGGAAAAATGAGGTGCGTCACAGGGAAATCACTACCTTAGGCTATTTAATTATTTACTTATTTGAAATCAAAATGCAAATTAAAAATACGATTATTCTCCTTATCAATGTTTACAAAATTTCAAGGGAACAGTAGAGGACTCTGTAATACGAGTGAAGTTGTCTTTTTAAGCTGGACTTTGAGATAAGGAGCGATGCCAAAAGTTGTAAGATAGGCAATCTTCCTCTCACTGCAGCTGTACTGCTGAGCAATTTTGCTGTCTGGAAACATTGACCGAAAAAGAGCACCATTGTCGCTGCCTGAGCTGAAACTATAATGACTGTTTACTACTTTTAAAGTCCAAAATATTTCAGCCTTCAACACATCGCTGCTTTGCATGAAACCTGTCACAGAAACTGCACCCCCATTGTCAGTCGTTGAATTTGCAGAACCTGCTGACAAAGTTCAAACCGGCTTTTCTGATGCAGACAACAGTGATGACAAAGAATTAGTTTACATTTTTTTGTGCTGACCCTATGAACGCTGACATTGAAACAGCTGGTTAATTTTTTTTCATTAGTTCCAAGTGTTTCTTTCCTTTTGTGTGGTTACTTAGAGCAGCAATGCCCATTCCAGCAATGTCGCTGTTTTTCTTGTACACTACGGAAAGCGCTTTGTATAGTGAGGTTGCATCTTTTCTCAGCCACTTAATGATGTCTTTGTCTTGCAGCCAACTATCACTGAATGTGTATTTTCCAGGCATTTTGCGATGATCGCTCATTCAAAAGACTGTTGCAAATGAAACGTCTTTGCGTGGTGGAAAAAAAACTTGGTGAAGTGAATGAGTGCATATGCATTAATGATGTCATGTGAAAGTGACACTATGCATGATGTCCGATTACTTCCTGTGGATTCTGATGATGGAGGAACGGCTAGCATATAACGGAAAATCAGACTGTATTTCCAATTCTCACACAACATAAAATAAATGTCTCGAAACCAAAATTTTCCATCATATTTTATTTTTAAGCAAAATCTCTCAAATTCAATGACTTTCAATGACCTAGGTGAAAATTCAATGACTTTCAATGACATTTAATAACCATGTGAACCCTGTCCAAGCAACCATATAACGTCCAGACTACTAATCATCCATATAACATCATATGCTCACTCTTCCTCAATGCACCCCGTTATCTTCTAAGCATCCATGTAACATCATATGCTCACCCTTCCTCAATTGTCCCCACACATGCCATTGTCTTCTAATTATCCATGTAACATCATATGCTCACCCTTCCTCGATTATCCCCATACATCTCTTCTAATTATCCATGTAACATCATACCCTTTCTCAATTGTCCCCATGCATCCTATTTTCTTCTAATCATGCTCTCCTCATGAAACATCATTCCAAATATGCTCTCCTTGAGAAACATCATTCCAAGTATGCACTCCTTGTGAAACATCATTCCAAGTATGTACTCCTTGTGAAACATCATTCCAAATATCCTTACCCTTTCTCAATTAGTCTGTATGAAATTCAGGTTACAAGGATAGTCCACCCATGGGCTGCATCCATGCATTCAGGATCCGAAAATTTCACTGTCTTCTGATCATCCATGTAACAATACCAAATACAGTCACCATCCCTCAATTGGTGTGTATGGAGTTCAGGTTGCAAGGAGATACATATATGGGCAGATGTACTGGTGGACAGATGTATGTATGGAATTATGGAAAAATGCACATACAGAGACTACTGGACTGATGAACAGATGCACATAAAGACAGACAGACTGAGGGACAAATGCACATATGGACTGATTGACAGATAGATGTATGGACAGATGCATGCATGGACTGATGGACAGATGCACAAAAAGACAGATGGGCCGAGGGACAGATGCACATGTGGACTGATTAACAGATGCACATACAGACAGACGTAAAGATGCACATACGGACAGATGAACATATGCATGCATGGACTGATGGACATGACCAATTACAATCCACAAAAATGCATACAGTATGACCCCAACTAATATACATCACCGTACTGAGATCCAACCCCATATTAACAAGCAAACAAGAGACCCAAGTGGCCTGAGATCACTCATCTGGCAGACATCTGCCTAACAGCCAAATGCATGAGCTGTTGACCAAGAAATCTGGGTCAGTAGGAAGTTTTATGCAGAAATTTTTTGGAATATTGTTGATTGCATATGTTATGAAGATAGGTGTTTCATGGTATCCCTAGTTTTTGTATCTTTGTCCATATCTGATGGCACATCAGCATCATTTGTCCAATACTGAAAGTCATATATGCCAGGATTGTTTCTGTCATATTTGGTAACATTCTGTTGAGCAGTTTTCATGATACAGTTGTTTAAATGTTTCTCTATTTTAGTAAAGGCAGCTATATTTGATGGCAGATAAGTTTCATTTGTATACATTTCAAAGGCCTTCGAGCTAGACCCCTTTCTGTTAAATTTGGTCAAATTCTGTGGAGTCATTTCACTGACAGCAGCCATATTTGTTGTCACTTCTACCAATTTGTAAACCCTTAATGCCATAATTCTTTCTGTAAAATTTGGTCTAATTCTGTTTAATATTTTTTTTTAAAGTCGTTGAAAGGTTTTTCCTTTTCATTGTGATGGTGGCCACTTGGCCATATTTGATGATGGATCAGTATCATTTGTACAAACTTGAAAGCCCCTTATACCAAGAGGAATCTCCTGAACTGTTTTAGATATCTTGATGAAACTTGGTATGCATGCGTACAATGACTAGGTGATGGGTCAAATACAAAAGTTGGTGTACTTTAATGCAAAAATCTCTGCAGTGGTGGGGAATATGGTTCTTTTATATGCGTGTGCAAAGGAAGAGAGAGAGACAGTGGGAGTATTCTGTAAATCCTGAATGACACATATTCCTATTGATTACTCAGATCAGCAATGAAGCCTTAAGTCTATGTCTGGCATTGTCTAATTCCTTCTTTTGTAACTGCCACACCTAACCAATTTCTAGCTCAGAAAAACATTACCCCAAAAAAGTCACATGCACTTGTTGTGTTGCTCGTTACTCAATAATAAAATATACAATATGATATCGCTAACCTTGAAGCTTTGATGAAATGCAGGGTAGAGAGCTAACTAAAACTAGCTATGTTGGCTATAGCAATGTCATGGCTGACTCTCGTGATTACTGACCAATGAGTCTCAATGACCTGGACCTTTGGTCAAGGTTTGCAGTCTTCAACTTCTATATTACTGTGATGAAACCTTCATTTTCTTATTAATACTATGACTCTGACCTCTGGACCCCAGAATCTATAAGATTTTTTATTACTCTCAGTGCAAGCCCAAATAGTTGGGCTTATTCCTTACCCAAGTGCAAGCCATCCACAAAATTTGGTCCTGATATGTTATGTATAACTTATGTTATTGTTCGGAAACCATTTGACTTCTTTTAGCTGCAATCACCTTGATCTTTGTCCTTTTGACCCTAAAATCAATAGGCTTTTCTACCTTACCCCAACTTCAACGTGTTCAAAAGTTTGGTGTTGTACTTACTAATATTATTCCTTCCTTACTCCATGTGCAAGCCATCCACAGAATTTGGTTCACATGTGGTATTGTGCAGAAACCATTTTTCTTCCTTTAGTAAAAGGGACCTTGCCCTTTGATCTTTTGACCCAGAAATCAATAGGGTTCTTCCTTACCCCAAGTGAAGTAAATCCAACAAATTTGGTCACTGTAGATGGTGGAGAACTTGAGTTGTTATGCAGAAATGAAATTGGTAACAGATGGGCAGATGGAGGGACAACATCATAGCAATACATGAAAGTTATATGCTGTTAATTCATGATAATCAAGAAACAGTTTATCCAGCCCAACTGCCTGTCATCTAAACTAGGTCTGATTGTTAGTCCAATTTTCAAAGTGGCCTGGTCCAACTAAAAAAAAAAATAACAACCACAAACAAAACTCAAAGTATAGAAATAAGGGTTCAGGTAATATACTACAGTAATTAAATAGGTCCAAAGGGTCAAACATGAAAAATATTGATAATCTTGTTCTCTTTTTATAAGCACAAGCAAATACCAATATCCATATAAATGTTTTAAGTCTTGTCTTAGGAGTCGTGGTGGCTCAGTGGTTAGCGTGCCTAACTCATGACCAAAAATCCTACCATCGGACCAGCCTGGGTCAGCTACTGTGGTGTGTCCTTGGGCAAGGCACTTTACTCCAATTGCCTAAGCAGTAAATAACCTACTTGTGTTGCTGTACCATAAAGCACCAAATCAAACCAAACGAAAAGTCTTGTCTTCTCTCTATACCCTAACAGATTTTATATTTTTTTAAAATCTATCCATATTATGAGAAAATATTTAGGCAATTACCTTTGATGAGCATCTTCCACTAAAATATTTATGTATTTATGTATTATTGGAAGTGCTTCACTAACACTTTCAAACTATCATGGGATGTAACCAATCTAAGAATTTCCTCCTATTATTAGAATGAGTTTTGTCCCTTTCCACATCTTGACACAAGGGCCTTATTATTAGGAACACCAACTATTCTTAGTAACAGACAGTAGACATCATGCCTTCGGTTTTGTTGGATGAAATCCCTCCAAGCCAAAATCAAAGTCATCAGTCAAAGAAAATAATGAATATATAATGCACGATGCTGGAGATAATGGTAGGAAAAATAAAACTTTTACACAGGAATTAACATGACTGCATCCAATGCCAGCGACATTAAGTGTAAAGCATACATTCTTCTATAAATGATACAGACAAGAAGAATGAAATAAATAAACAGACTAGACTGTGTAAATTGTATCCTAATACCCATCCTGATTTGTTCCACATCTGTAAATCTGTGTTGAGGTGGGGAGAGGATTGGGATAAAAATATGGCTATGGGTAAATATTTGTTGCGTGTATCTGATTCTGTCTTTCAATGCCAAATGTTTATGTTTATTAGTGGGGATCTTAATGAATTCCATGTTATGACCCAAGGACAATCATCATCTCTTTATTAATGAATTGCATGTTATGACCCAGGGACAATCACCATCTCCTTATTAATGAATTCCATGTTATGACCCAGGGACAATCACCATCTCTTTATTAATGAATTCCATGTTATGACCCAGGGACAATCACCATCTCCTTATTAATGAATTCCATGTTATGACCCAAGGACAATCTCCATCTCTTTATTAATGAATTGCATGTTATGACCCAGGGACAATCACCATCTCCTTATTAATGAATTGCACGTTATGACCCAGGGACAATCACCATCTCCTTATTAATGAATTCCATAGTATGACCCAGGGACAATCACCATCTCCTTATTAATGAATTCCATGTTATGACCCAATGACAATCACCATCTCCTTATTAATGAATTCCATGTTATGACCCAGGGACAATCACCATCTCCTTATTAATGAATTCCATGTTATGACCCAGGGAAAATCACCATCTCCTTATTAATGAATTCCATGTTATGACCCAGGGACAATCACAATCTCCTTATTAATGAATTCCATGTTATGACCCAATGACAATCACCATCTCCTTATTAATGAATTCCATGTTATGACCCAGGGACAATCACCATCTCCTTATTAATGAATTCCATGTTATGACCCAGGGACAATCTCCATCTCCTTATTAATGAATTCCATGTTATGACCCAGGGACAATCACAATCTCCTTATTAATGAATTCCATATTATGACCCAATGACAATCACAATCTCCTTATTAATGAATTCCATATTATGACCCAGGGACAATCACCATCTCCTTATTAATGAATTCCATGTTATGACCCAGGGACAATCTCCATCTCCTTATTAATGAATTCCATGTTATGACCCAGGGACAATCTCCATCTCCTTATTAATAAATTCCATGTTATGACCCAGGGACAATCTCCATCTCCTTATTAATGAATTCCATGTTATGACCCAGGGACAATCTCCATCTCCTTATTAATGAATTCCATGTTATGACCCAATGACAATCTCCATCTCCTTATTAATGAATTCCATATTATGACCCAATGACAATCACAATCTCCTTATTAATGAATTACATATTATGACCCAATGACAATCACCATCTCCTTATTAATGAATTCCATATTATGACCCAGGGACAATCACCATCTCCTTATTAATGAATTCCATGTTATGACCCAATGACAATCACCATCTCCTTATTAATGAATTCCATGTTATGACCCAGGGACAATCTCCATCTCCTTATTCATGAATTCCATATTATGACCCAATGACAATCACAATCTCCTTATTAATGAATTCCATATTATGACCCAGGGACAATCACCATCTCCTTATTAATGAATTCCATGTTATGACCCAATGACAATCACCATCTCCTTATTAATGAATTCCATGTTATGACCCAGGGACAATCACCATCTCCTTATCAATGAATTCCATATTATGACCCAGGGACAATCACCATCTCCTTATTAATGAATTCCATGTTATGACCCAGGGACAATCACCATCTCCTTATTAATGAATTCCATATCATGACCCAGGGACAATCACCATCTCCTTATTAATGAATTCCATATTATGACCCAGGGACAATCACCATCTCCTTATTAATGAATTCCATGTTATGACCCAGGGACAATCACTATCTCCTTATTAATGAATTCCATATTATGACCCAGGGACAATCACCATCTCCTTATTAATGAATTCCATGTTATGACCCAGGGACAATCTCCATCTCCTTATTAATGAATTCCATGTTATGACCCAGGGACAATCACCATCTCCTTATTAATGAATTCCATATTATGACCCAGGGACAATCTCCTTATTAATGAATTCCATATTATGACCCAGGGACAATCACCATCTCCTTATTAATGAATTCCATATTATGGCCTATGGACAATCACCATCTCCTTATTAATGAATTCCATATTATGACCCAGGGACAATCACCATCTCCTTATTAAAGATTTCCATGTTATGACCCAGGGACAATCACCATCTCCTTATTAATGAATTCCATATTATGACCCAGGGACAATCACCATCTCCTTATTAATGAATTCCATGTTATGACCCAGGGACAATCTCCATCTCCTTATTAATGAATTCCATGTTATGACCCAGGGACAATCACCATCTCCTTATTAATGAATTCCATATTATGACCCAGGGACAATCTCCATCTCCTTATTAATGAATTCCATGTTATGACCCAGGGACAATCTCCATCTCCCTATTAATGAATTCCATATTATGACCCAGGGACAATCACCATCTCCTTATTAATGAATTCCATATTATGGCCTAGGGACAATCACCATCTCCTTATTAATGAATTCCATATTATGACCCAATGACAATCACCATCTCCTTATTAATGAATTCCATAGTATGACCCAGGGACAATCACCATCTCCTTATTAATGAATTCCATATTATGGCCTAGGGACAATCACCATCTCCTTATTAATGAATTCCATATTATGACCCAATGACAATCACCATCTCCTTATTAATGAATTCCATATTATGACCCAATGACAATCACCATCTCCTTATTAATGAATTCCATATTATGACCCAGGGACAATCACCATCTCCTTATTAATGAATTCCATGTTATGACCCAGGGACAATCTCCATCTCCTTATTAATGAATTCCATATTATGACCCAATGACAATCACCATCTCCTTATTAATGAATTCCATATTATGACCCAATGACAATCACCATCTCCTTATTAATGAATTCCATATTATGACCCAATGACAATCACCATCTCCTTATTAATGAATTCCATATTATGACCCAGGGACAATCACAATCTCCTTATTAATGAATTCCATATTATGACCCAATGACAATCACTATCTCCTTATTAATGAATTCCATATTATGACCCAGGGACAATCACCATCTCCTTATTAATGAATTCCATGTTATGACCCAGGGACAATCACCATCTCCTTATTAATGAATTCCATATTATGACCCAGGGACAATCACCATCTCCTTATTAATGAATTCCATATTATGACCCAATGACAATCACCATCTCCTTATTAATGAATTCCATATTATGACCCAATGACAATCACCATCTCCTTATTAATGAATTCCATATTATGACTCAGGGACAATCACCATCTCCTTATTAATGAATTCCATATTATGACCCAGGGACAATCACCATCTCCTTATTAATGAATTCCATATTATGACCCAGGGACAATCACCATCTCCTTATTAATGAATTCCATGTTATGACCCAATGACAATCACCATCTCCTTATTAATGAATTCCATATTATGACCCAGGGACAATCACCATCTCCTTATTAATGAATTCCATGTTATGACCCAGGGACAATCACCATCTCCTTATTAATGAATTCCATGTTATGACCCAGGGACAATCACCATCTCCTTATTAATGAATTCCATGTTATGACCCAATGACAATCACCATCTCCTTATTAATGAATTCCATGTTATGACCCAGGGACAATCACCATCTCCTTATTAATGAATTCCATGTTATGACCCAGGGACAATCACCATCTCCTTATTAATGAATTCCATGTTATGACCCAGGGACAATCACCATCTCCTTATTAATGAATTCCATGTTATGACCCAGGGACAATCACCATCTCCTTATTAATGAATTCCATGTTATGACCCAGGGACAATCACCATCTCCTTATTATTGAATTCCATGTTATGACCCAGGGACAATCACCATCTCCTTATTAATGAATTCCATGTTATGACCCAATGACAATCACCATCTCCTTATTAATGAATTCCATTATATGACCCAGGGACAATCACCATCTCCTTATTAATGAATTCCATGTTATGACCCAGGGACAATCACCATCTCCTTATTAATGAATTCCATGTTATGACCCAGGGACAATCTCCATCTCCTTATTAATGAATTCCATGTTATGACCCAGGGACAATCTCCATCTCCTTATTAATGAATTCCATATTATGACCCAATGACAATCACCATCTCCTTATTAATGAATTCCATGTTATGACCCAGGGACAATCACCATCTCCTTATTAATGAATTCCATATTATGACCTAGGGACAATCACCATCTCCTTATTAATGAATTCCATATTATGGCCTAGGGACAATCACCATCTCCTTATTAATGAATTCCATATTATGGCCTAGGGACAATCACCATCTCCTTATTAATGAATTCCATATTATGACCTAGGGACAATCACCATCTCCTTCTCCTCACATCAGAGGATATATATATAAATACTAATATTGTTGTGAAACCCCCTTTCATATCCCAGAGTCTCAAGTCCCTATCTTTCATATCCCAGAGTCTCAAGTCCCTATCTTTCATATCCCAGAGTCTCAAGTCCCTATCTTACATATCCCAGAGTCTCAAGTCCCTATCTTACATGATACAGTTGGAGTTAAATGACATTATAAATATTGTGTACATTTAAAGACTACCCAATCATATCTCATCGAGTCAAGTCTCTGTCTTACATGGTGTAATTGAAGTTAAATGACATTACTGTATCAATGTTGTGCACATTTAAAGACCACCAATCATGTCCCAGAGTCTCAAGTCTCTGTTTTACATGATGTAGTTGGAATTAAATGACATTATAAATGTTGTGCACATCTAAAGACCACCAATCATGTCCCAGAGTCTCAAGTCTCTATCGTACAAGGTGTAATTGGAGTTAAATGACATTATAAATGTTGTGCACATCTAAAGACCACCAATCATGTCCCAGAGTCTCAAGTCTCTATCGTACATGACATTATAAATGTTGTGCACATCTAAGACCACCAATCATGTCCCAGAGTCTCAAGTCTCTGTTTTACATGATGTAGTTGGAATTAAATGACATTATAAATGTTGTGCACATCTAAAGACCACCAATCATGTCCCAGAGTCTCAAGTCTCTATCGTACAAGGTGTAATTGGAGTTAAATGACATTATAAATGTTGTGCACATCTAAAGACCACCAATCATGTCCCAGAGTCTCAAGTCTCTATCGTACATGACATTATAAATGTTGTGCACATCTAAAGACCACCAATCATGTCCCAGAGTCTCAAGTCTCTATCGTACAAGGTGTAATTGGAGTTAAATGACATTATAAATGTTGTGCAATTCTAAAGACCACACAATCACATTCCGTCATGTCAAGTCATGTCAAGTCTCTATCTTACATGGTGCAGGTGAAGTTAAATGACATTATAATTGCAAGCAAGTGAATCTGAACAAGCAGGATCACATATTTCCCACCTATTGTTAGAATAGTGCAGGTCTGATAAAAAATATTCTCATGTTAAACCTTAAAGAGTTAAAAAATAATCATATATTAAATGTACTCATATGCTCTCCTCTTAAGATAAGGTTCATATATGCAATACAGTAATAATAATAGTTTAAAAAATGTTCATGGCTGTCAAGATTTATCATAAAGTTAATCATTGATTAAACTCTGTAAGAAATTTCATCTGTTCTATAGATTTATGATACTACATACAGAACTCTAGAGAAGCAGTATATATGTGTATATTATGCACATAAATTGACTCAAAACACATAAAGAACTTGTAATGTATGCAAACAGTTTAATTGTAAGCAATTTGACCAATGCTGCTGTAAGCACAGTCTCAGTTTTATTATGGTGCATTTTATTTTAAACATAAAGCAATTAGGAGAAGTTCCAGACATTCTGTGCATGGATAAAACTCAATAATGGTAAGAACAATCATCAAACAGAGACCAGTAATCAAGTGTACTCTGAGTTGGTATTTGTCACATTGCCATTTGATAAGGCAAAAAAAAAAATAATTGTTGTTTCCGGTTGGCCGACCATCCCTAGCACTCCCCCCCCCCCATGGTAAAAAAAAAAAATACCTGCCAACCCTTATTTTAAAACCAGTGCAATAGGAAACACACATATTTTTTTGTGACTAATTTCTCAAAGGTATGATAAATGTCTTCAGGATTTAAGACTCCATACATATTGTAAGCTTGAGTTGAATTGTGTTCACAAAATACCCTATTGAAACTTTTCAAAATGCAATTAGTTCTAAACCGGGGAGTAAAATACCCAATTCATTAAAATCTTATCATGATGCAAAGTAAACATAAATTTGTTCATAAGGGACCAATCATTTAATTTCCAGAAGGGGGGAGGGGCCTGGGATTTTCTTTTGAGGCAGGATATTTCTTTTACATAAAGATAATTAATTTTTTTCAATTAATATAATGGATATAATATGTTCTTTTTTCAATAAATCATAGCAAGAATATTTTTTCAAGTTGTTTATGGGCCAGAATTTTATTCTTCACACAAATCCTGCCCCCCCCCCCTCCCCGAAAAATTAATTATCAGACGCTAAACCAGCATTTATCATGAGGTAAAGACAAACATTCTATAAACTATTATGGACACATAATATACATGTACCTATCCTGCTTACTGCTACATCTGGCTGTACAATCAAGTAAAATGATGCTATAACTGCATGTTCATCCTGCATCATCCTTCCATCAACCAATGATTTACACATAGCTATACTGCTTACTGGTACGCCTGGCTGTAAAATCAAGTCAACTGATGTATAACTGCATGTTCATCCTGCATCATCCTTCCGTCAACCAATGATTTACATGTAGCTATACTGCTTACTGGTACACCTGGCTGTACAATCAAGCAAGCTGATGCTATAACCACATGTTCATCCTGCATCGTCCTTTCATCAACAAATGATTTACATGTAGCTATACTGCTTACTGGTACACCTGGCTGTACAATCAAGCAAGCTGATGCTATAACCACACGTTCATCCTGCATCATCCTTTCATCAACAAATGATTTACAACGTAGCTATACTGCTTACTGGTACACCTGGCTGTACAATCAAGCAAGCTGATGCTATAACCACATGTTCATCCTGCATCGTCCTTCCGTCAACCAATGATTTACAACGTAGCTATACTGCTTACTGGTACACCTGGCTGTACAATCAACTCAGCTGATACTATAACCACATGCTCATCCTGCATCGTCCTTCCATCAACAAATAATTTACATGTAGCTATACTACTTGCTGGTACACTTGACTGTACAATCAAGCAAGCTGGCGCTATAGTCGTGTGTCCATCCTGCATCGTCACTCGGTCAACATATTATTTACATGTAACTATACTGCTTATTGTTACAACTGACTTTATCGCAAATTAAGCTGATGCTATGGTCCTAGGTCTATAGTGAGTCATCCCTATATCAAGAAATTATTTTCATCAAACTTGGAAAAGATTTATAATTAACAAAAGCTGTACATATTAATGAGGTACCCTTGCTTATTAGTGGCTGAGCTTGTCAACATACTATCAATTCTGTTTATAACCAGATTCTGATCAAATTTGTTAGTCAAATTTCATCCAAATTATAATGAGCTAATCTAGTAGTTTATTGACTGAACTTGTTACCACTTTGGAGCCAAATATAACATTGGATTTTGCTCAAATAGGGTAAATAAGCTTATATCATCATGATCTTGGACAGGATCTACAACAAACGAGATTTACGCATATTGATGAGGTGATCTTGCATCTGATTGGCTGAGCTTTTTACTTTTCTTGAAACTATATTTCTCAGCCAATTTCAATGAAAGACTTGGTAAATGGTAACCATGTTCATATCATTAAGATCCTGGCATAGTCTGAATGTGGTAACCATGTTCATATCATTAAGATCCTGGCATAGTCTGAATGTGGCCAAGAGCTGTGCATATTAATTATGGCAGTATCATTTATAAAGACCTTTTTTTTAAAGACTCGGGTAGAACATTTTTGAAATTCCATGTTTTTCCCTGGGCAATCAGCTTTGAAAAACTGGTTGCCCAGAAAGATTTTCAAGTGATATTAATAATATTTAGCAACTTTCATGGCAATCAAACCAAAACTGGGGCGGCTAGTTGCACTGGTGAGATTGTGTCATGCTACAAGACAAAAGGCCAATAACTCTTAAAACAAATTGCAGGAGCATAGTGATTTATTGACATGCATATATTTAGGTGATGACCATAATATTTGCCTTTTTTCAAGGCAATCCATCAACAACTGTGCGACATGTTGTACTAACCACTAATGAGTCTGTTGAATGGAAGGACTGACAGATGGATGGTCACGATTACTATACACCTCCACTTCTATTTATAGAGTGGGGTATAAAAAAGGTAACCCAAAAATCAATTGGCCTTTGAAGCATTTCTTGGCAATGGTTTGTTTTGTTGACTCAGTAATAAGGGTTAGTGTTTAAAATGAAAAGCGGACAACGATATATAAGGATGATGGGCCAACAGATGTGTATGGTAAAAGTGGAAGCAAAATAACAATCCAATATATGGATGGATACAAACATTCCTCTGAAAATACAAAATTTCACTCAGTTGGGAATTATAGGACAGTGACCTACTTTGGGTATAATTAAGTCACTCTTTCTATGATGCATTCACACACCAATTTTAGGACTTGAAAATTCACTCACCAAAGTGAAAATTTCTGGCAGCTGAGTGAATATTCAAGTCACTTACCCAATTGGGTAAGTGGTGATTCAGGCTGACCAGCACTTCTCTTCAATTAAAAGGATGTTCTATCAAGAAAACTGCAGATTTTTTTTGTTCATAAGTCAAAACTTTTGACTGGAATATGTTTTCCATTTGTTTTGATCAAGTTCATACAAGCACTTCAGTCTCACTCAATACTAAAAAACACTGACCAGATGAAGAGTAGACTGGTCTCAGTTTTTAATTAGTACCCCAAGTGCAATCCATCCACAAAGTTTGTTTGATGCATGCCATCTAGAACTAATATTATTCGCAGAAAACCATTATTTTATTCTGTCAGTCAGTGACCTTAATCTTTGACCTTTTGACTCCCAAAATCAAAAGGGTTCTTCCTTACACCAACTGCAAGACATCCACAAAGTTTGGTAACCGTAGATGATTTGTTTTGTTTTGTTGGTTTTAATCACACTCTGAACACATTATTGGTTATATCATGCTGGGGAAATGTGAGCTAAGTGTATTTCCCAAGGACACACAGAGGCAGCCAACCCAGGCTGGCCTGGATGGGTATCGAACCTGCGACCCTTTGATTAGGAGTCCGACACTCTACTAACTGAGGTACTGTGGATCCTTTAACCATAGATGTTGAAGAACTCAAGTTACTGTGTAGAAACCTATTTTATTCTTTCAGTGACCTTGACCTTTGACCTTGAAATCAATAGGGTTCTTCTTTACTCCAATTGCAAGATATCCACAAAGTCTTTTAACTGTAGATGGTGGAAAACTTTTTTTGTAGAAGCAGTTTGCCCTATTTTCACTCAATAATCTTGACCTTTAGACTCTGAAATTAATAGGCCTCTTCCTTACCCTAAATGCAAGCTGTCTACAAAGTTTACTAACTGTGGATGGTGGAGAACTAAAGTTATTAAACAGAAACAAAATTGGTAGCACACAGATGGATAGACAGACAACATAATACTCTGCTTTATGGCAGGTGTATACAAATGGAAACTGCATTACCTTTCAGGCATGGAAATTATTTTTCCCAGATGATATCTGACTTGTCACCATTTGTTTGTCTACAAAGCTATATCCCCTATACTAACTTGAGTGAACAACGTTAAAAACCCAGTGCGCTCCATTGCTCAATCAGACTTGCAATGTGGTGGGATATGGTAAAATAGTTTACATAATGCCAATAATGTAATTTATTGCAACAGATTATATTCCAAACATAGTTTACTCTTTACTCACTTATATTTTTAAGATCAGCCACTGAATATGATTGAAAATGTGGTGAACTTACAAGGAGGCTGTGTTGAAAAGCGAGTTTAATGTTTTAAACTTCAATTCAGTTGAAAAGTTTAGTATATATTAGAAAGAAAATGTCGTTTTCTTACATAAGTATCATATATGTTTCATCCTGTTATACAAAAACAATATATACTTACTTGTGGCTTGAAAGATGGAAGTGCAATGCTGAACACACTAGTGCAATGTATTCAGAGGTTGTATAAATGATGTCCACTAGTGTAATGTATTTTGATGTTGTATAAATGTTGTAAGGGATGGCCACTAGTGTAATGTATTTTGAAGTTGTATAAATAACATAAGAGACATCCGCTATTGTAATTTTGAGTTTGTATAAATGATGCAAGGGATGCCCGCTAGTGTAATTTTGAGTTTGTGTAAATTATGTAAGGGTCGTCCGCTAGTGAAATATATTTTAATGCTGCATAAATGATGTCAAGGACATCTGCTAGTGTAATTTTGAGTTTCAATAAATGATGTAAGGGATGTCTGCTAGTATAATGCATTTTGAGGTTGTATAAATGATGTGAGGGATGTCTGCTAGTGTAATGCATTTTGAGGTTGTAAAAATTATGTAAGGGATGTCTGCTAGTGTAATGTATTTTGAGGTTGTAAAAATTATGTAAGGGATGTCTGCTAGTGTAATGCATTTTGAGGTTGAATAAACGATGCAAGGGATGTCTGCTAGTATAATGCATTTTGAGATTGTATAAATGATGTAAGGGATGTCTGCTAGTATAATGCATTTTGAGGTTATATAAATGATGTAAGGGATGTCTGCTAGTATAATGCATTTTGAGGTTGTATAAATGATGTGAGGGATGTCTGCTAGTGTAATGCATTTTGAGGTTGTAAAAATTATGGAAGGGATGTCTGCTTGTGTAATGCATTTTGAGGTTGTATAAATGATGTAAGGGATGTCTGCTAGTGTAATGCATTTTGAGGTTGTAAAAATGATGTGAGGGATGTCTGCTTGTGTAATGCATTTTGAGGTTGTAAAAATTATGTAAGGGATGTCTGCTAGTATAATGCATTTTGAGGTTGTATAAATGATGTAAGGGATGTCTGCTAGTATAATGCATTTTGAGGTTGTATAAATGATGTAAGGGATGTCTGCTAGTGTAATGCATTTTGAGGTTGTATAAATGATGTAAGGGATGTCTGCTAGTATAATGCATTTTGAGATTGTATAAATGATGTAAGGGATGTCTGCTAGTGTAATGCATTTTGAGGTTGTATAAATGATGTGAGGGATGTCTGCTTGTGTAATGCATTTTGAGGTTGTATAAATGATGTAAGGGATGTCTGCTAGTGTAATGCATTTTGAGGTTGTACAAATTATGTAAGGGATGTCTGCTAGTGTAATGCATTTTGAGGTTGTATAAATGATGTAAGGGATGTCTGCTAGTGTAATGCATTTTGAGGTTGTAAAAATGATGTAAGGGATGTCTGCTAGTGTAATGCATTTTGAGGTTGTATAAATGATGTGAGGGATGTCTGCTAGTATAATGCATTTTGAGGTTGCATAAATGATGCAAGGGATGTCTGCTAGTATAATGCATTTTGAGGTTGTATAAATGATGTAAGGGATGTCTGCTAGTGTAATGCATTTTGAGGTTGTATAAATGATGTGAGGGATGTCTGCTAGTGTAATGCATTTTGAGGTTGTATAAATGATGTAAGGGATGTCTGCTAGTATAATGCATTTTGAGGTTGAATAAATGATGCAAGGGATGTCTGCTAGTGTAATGCACTTTGAGGTTGTATAAATGATGTAAGGGACAAATTTGTCTTCATAAAGATACATGCAAAATTTACAAATAAAATCAAACTTTTATTCGTTTTAAAAGAAAAATTTAAGATAAAGAGGCACATTATAAAGAAAACATTAGTTAATAATAAATAATTACTAAAGTTAAATAAGTTATTGATCCGAAGCCCTTTTCTGGTACACTAGATACTCGAACATGTCAGTATTCCATACAGCAGCCCTTTTCCAGTACACTAGATAATCAGACATGCCAGTATTCTATAGGCAGTCCTTTTCTGGTACACCAGATAACACACAAGTCACTATTTTGGAAGGAACATCTGGTGACTACTTGGCAAATTCTAACACCAACCTAGTAGAAGAATCTCTCCCAATCTATGGGTTATCTTACACTGAAATTTTCAGAAAGACTGGTCATTGTTGCAGATGTCTTAACATCAAGGTTACTCCTTTCCTCTCCAGTGTACACATTAGACATAGAGCTTTACCTAAAACCTTCTACTGTCTCCAGCAACCAGTTATTGCTGAAATATGAAATGTAGACTTGACACTTCAGCAAGCTATCTACATACCTGACACCTTTCTAGACAGTGGTAGGGGGTTTCTCAAACTTTTGGGGAGTTGTGTGGTTGAAAAGGGAGTTGTTGCACATTGCCTATGTAATTAGAATATCTGCTTAATGTAATACTTCGTTCTCATAGCTTCTTAATTTTGCTGAAATTTGAAATGCAATGGGAAATAAGCTGATAAATATTAATCATTTATTGATACACTGAAGTAAATCTGTTCTGATCTTTACACAATAATAATAAATGTGACAACAAAAACAAACTAAGACTCTATCAATGCTAATATCTCTTGTATTTGTGTCTTGTTCATTTGTATGACAAGTACTTCATTAATAACACCAATATGCCTGATGCTTTTTTAAAAATATCTTTTTAAATTTATTTTATTCCTGAAAATGGAAATAATCCAATGCTAGTATCAGATATCAAATCTGGATTTTTTCTTTTCTTTCTGTAATGTTCTTTTCTTCCAGATCAGCAATTAAAAATGCGTTCTGAACTGTAATATCATATTACTTCCCCTGCAAATTTCACGTTCATTAACAGATGCATAGCTCATCATAAACAACATATTTGCACATTTTATGCAAACAAATTTGTTGAGCCCTCCTTTTTTTTAGCTAGAAAGTAAAAAAATATTAACCCCGAGTTTGACCTAAAATCAAGGGTGTGGATGGACAGACACACAAACAGGTGCCAAACTGATTGCTATACTGAGTTTCAGCTAATTAGGGCTCAACAAACACATATTCAGATGTTTTGTAATACATTTGATTATGCAAAACAATTTAATTTTAAGCACTTAGTCAAAAGCTGTTAGCATATTGTTCCAGTCCATATTTTATGATGGCCCATTCAATAAAATTAAACTGTGCTATAGGGACACAGTTCAATGTCTATTCATTAAATTTGTATCCACAGCTCTGCTGGATGTACTTTCAAATGAAGCTTCTGCTCATTCTACCTGATACAATTCCAATAAATCCTGGTAATTACTTGTTAATACCTAGCTGAAGACATTAACAAGTTCCAATAAATTCTGGTAATTACTTGTTAATACCTAGCTGAAGACATTAATAAGTTCCAATAAATCCTGGTAATTACTTGTTAATACCTAGCTGAAGACATTAACAAGTTCCAATAAATCCTGGTAATTACTTGTTAATACCTAGCTGAAGACATTAATAAGTTCCAATAAATCCTGGTAATTACTTGTTAATATCTAGCTGAAGACATTAACAAGTTCCAATAAATCCTGGTTAATTACTTGTTAATACTTAGCTGAAGACATTAACAAGTTCCAAACACTTTTAAAACTTCGGATATTCTTTCATAGATGACTATATTTAGTAGTATTTGATAATGGCCACCTCCCTATTTGCCTACAATGCATATTTGGGAATTTGCATTTTGCAAATCTTGAATCGTTGGAGTCCATGTGTAAGGCAATTTAAAATCCTGTTTGTAATGTGACATAATGTAACTTGGCTGGTATGTATCTATCCTACTTCTCAACATGCAGGTTTAATTAATCTAAATTTCTTTTTGTCAGATTGAATTAACACCATTTCATTATGTCAGATTTAATTATTACCATTTCATTATGTCAGACTGAATTAACACCATTTCATTATGTCTGATTTAATTAACACAATTTCATTATGTCAGATTTAATTAACACCATTTCATTATGTCAAAAGATGCCAAATAAGGTTCTAATCAGTAATAGTTATACTGCAAAAAACTAATAGTCATTATGATCTTAGTAATAGTTATACTGCAAACAAGTAGCATTATTTCAATAATCCAGTTTTGTTGGATATACATTTTAAAAACTTTTTTGTTATATTTTGTTAGATGATTTTATATTTTATTCATTAATATGAGTTAATGAGAAAGGTAAGCCCCCAATATTTATCTGACTGTAAGGCACTTTTTCTCATTGGTTAGACAAAGTACTGCTGTATAAGAAAACTTCTCAAAATTGGTCCCTCTGTAACCCCGATTCCTCTACAGACTGACCGCCAAAGGCTATTCTATTTTACTACTCCAAATGTTATAAGCTGGCCAAAAGTGTTGGTCTCAATTGTATCCAGTTTAGAGAAGTTATGGACTAACCTCTCCTCTTCGGTTAAATAATAATGTTTGAACAGATTTTAATTTTTAAATTCATGAAAAAAGAAAACACCATACAAGTGCTGAGTTTTGATGATAATTTACTGCCTTATTGAGCTGAAGAGCAATAACAGAATGCTCCTGAAGTGCAATTTACATTAATAACAATTCAAATACATTTTAATCTATATATTCAAATACAAGAATTGTAAATAACAATAGTAGGTTAAAAATCCATTTGCTTATAAAAAAAACTGCTGCCTAGAGCTTTCAGAGCTCAAGCAAAACATCTCTCCATAAAAAGATTTCCTAATGATAAAAATAAATATCAATGCAAGAAACTGAATAGATCTTTGCAGCATGTTTCAATAACTGATCTGCAATGATTTTCTTCCCTGAGCTTAATGAAACAGTGTTGCTCTTTGTTTGTGAAGAAACTATCCATCATTATATTTAAAGTTTGAATTTCCAAATGACATAGAACTGTATGACAAACATATTTAAGTGCTTATACTGACTACATTTTGAACTTATCAAGTCATACTGCAAGTCCCAGACATTGTCCAACAAAATCCACCTCTACAACACATTATTACTGGTCACACCTGAATAAGACAATTCCCAAAATCAGCCATATCATGCACAAAATCTTTAGGACTTTTCATAGTTTGTAAATTTTAAGTAGTTTTCTGCACCTTTGCTTTTGTTATATGACAAACTATGATATAAAATGGATGGCACTAATATTTTTCAATATCTTTCCATTAATTAACTAAAATTTTGAAAAGTAACAACAGTAGTACTTTCTGTTGATTTGTGACCTGAGATGAAGTAAAAAGATGAATTCCTTCGTAACTGAAAACACTCTTGATGTCATATTTTTTTTCCAAATGTTTAAAAATCTCCATGTTGAAAGTGATCCATCCAAATATTGTAATGAAATGAAAATTCCTTACAATCACAAACATCACGCTGGCTGTTACGAACTTACAACAGGTTTGCAAAATTTCCACGGATCTGTGACCATACTTGGCTGATAATAGTCCTCTATATAATTGCTTGCACCCGGATTACATGATTTATCGAACCTCGGACTCTGAAGAAGGGAAAAATATAATACTAGGAAATAAAAACTTACTGATTTCTCCACTTACACAAAAAGTTAGTGTATAGGTAAATGAAAGTAAAGTTTAAAAAAATTAATTTAAAAATGCTGTATTACAGGGTCCATGCTGGACTCTAATATTTGGGAGAAATGACTTCTCACTCTAGCCAGAATAGGGCAAATTCAGCAGACACTGGGAGAAGTGAGCGCAGTTATTTCAAAGTTTAAAATAGTTACTTTAAACTTCTGTTTTTGCACATTTTCATGTTGGATGATTAAAATACTGAAGAAATACTATTAAACATTTATTAAAAAAAAGTATTAAAACTGTTCTTGTTTTGCTTCAACACAATTGTTTTAACAAATTTATTATATTAAACAGTAACATTGAAAGTAATTTACAGTCAAAATGGGCAAGTGTTTCCATAGTAGAGGTCCTCATTTCATTCATATATATAGTAGGACAAAATATTGTATAAAATGACTGCTTTTATTTGCAATGGACCTGAATATATCCATTTAGTCATAATAGCTTCCATTTTAGGTTAAACAACATTTATTTATTCTCTTATTTTTTAAAGGACAAGGTGAATTTTCATCTGGAAATCTGTAATTAACAATATCAAATATAAAATCACCATTAAATTGACTAAAGAACATACAATTTTATTTTCTAAATATACACCTTCCTCTCTGAAGAGAAAATGTATATTTTTTAAAATGGACGTTTTACTTGGATTATTAATGCATTCCACTGAAACAAAAGGTGTGGGGAAATGGTGTGAAATCAAGGCAAAATGAAGTTAACTTTGCTTTTTGAGCATTTAGGCAAAATAACAAACTCGAGGGTGGCTACATTGCCCAAATCGTCCCCTAGTATGGATCCTGGTACTAATAACTAGCCAGATCAAGAAGCCTGTGACAATAGAAGAGACAGCTACAGACTTTGAGGATTGTCTCAGTGAAGCTCTGATGCCTTCAATTTCTTGATTAATGCACCACTGCATCAAATATCACAACTTTTGAAAGTAACTCCTCAGCCATCTCAATCAATCAAAAAGTTTACCTACTTATATCTATTAAGCGTGTGATCTATTTTTAATGTAATGTAAATGAAAATTTGAACTGGCAATGTTCATAGTTATACAGATATAAGTTTAAACTTTAACATGGGACATTAAAATTGCTGCTGTCGCTTTAACCTTTGCTGCTGGAAACTGATACCCATGGCTTGCCATTCAGCAGCAGCAAAAAAAAAGGAAAATAATAGCAACATTTTTCCAAAGTAGAGTTGTAAATATTACTATTAACACAAGGCCGAGCAAATCCCATAGCCCGACGTCTCAGACTATTCATGTTAAGTGTCATCTATATATGATCTAAGCTGTATTGCACATATTCTTTGTTCCTCAACAAGAAATGTATTGTTTAACCCACATACCTGCTTATGATATGCTTTTCCAAATGATCGTCTACCGCTGTTACATCTTACTGGAGAAGCGAATAACTGATTAGGAGTTCTGATACCGTGTCCGATGTTTGGTCCACAAAAGTGTGGAGGAGTTGAAAAGGGGCTTCTTTGCTGTCGAAATCTTAAGGACGAATTTTGTCCAGGAGTATTAAAATGTGCATTCCTTGGACTTTTGGATGGGGTATATCCAGAATTATTGAACTGAGAATCTGAACTCTGTCGTCGATCATAACTATTTTTCTGTACGGCAGCTCCGGAGTACGCATAAGGATCAGAGTGAAAACGTTTTGGAGGCGCCTGATGAATTACATTTTGCCGATGAGGGGGATTTGGGAGCTGAGCCTGGGCAACAGCAGGCGAACCCCAAGCTGCTGGAGAGCCCCATGCCGGGGAACGCTGCTGTCTAAACTGGTTCATTCTAGACGTGATATACAAAGTAGTTAAATTAAATATTAAACTCCTGGTCAAGGAAGATTTTCCTTTCAAAAGTGTGAAGAAAAACTTCGTCTACAGTGCTATGCAGTACGCTTAGTTCACAACCGGAAATGCAATTGAACCTTTCGGGAGAATGGTTTTCAGTTTTATTGTGTGACGAATCACTGAAGCAAAGCAGCACAGGACAAGATTAAACAGGATCAGACCAGATTGGACCGAACTGAACCAATGGAAATCTAATTTAGAGAAAGTTAAACTAGATAAAATAGCCAACACAAAATTATTGAAATAAAATGTAAGTTTTAATTCCAAAGTAATTTTTTTGCTATTTTATTAACATATATATTTTGCATATGCCTACAAATCAGATAAAAAATATATTAAAAATATATCGCTGATTAGCTCCCGTATATATTCAAGATGTGATTCGATCTTATTTATTGAACATGAAATCTACTCCACTCGATCAACAAACGTTATTCGACCTTCAATGTGTAGAACAACATTGTTCCATAATTCGTTTTTACACTCTACGATTCGAATATGGAGCTTGTTACCCATAGAAATAAGAAAGAAATCCTTCATTGCATAATTTCAAAGCCTACTTTAATCGAGAAAAAGAAATCGCTCCATGTTATGATTATGTTTGTGATAGAATGTCACAGGTTATGCATGCTAGGCTAAGAACAAAGTGTAGCAGTTTAAATTACGATTTATACACAAATCATGTATCTAACTATAAGTATTGCGCCTGCGGTGAAATAGAGAATGCAAGACACATTCTTCTAGACTGTCCAAAATACACAGATCTTAGAGATCATGTCTTATACACACTCCCTTTTTCTCTCACGATTGAAACTTTATTATTTGGCAACAATATGTTCTCTGTAGAAAATAACACAAATATTTTTGTCTGTGCAAAATATCATTAGGATGACTACAAGATTTAAGTAATTGGTTTCTCTCACCATCTTTTGAATGCTATTTATTTAGTTCTTATTCTTTGTTTTGTGTATGTATGTGTATTTATACTTTTCCTTTATAACCACTTGTACCAGCATCCAGATTTCTGATGTTATATTTTTTGTTACTGTTGGGGAGACAGTGCTCTAAAAAGCTCATACTTTCCACTGAATCCCCACAATTATATGTTTTTAATTGCATTTTACAACGTTTCTCCGAATAAATATGGTTTAAACTAAACTAAATCAGATTCGCATTCTAACAGTATTAGTTATCATACATGGATTAATAGTTTAGGATTAGTTATCATACATGGATTAATAGTTTAGGATTAGTTATCATACATGGATTAATAGTCTAGGATTAGTTATCATACATGGATTAATAGTCTAGGATGTAAATACAATAAGATTTGATTGCCTTCTTTTTGATCCCTTAGAAAATACCGCCATTTACTAGTCATTAATTAGAAAAACTTTACTGCACAATACATTTGTAGAATCTATTATTACAATTAGAGCAAGCAAAACCATGCATATCTAGAGTTCTGTTCTCACTATCAAAAATATACTCTAAAGGTGGAATTAAATGTACAGTGTATATACAAAATATACTAAGAGACATCCTATGTAACTTTGTATTTTACAAAATGATAGATAATTAGATCAACTTTGAACAAAAATACCTTGATGGTACATGCAGTTATGCCAATTGCAACAAGTATATCTGCGATAATCGATTTAAACAGTAATAGGTTGAAAATTTAAACTAATTATTTAGAACTTGATGGTGTAAACTGACTTAATTATCTAGAACATGGTTGTGCCGTATTTGACAAATTCACAATGGTTACTTATACAGTCTATGCTTTTGAAAAATTCACACTGTTTACTTGTACAGTCAATGTATTTGACAAATTCAAACTGTTTACTTATACAGTCTATGTATTTGACAAATTCACATTGTTTACTTATACAGGCTATGCTTTTGAAAAATTCACATTGTTTACTTGTAGAGTCAATGTATTTGACAAATTCACACTGTTTACTTATACAGTCTATGTATTTGAAAAATTCACACTGTTTACTTATATAGTCTATGTATTTGACAAATTTAATCTGTTTACTTATACAGTCTATGTATTTGAAAAATTCACACTGTTTACTTATATAGTCTATGTATTTGAAAAATTTAATCTGTTTATTTATACAGTCTATCTATTTGACAAATTCACACTGTTTACTTATATAGTCTATGTGTTTGACAAATTTAATCTGTTTACTTATACAGTCTATGTATTTGACAAATTCACACTGTTTACTTATATAGTCTATGTATTTGACAAATTTAATCTGTTTACTTATACAGTCTATGTATTTGACAAATTCACACTCTTTACTTACACAGTCTATGTATTTGACAAATTCACACTCTTTACTTACACAGTCTATGTATTTGACAAATTCACTCTTTACTTACACAGTCTATGTATTTGACAAATTCACACTCTTTACTTACACAGTCTATGTATTTGACAAATTCACTTATATAGTCTATGTATTTGTTGCTATTGAGTTCAACATAATAACAACAGTAGCATATTTTGTCCTCGTTTAATAGCATGACAGTTTATTTAACGTCTTCGAGAAGAGCTTTAAATTGTCGATAACCGGGAGTGTATTAAATATCAGCATTATTTAGTATGTCACTATAATAATTTAACAGCTCGTCATAATTTTCGAACGTTTGAAAAAAAACATATTCAACCATTTATCTAATGAAAGGCACGACAACTTGAAAAAAAAAACAAACACTGTTTTCATTATGAAAATAATATTTTGTGTAAAACATATTTGCTTAGAAAGTTTGAAAAAACACTTCATCAGTAAAGTGACCATAAATTGCACAAAATATGAATCTTCATGGGGAACAATATTACTTCATTTAAAACAAAATAAAATGAATTAATTTGTCAAGCCGTTTAGTGGACTTCTAGAAGTTCTTGATTACCTCCTAAAAAGATATAATTCTTTGCGAGAAATCGTCTTTAGTTTTGAAAAACGATTCCAAAATTAGAGGAAGAAAATCTTAAGACAAACTTGTATGTTGTTTTTCCAGTGACAAATTGTTTTGCCAGTGACATAAATTGTTTTGGCAGTGACATCAATTGTTTTTGCCAGTGACATAAATTGTTTTGCCAGTGACATAAATTGGTCAAGGTAAACATTTTTTATAGGGTCATTTATGACAAATTACTTTGAAAAAGACAGTTTGATATTTCTAATTCAATGGGTATATATTTTTTTCACTAATAATTCTTCATCAATTCTTTGTCCATGAAGGAAGTATAACTTTAATATCACTGTGTGTGTGACCGTTTGCTGAAAATGTACTGAATTATTTTAACTTCTACTGCCTTTATTAATATAAATGAATTCAATTTGCTTGTTCATTAGTCATCCTTTAATTTAATATGAGTTTTAAAAAAAGGATTTACAAACAAATGAAAGAACAAACAGACGTAGGAACAGAGTGCAGAGAGAGTAAATATAAGAACAAATGAAGGAATGAACAAGAAAAGAGGCAAATAAGAGAATTATGAAATATATGAATGCACAAACAAATAAGAGAATTATGAAATATATGAATGCACAAACAAATAAGAATAAGAAAAGGATAAAGAAATGATCATTAGTGTAGGATTATAAGAAAAAGGAAACTGATTAGTTTTCATTCACAAAGTGACACTTCGTTCTTCATATGGACTTTTAACAATAGTGAAACTAGGAAACCAAATACAGCTGTTAGGTACAAATTACAAGCATAATAGATGTTAATTTTTAATGAGGGTTTAGCGTTTTTATTAGACGGAGAAAGGAAGCAATTATCGTCTTAGGACGTCACCCTCAGATGCACACAACAAACTCCCAGCATAGCTTAACAAAAGACACTAATCTCCCATAATTAGAGAACTTGAGAAAATGAAAGAAGTTTTAATAAACCAAATGACCAGTTGGATACGTTTAATAAGATATTTTAAAATAAGATATTTTAAAATGTATTTTATCCCAATTTTTATTTCCTAAAATCTGACAAAACTTTACCTGCAATACTTAAAGTATAAAATAAAATATTTCTCCAGCTACTATTTCGGTCCGAGTCTGTAATTCGTCACACACGCAATTTTGTATTACTTATATTTAAAACAGGGTAAATGTCGGATTCCAGTCTAAGGAACCACGAAAATTGATGACGTTTACACATCCCATATCATAGAAGCAGTTGGGATATCTTACAATTGCTACACATTATTAATTACTACTATACTTCGCTACTTTAAGCAAAGAAAAAAAAAAAAATTCTAATGCTACTGACATTTTCCCGCAACAATAGATCTATTCATTCGCTAATGACTACAGCAGCTAATTTGATTTAAAGTGAATATTTAGTTTAAAGTGATTCCCGGGTATATCGTAGTGTATTCCACACCATCGCAGCTAATATACGATGTGACATGGATAGAATCACTTTGTTTTCAAACTATTAATAGTTAATACAAAGAAACATGTAGGTCCATTTGTAAAGGAACTCGACATATAAAGGGTGTGCACACAGCACATCAAGATGATGAGTGTAGGTCCATTTGTAAAGGAACCATATAAAGGGTGTGCACACAGCACATCAAGATGATAAGTGTATCAAAGATTGTTCAAGACAGGGGTAAGATTCTTACTAAGAAACAAACACTCGAATTGCATGGCAGATTATTGCTCATATCAGCAAACACTCAAATTGCATGGCAGATCATTGCTCATATGAGCAATCCTAAAAGATCCAATTCAAACAATTCCCATTACAACTTTCAGACTAATCCAACTTTTGAATAAAGGGATATGATGTTGAAAGACCTGCAGTGGTAAAGCCCATCATGGTGCTGTATAAATGCAATAGTCGGATGAAAGGAAGTAAGATTCATACTCATACGTGGGTATCAAAAGAAAAAAATACATTTATTCACTGTGATTTCATTATATTTGGGACGCGGTAGCTGATGAACCAAAAAGAATTTAAAAAATCACAACATTTGCAATATCCGAATCTTAAATCATTCAGATCCTTTTCATTTTAGCATGCCTCCAGCTGATGTCCATTTGTGTTAAATATTTTCAGGGTTGCATAAATGATGTAAGAGACTATATTTCCTAACAAAGAAATAGAAATGCATGATTTAGTCATACAAATGCATGATTTAGTCATAAATTGTATCAGGTTGGAAAGAAAAATTTAGAAGAAAGAGGGGAATTATGAATGAAAATACCACATAATAATGGTGAGTGACTAAAGTCAGATCCAGAATGGAAAATTCCTTGGTGCAGTCCTTTTCTGGCATACTAGACCAAGGTTCTGTTAATGGATGTCCAGGCATATTATATGCCCAACTAATTCCAGAATTATACCTATATTCCCAAATGATAAATTCTTGTCATCTCATTTGGAAATGTAACCTATCTCTGCTACCAGAGCTGGTTAATTGTGCCAAATAGTTGATTTACAATACCCAACAAAAAAAACAATGCTGACTCGCACGTAATTTCCTGCCCAGTTACCATTACCATGCTCGGTAAGGGTCTCACTGAATATAAGGTGTCGGCTATTGATTTAGGCTTAGCAGAGTGTCCATAAAAATGTTTATTTAGTTTAAACCATATTTATTTTGAGAAACTTTGTAAATGTAATTACAAACATATAATTTTGGGGATTCAGTAGAAAGCATGAGCTTTTTAGAGCACTGTCTCCCTAACAGTAATAAAAAATATAAGATCAGAAATCTGGATGCTATATAACATCACAAATCTGGATGCTGGTACAAGTAGTTATAAACAAAAAGTATAAATACACATACATACACAAAACAAAACAAGGAATAAGAACTAAATAAATATGTTTCAGAAGATTGTGAGTTAAATCAACTACTTAAATCTTTAAGTCATCCTGATGAAATTTTGCACAGACAAAATTATTTGTGTGTTATTTTCTACAGAGAACATGGGGTTGCCAAATAATAAAGTTTCAGTCGTGGGAGAAAAAGGTAGTGTGTATAAGATAAGATCTCTATGATCTGAGTATTTTGGAAAGTCTAGAAGAAAGTGTTTTGCATTCTCTATTTCACCGCAGGAGCAATACTTATAGTTAGATACATGATTTGTGTATAAAACGTAATTTAAACTACTAAACTTTGTTATTAGCCTAGCATGCATAACCTGCGACATTCTATCTCCAACATAATAATAACATGGAGTGATTTCTTTTTCTCGATTCAAGTAGCCTTTGAAATTATGCAGTGAAGGATTGTTTCATACTTTAATGGGTAACAAGTTCCATATTCAAATTGTAGAGGGTGAAAACGAATTATGGAACAATGTTGTTCTACACATTGAAGGTCAAGTAACGTTTGTTAATCGAGTGGAGTAGATTTCATGTTCTTTAAATAAAGGTTGAATCAGATCGTAAAGATATACAGGAGCTAATCAATTTTAATGAATCAATCCATGATAAATTTTAATGAATCAATTCACGCTTGTAATGACTTTTCAAATTAGTTTCATGGTAGGAGATGCACTTTTGGTTGTACCTGTTATTATTCTCATCGTCTCAACATTTATTTTGTTAGGAGTTCTTTATCTTGCATTGTAAAATTGCCCCAGATGTGGTCATCATAATCAAAACTTGGTATAATATAAGATTTGTACATTTATTCCAAAGACAATCAATCCAGTTTGAATGTAAAACTTTTTAAGCAATTTAATTTAACCCAGCTAGACTATTTATTGTCAGTAGTACTAAAAAAAATGAATGCCCCAGCATCTTGCAAAAAAAGCCTGTCCTGTTACCCACAGTTGAAAGTGGCAGTACTGTGAATGTCCCAGCATCTTGTTAAAGAAATCTGTCCTGGCTCCCACAGTTGAAAGTGGCAGTACTGTGATTGGCACTAAGTGCTGACAACTAAAGATATATATTTCACAACCTTACTGGGCAGCAGACTTAAAAATCACTTTCAGCTTTGTTGTATCTGCTGAGACTTACACAGCTCTGTTGTATCTGCTGAGATTGACACAGCTCTGTTGTATCTGCTGAGACTGACACAGCTCTGTTGTATGTGCTGAGACTGACACAGCTCTGTTATTTACTTACTTAATTTGGATTATACTCGCATTCGTCCATGTGCAAGTGATTAATGGACATGCAGTGCCCGTATTAATTATTACACACCACTCCCTCGCAGCATGGTTTCCCTACTTTGAGGGTTCATTGAAGGCGCGATTTGAGAGGGTGTGTAAGTTATTCGTCAGATGAGTTGCCGGGCTGCAAACCAATCTGACACATTACTGCGTGCACCACATGCTGATTAATTGTATGTCTGGAGAGGTGGACTGCACAGGCTCAGCAAGGAAGGCACTAAGCGGCATGGAAGTACTGAAATGCCACGAACGTACATGATCAAATTCTGCCCAGTTAGCTAAATTGTGCTGTCCTTAAAACCAATTATGTGTTAACCACATGTTTAATTAATGCAATCATGCAAGTTTCAAATTTCATTATTTCATAAATCTCCATTCAGAAATAAATTTTGTGTACATAGTGTACATATTAGTGTCCTAACATAATACTAATCCATGAGTAAAAGTTACTCATTTCCATTTATTGTCATGTACATTTCTAACTTTCAATGTTTTAGAATTTTTCGATGGGGTTCCAAATTGAACAAATTTGTGTTGTTTTTTTCAAAAAGTATAATCGAAAGGGGTTTTCAAAAATATCAAAAGGAAAACCCCATACAGTCAGCCAATTTGATTAGCAGCATCTGGTCCCCAGTCCATCTGCCTGGTGGTAATGCAGGTTGACTATTTCAATGTATGGTCTCCAGGTTTGTAAATGGTTCATCTGCTTTGTGCTGCTGTGTCAGCCATCTCAATATTTGATTCCCTTTCGCTTCCCGAAGTGGTGGGGTTCATTGTTGGTGCTGGGGGAAACATGTTCTCAATCCTGTCCCTGGTTGCATGGTGTCCCCATGTACAGGTAGTTTCCAGGCCTGCAAGGTCTCTTCCCTAGGGGGTTGGCTTGCCTTCCTCTTCCACGGGTTGATGCCAAGCGTACTGTTCTCTCTTGGTCTGCACTGTGTCCTCATGGTAGCTCGCTCTGCTATACTGTATGCGGCTCTACTTAGTCAGCATTTTGGCGGGGGAGTAGGTTGACATGTATACAGTTGGTCCATAATTGCAGCTTGGCCCCATACTTCTAATTATTCTTGTAGTTGAGTACTCATAGCTGCATGGGCCAACACTGTCTCCTCCCCTCCTTGTCCACAGCGGCTCTGCTCTTCCCCATCTGCTCTCTCTGACGGCTTGCTGTTGACTGACTTGACAGACATCTCAGCCTGATTGAATACCATTTATACCTATGTAAAACATCCTCACCAGTTTTAACAAGGGGTATATCTCGGCTGTACATGGCTGTGTTGGTAATTTTGAGACACTTAAAAGACTGCAGAGACTTATTATGAACAAATAAAATAGAGTCTGAAAAGCTGTCAGGAAACGAGAATATATATTTAACAACAGTGAAGAATATGTATGGTAACACTGATGAAGGCCTGATTTAACAACAGTGATGAATATTATTGGTAACACTGATGAAGACCTGATTTAACAACAGTGAAGAATATGTATGGTAACACTGATGAAGGCCTGATTTAACAACAGTGAAGAATATGTATGGTAAAACTGATGAAAGCCTGATTTAATAACAGTGAAGAATATGTATAGTAACACTGATGAAGGCCTGATTTAACAACAGTGAAGAATATGTATGGTAACACTGATGAAGGCCTGATTAATAAGGAACTTAATTAGGTATCTTGGTTATGGTCTTGAATTAGGAGATTTATTAATTTGTCAACTCTTGAATCAAAACCAGGCTATCTCCTTTTATATTCATGTACATCAATTAAGTGCTGTACTAAATGGACCTTAATCACAGGACAAGATGCAATTGAAAACATATTGTAAATGCTGTACAATGAAATTTTTTGGTTTGGTTTTCTGTTGAAGATTGATTTTTGTCATGTATAGAATGATAAAAGGCCACTGATTTTAAATTGTACAATATAAGAGTATCATTGATCATCACGAACATGTAATAAAATCACAAATTATTTTAAAATTTTTCCCTTCTTAAAAAATTACACAAGTATTGGTGTATAATATATATAAGGCACTGCATGAAAAACCATCCCTTCAGACAATAGGATGTCAGCATAGAAAACTTGTGTCATGCAAAGGAATTCCTAACATAATGTTGTTGCATTATGTATTAAAACAGTTGTATTTCTGTAAATAATCATGATATTTGTGTGAAATAAACTGCATTATATTCAGGAAAAATTGCTGTTTTCAAAATATAGAATATGTATGTATTAACGTGTATATATTTCAGTGTCTTCCAGTAACAGTCAAACAATGTACTGTAACACAGAGGGGCAAGTAAACTCCATTGCCCTAAACAAAGATGCATCTCACATTGTTGCTGCAGGACGGTCAGGTATGTAGTCTGGTTTCTTATGATCTTTCCTGAAATATTAATTTGAAACCCATAACTAGTATACTCTGACACAAATTGTTTATATTGCCCAAATGCTCTTATAGGAAAACATGGGGAATATTTATTGCACTCTTTTGTTAAGGTGCACAGGTGCATAAAATGTGCAGTTTTGTTATGAAGAGTTCTGAATGGGGATTGTGGTTGGTATTGTTTCATAGATTTGCACCAAAGTTCTGCAATTTTAAACCACAACAAAACAATGAAACTGGTTTATAACTCCAGTCAAATCTCACTGGTGCAGACTCATGTAGATTGGTCAAAGTGGCTTTTAACTCCAGTCAAATCTCACTGGTGCAGACTCATGTAGATTGGTCAAAGTGGCTTTTAACTCCAGTCAAATCTCACTGGTGCAGACTCATGTAGATTGGTCAAAGTGGCTTTTAACTCCAGTCAAATCTCACTGGTGCAGACTCATGTAGATTGGTCAAAGTGGCTTTTAACTCCAGTCAAATCTCACTGGTGCAGACTCATGTAGATTGGTCAAAGTGGCTTTTAACTCCAGTCAAATCTCACTGGTGCAGACTCATGTAGATTGGTCAAAGTGGCTTTTAACTCCAGTCAAATCTCACTGGTGCAGACTCATGTAGATTGGTCAAAATGGCTTTTAACTCCAGTCAAATCTCACTGTCTCAGACTCATTTGGACTGATCAAAGTGGCTTTTAACTCCAGACAAAATCTCTATAGATGATTATTCCCCTCTCCCCCCAAAAATTCATTTGGCTTGAACAGGTGGTAATGGTGAATGAATTGCCTTCATTAATCAGTACAATTCACCATTCTTACCTAAAACCAATAATTCAGTTTTCAATTTGCAGTACAGCTCACATGATTTTTATTTCACTACCCATTGCTTTGGGGCAGCTAACCCCTCCATGCTTTCGCTGCTTTGAAGCACACCTAGCAATTCCCCACAGCAACTCTGCAAGCACATGTTGTTCAACTCCACATTGGAGGGGCTGGGAGACATCAAGGTGGTTGACATTTGATTGGCAAATGCATGAAAACCACCCATGGAAAGACTGAGATCAGAGTTATTCAGAATCGAATACCACATGAAGACTCATTTTTATGTCGTTCGTATGTTTAACCAATGAATACATAATTTCAGAAGCGTCCTGTGTATTCAAAACATACTTAAGGAAGGTTGGTCTGCTTCTCTGCATGATTTCCACTCGTCATTATCACCAATTTAAAAAAATCAATGGGCATTCCTGATTCAGTTTAAACAATGTAGCCTACCAATTTTGCATCTTGATCAGAGGAAACTGTCCATTGTGTGTCACTGATGCATCTAGGAATTGTACATTTTTACTCTGTTATTAAAAAATCTTAACTAACTTATGCACTGACTTGACAAGAGGCACAGCTTTTAGCTTATCTCTGTGCAGTATACAATATATTCCACTGTTAGAGAGGAACAGTATGAGAAATGCAAAATTAAATTCCAAGTCACAATCACTGCTTCTTCAATAGAGAATAGAACTAAAAACATAAAGAATTGTATATTTACACTGAAAGACAAGTCACATACATAGTCCTTGAGCAATAGTGGCAGAACATATTCATGATACTGTCAACAATAGCATGTGTTTACATGATACTGTCAACAGTAGGATGTGTTTACATGATACTGTCAACAGTAGGATGTGTTTACATGCTACTGTCAACAGTAGGATGTGTTTACATGATACTGTCAACAATAGCATGTGTTTACATGATACTGTCAACAGTAGGATGTGTTTACATGATACTGTCAACAATAGCATGTGTTTACATGCTACTGTCAACAGTAGGATGTGTTTACAATGTACTGTCAACAGTAGCAGGGGTCAAGCTAGACTTGAATTTTAGGGAGAAGTGACTTCTCCTTTTGGACAGAATAGGGAGAAGTGAGAGCTGAACAGGGAGAAGTGGGAGCAAAGCAAAAAGCACAATATATATATATATATATATATATAAAATGTATGTGTGTGCTTTGGTTCTTTTATGTTTTTAACTATATCCTCTATTTCTCAATATGCATATGTATCATATTCACATGGAGTGTATTCATACTTGAAAGTGTATATTTGGATGGAGAGATATACAATGTATTCTGGCCATATGACTTTAAAAAAGCACAACATAAACTATACATTGCAATTAATTTTAGCTATAGGAGTTCCAACATTAAAGTATTGTAATTGAAGGTTGGTAAAATTACTTAATCAACTACCACTAGAATAAGAAATTTTATTTTTTGTTAATTTCTAAAACTTCTCGAGAAAAGGGCAGTCAAAAACTAAACTGTTTTGATACAACCCCTATAACATGTGTCTTCACACCATCGTGCTCGTCCCATCAAAGCATTGTGGTCACTGATGTTATGGACGAGTAACCTGAACTTTACAACATGTTTAGGGTGGTAATTCAAAATTAAATGTTCATCTTTTGGACTCTTGGTTTTTGGTGAAGTTTTAGAAAATAGAAAAATTAAATTATATGGTTTGTAAGTAGCTACAATGTCGCTGTCTCAACATGGAGATTAAGAAGGGAACATAACAACATAAAAACTTTAACCTATCTGTTTACCTGTCTGTCAATAAAAGAAATGGTCTGTGTCTTAGAATCATTTAGTGACAGTCAATTAACAGATCATATATTTAGCACTGACCAGTGTCTCCAGTACCTAATCAGGGTCTATTCTAGAAATATGGCAGGGATTTATTTAAGTAAACAAAGGTAGCTCTACAAATATTGTGCACAATTTTCATGCATTTGTTTTGAAGTTTTGGCATGATTTTTTTTGGAAATTAGTGTGAATCCCACGATTACATGCCCTAGTATAGACCCCATCCAATATTCACAATTACATGCCCTAGAATAGACCCTGTCCAATATTCACAATTACATGCCTTAGAATAGACCCTGTCCAATATTCACAATTACATGCCTTAGAATAGACCCTGTCCAGTATTCACAATTACATGCCCTAGAATAGACCCTGTCAAATATTCACAATTACATGCCCTAGAATAGATCCTGTCCAATATTCACAATTACATGCCCTAGAATAGATCCTGTCCAATATTCACAATTACATGCCCTAGAATAGATCCTGTCCAATATTCACAGGCCTCCAAGCTGTTGAGAAAGGAATAATCTTTTCCACTCAAACTGCTGATCATAATAACAGATTCTTTTGGTCCCATGGAATTCAAGTTATTGAAGTGTGACCATAACAGCAGATATATTGCATCATGTCTTATCGTCTGTATTAGCTTATAAGTCAGGTCCAACTGCAAATTACATAGACCCAGATCTACAGTTGCTTAATGTGCCAGCAGATCTGGGTCTATACATTTTGTTAGGAGAAAATCAGTACAACACACAACATAGATCCTGATCTGCCAGTGCATTATGGGATGGCAGATTAGGATCTATGTTGTTTGCAGTTGGACCTGACTTATCAGCGAGTATACAGTAATTATTTCTTATTCTTTCAGTTTTCAAGATCTTTTGTATTGATGAGGAGAAATTCATAGAAAGGTTGAACCTTCGTGTTGGCAAGAACTTGAATCTGAGCTACAGCACACTGGACATTGCCTGGAACCATTTTGATGGTACACAAGAGATTTTGTTTTTTTTTAACATAGTTCCCACACTACCAGGAAATCAATAGTCCTACAGTGTAAGACGTTGATCCTGATGTGCGGGGGGGGGGGGAAGATGTCTTACTGCCTGAACAAGCGGTGCTTTGTAGCTCATTGCTAGGTCATTGGACCTTGCAACTAGAGGCCAAACTTTCAAGAATATTTCACATAGTTGGCAGCCCATTTAGACACTGTTGCACAAATTAGAGTAATTGCTTTAGTCATACTATACTTACTCTAATACCATTTTGCTTACTGAAGTATATCCATGCACAATCAAGTGGTTGGGTTTTTCAAAATCTGTGAATGGCATTTCAGTTGGTTGAAGAATAATGATAGATAAAGAATGCCAAAGTCATTGAACTAAGAGTTTATTTTCTTACATGAAATGAATATGGCGAATCACATTGGCCTGATGTGATCAGACATATGGTTTTCTTAAAGAAAATGTACCACAAGTTAACCGACTTCAGCATTCCTTGGCTATCATCGCTCATCAAACAACGGAAATGCTGGTCAAAGATTTTGACAAACTCAACCATTTGCTTATTATTTGGTAGTTCACACTGGGAACACTGTGTTAAACATTATTGTAAATAGTAACCTTTGCAACCACCCCAGCTCACATGTGTGGTGAATTGTACTATCAGACCTTTCTAAACACCTAGAATTCTACAGACTGCTAGGGCAATTTTCAATTCAGAGTCCCACACTCTGGGCATGGTTGACAATGCAGAATCCCACACTCCAGGTGTTCTTGACAATGCAGAATCCCACACTCTGGGAGTGCTTGACAATGCAGAATCCCACATTCCAGGTGTTCTTGACAATGCAGAATCCCACACTCTGGGTGTTCTTGACAATGCAGAATCCCACACTCCGAGTGTTCTTGACAATGCAGAATCTCACACTCCGGGTGTTCTTGACAATGCAGAATCCCACGATCTGGGAGTACTTGACAATGCAGAATCCCACACTCTGGGTGTACTTGACAATGCAGAATCCCACGTTCTGTGTGTACTTGACAATGATTGCATTAAATATACAGTTCATAGTCGGATTACATTGGGATGTTAGTACACCAACCACACATAGATGGATTTAAAACAAAAAAAATTCAGTCCTTTTATACAAAGGTATATCATTTTTTTAAGAGTTTGTTTTCTTGAAAATTTAAAACAACCCTATTCTAAAACAAACTTCCTTTATGCCAACATATGCAGTTAAACAAAATAAAGGTCACATTTTTATTCTGTAAATTTAAATGTTACATGCAAATGTATATGAATTTCACTAGTTATGCTTGTCACTAGTGATATATCCTGTGGTTTAGTACATGGTCATATATCTAATTTAGATGCTATGGGAGAGTATCAGAATGGAAACGGCTTTAGATTTTAAAAATGCATGTTTTCAAAGCCGAAATATTGTTGATTCTGTTCAGTAAGGGTTATAAGTGAACCTTGAAAATAATACATTTCTTCCAGGAAAAACCTGTAAATGTTTGTTTAAAAAAGTGTGGTTACCATGTTTTAAGCCTTAGAGAATTTGACTTTATCATTTTTAAAAACTTTGTGTACAGTTAGGACTGAGACCATTTGGGTTGACAGGCTAGTTCCTCTATTGTTTTGTTGTTGTATAAATTTCCATCATGTTTTTTTCTTTTTTCTTCTTCTTTTGATTGAGAATTTAGCAGATATTACATTGGCAAAAGTATAGTGAGTCATTATAGGTTCATGAGGTATAGTGAGTCATTATAGGTTCATAAAGTAAAGTGAGCCATTATAGGTTCATAAAGTATAGTGAGTCATTATAGGTTCATGAAGTATAGTGAGTCATTATAGGTTCATAAAGTATAGTGAGTCATTATAGGTTCATGAAGTATAGTGAGTCATTACAGGTTCATAAAGTATAATGAGTCATTACAGGTTCATAAAGTATAGTGAGTCATTATAGGTTCATGAAGTATAGTGAGTCATTACAGGTTCATAAAGTATAATGAGTCATTACAGGTTCATAAAGTATAGTGAGTCATTATAGGTTCATGAAGTATAGTGAGTCATTATAGGTTCATGATGTATAGTGAGTCATTATAGGTTCATGAAGTATAGTGAGTCATTATAGGTTCATGAAGTATAGTGAGTCATTATAGGTTCATAAAGTATAGTGAGTCATTATAGGTTCATAAAGTAAAGTGAGTCATTATAGTGTTACGACTCTATGGTCTAAGAAAAATGTAACAGAAAGAAAGTGAAACCAACAAATCAAGTAAAAATCGACAAGCAATTTATTACTAGATAATTAAAATGAAAAATCAAAAAGTCACTTACAGTAATGTGTTTTGAAATCCTAATAATCCAATAAGAATGATTGTTCTAATCACAAGTCCTAAATATAGAATGTTCCGAATTCACGGCTGTGTCCTTGAATGTTATGATGTGCTAATGGTCTCCAAAGTCCTGATGTACTAGAAATCTTGATGTGCTGATGTCAAAATGAAGTATTCCAAAATCTCTGAATAAGTTCACATAAATTCCAAAATCATCAATTAAAAATCCAAAATCCAAAAGTTTATGAGCACTGTTATAATCCAATGAATATTTAAAATAATTCCTCTCTTAGAATTTGGAATGAATTTTCACAACTGTAATAGCTCTTTACAAGACTGATGTTAATGTCAAAACTGAATAAAATGTCCACCAAACATGGCATATATAAAGATTGGTCACATGACAGAATGTTCTAGAACATGAGTCATCTTAATGGAATTTTTACTTGTAAACAAAAATCAACCTTGACCTTCAAATTGAGAGAACATATTGATCAAAACAACCTAATTCAAGGACACTAGTTAAACATGTTTTTCCTGATAACATTAAGATTTAAGCAAATATTAAAGTGAAGAAACATTTATAATTTCCTAAAATATTTATAATATTATATAAACATCATACATAACACCTCCCCTCATAAAGAAAAAGAAAGATTTATATAATAAAGCTTTCTTTTGAATATATATCTAATACTATAATAACCAAATTTACATAAGAACATGTTTTATGATACTGGACTTAATTACATCAAACAATATTACATTTCTAGGCACGTGAGAGTGCATCTGCAATCACATTGTCTTTTCCCCTGATGTGTTTGATGTCAATGTTATATTCCTGCAATATCAAACTCCATCTCAACAATCTCCGATTTTTATCTTTCATTTTGTTGATGAAAGTAAGGGGATTGTGATCACTGTACACAATAATTGGAGAAAGAGCTGAGGTAACATACACTTCAAAATGCTGTAAAGCCAATATCAAAGCCAAACATTCCTTCTCAATTGTGGAATAATTTTTCTGGTGCTTGTTTAGTTTTTTAGAAAAATAACACACAGGGTGATCCACACCACTTTTGTCTTCCTGAATCAATACTCCACCAACCCCTACATCACTTGCATCAACAGATAATTAAATTGATTGGCTAAAATTTGGTGCAGAAAGAACTGGTGCATTCTTAAGCATGGCCTTTAACTTGTCAAAAGATTCCTGACACTTGTCAGACCAATGAAATTTGGTTTTCTTACTCAATAAACTTGTCAAAGGTTCAGCAATTTTGGAAAAATTGGAACAAAATTTCCGATAATATCCAGCCATACCTAGAAATCGCATCAGTTGCTTTTTACAAATTGGAACTTGAAATTCAGAGATAGCTTGGACCTTAGCTTCTATAGGTTTAACTTGACCTTGTCCCACAATATGTCCTAAAAATGTGACACAAGCATGGCAAAACTCACTTTTGCTCAAATTAATTGTCAGATTCACATCACTGAGTCGGTCGAAGAATTTGCGAATGGTTTCCAAATGATCTTCCCAGGTGTTGTTGTAGATAATGACGTCATCGATATAAGCGTCACAATTATCAAGACCAAATGTTATCATGTTCATCAGACGTTGAAACGTTGCTGGCAAATTTTTCATTCCAAACGGCATGACTTTATATTGATAAAGTCCATCTGGAGTTACAAATGCTGAAATTTCTTTTGCCCTTTCCGTCAGTGGAATTTGCCAGAATCCTTTTAAAAGGTCAAACTTGGTGACATATTCCGCATTTCCAATTTTATCAATGCAATCGTCCATTCTTGGGATTGGAAATGAATCAGTTTTGGTGACACTGTTGACTTTTCTATAGTCAGTACACATACGGAATGTATTATCTGGCTTGGGAACAAGAATACATGGTGAACTCCAGTTACTTTTACTTGGTTCTATGAAATCATTCTCCAGTAAATACTGAATTTCTTTCTTCAGATAGTTCTGTTTGAGAGGATTCATCCTATAAGGATGCTGTTTCACAGGCGCAGAATCTACAATGTCAACGTCATGATAAATTTTACTTGTTCGTGTTGGAACATCAGGAAACAAGTGCTCATAGTCATGTAATAGCTGTTTTAGTTCATTTCTTTCCTGTTGTTGTAGATGTGAAAGTTTCTGGTCTAGGTTGTTCAATATTTCTGAATTCCGAAGATTGGTTATACCAGAGTCACTATAGTCTGATTGTATTCCATCGTTGATATCTTCACTGTGTGGGACAGGTACAACTAAATTAACAGAATAATTAGCTGAGCTATCTCTGTCAAAATATTCCTTTAACATATTTATATGACAAAGTTGTTTCTGTTTCCGTCTCCCAGGAGTGTTAATGATATAATTTAAGTCATTTACTTTCTTTTCAACGGTATAAGGACCATACAATTTAGCCTGAAGAGGATTCTGAGGTATGGGAAAGAGAGCCAGAACTTTGTCACCAGGTTTAAAACTCCTTTCCTGTGAATTTCTGTCATACCTTAATTTCATTTTTGACTGGGTAGTGTGAAGATTAGTTCTTGCTACTTCACAGGCCTTTGACAACTTGTATTTGAAATCAGAAACATAATCAAGAAGATTAATCTTTGAATCTTCATTTGAAAGAAGTTTCTCTTTCAATAATTTCAATGGTCCACGGACAGTATGACCAAAAACTAGTTCAAAGGGACTAAAACCCAACGACTCTTGAACTGATTCCCTAACAGCAAACAACAACAAATGAACACCCTCATCCCAATCCTTTTCTGTATCAAAGCAATATGATCGAATCATATTCTTCAAAGTTTGATGAAATCTTTCCAAAGCACCTTGACTTTCAGGGTGATAGGCAGAAGATTTAAACTGTTGGATGCCTAATTCATGCATAACTTGTTGGAAAATTCCAGACATAAAATTTGACCCTTGATCCGACTGGACAGATTTGGGAAGGCCAACAAGTGTAAAAAACTTCACCAAAGCTTTCACAATAGTTTTAGTTTTTATATTTCTCAGAGGAATTGCCTCTGGAAATCTTGTAGATGCACACATGATGGTCAACAAGTATTGGTTGCCTGACTTGGTTTTAGGTAAAGGACCAACACAGTCTACCATTATTCTACTAAATGGTTCATCAAATGCAGGAATCGGTTGCAGATGAGCCTTAGGTATCTTCTGATTGGGTTTTCCTACCATTTGACAAGTGTGACAAGATCTGCAGTATTTAGAAACATCACTTTTGAGTTTCGGCCAATAAAAATGATTCAAGATCTTGTGATAAGTCTTACGGACTCCTAAATGACCAGCCAAAGGAGTTTCATGGGCTAAATTAAGAATTTCCTGTCAATATGGCTTAGGAACAACAATTTGATAGCTCACTGACCACTCGTCACCAGCGGGTACATCAGGTGGTCTCCATTTCCTCATAAGGACCCCATTTTTCACAAAGTAACACACTGGAACTTGTGTGGCTTCAGTTTCACTAATAGCCCTCTGAAACAAACAAGATATCTCGGGATCTTGCTCCTGTTCAACGACAAGGGATTGTCGTTTGTCATCCTGATTAGAACAAAGAGAATGAGTTGCCAAAAGAGGATCACTGTGATCAATACCATTTGATTGATCAATACCTGAGGAAAAAGTGACCTCATCAAAAGACTGACCAATACATGTGTCAGCTAAAGGAATAATATCCTGATCAACATCACTCTCAAGAGCTCTTTTTGCCATAGCTCTAGTAACTGCACAAGCAGGGTACAAATCAGGGATTTCAGTTTCGACAGGATCAACTTTCTGATCCAAACAAGGCTTGTCAGTTACAAGTGGATTAACCACAACCTTATCTCCAGCTAGGTCATTGCCTAGTAATAAATGAACACCCTCTATGGGTAAAGAAGTCACTGCCCCAACAGTCACAGGTCCAGAAACTAAGTCTGATGCCAAATTTACACAATGAAGAGGAACATTTACAAAGCCGCACTCTACTCCCTGAACAAGAACACTTTCACTTGAAGAAGACTCCTCAGACAAAGGCAAAGTACCTGATAATAAAAGACTCTGAGAAGCTCCAGTGTCCCTTAATATTTTAATTGGGATAGGCTTGGCAGAATCACCAATAAGTGATATAGAACCTTCTGACATGAATGGTTCATAAGCCTCCAAAATAGAATCAGACTGGGGTTTGTTTGACCCAACAAATGTATTGCTTTCAATACAAGACCGTGACCTTGACCTCATAGAAATAAGAGCATTTGAAAAGCTCTGTCTTTACTCTGTTGCTTATTTTTCAACTGGAAGCAATCAGAAATAACGTGCCCTTTCTTTTTACAATAAGTGCACGTAGGAAGAGATAAGGATTTCTGATCAGTCTTATCAGATGTTTGATTCCTAACAGTTGTGCTGTTGTGAAATTTGGAAGTACTCGAATGAGATTGAAATGGTTTTTTACCAGAAAACTGCTGAGAGGACGACTTATTGCCAAATGAAATTTTGTGAGTCAAGGAATAATCATCAGCCATACGAGCAGCATTTTCCAAAGTTTCCACATTCACCTCGTCAAGATAGGTTTTAACATCACTATGGATGCACCTTTTGAACTCTTCAATTAACTTTCTCATGCACTCTATCCCCTCCTGGATAGGTTTTGAAATGAAATTCTGAACATTAGATGCCATAGTAAATGCTTGTTGGTTTCACACAAAAACAATTTCTCTATTAAAAATCTTTGCCAAAGACAAAAAAAAAATTCCAAGACAAAATCAATATGAATTTCAAAGATAAATTTAATATCTCTAATATGCTTTAATGAAATTCAGATCCCAGAAGACGAGCCCCCAATTTCTGTTACGACTCTATGGTCTAAGAAAAATGTAACAGAAAGAAAGTGAAACCAACAAATCAAGTAAAAATCAACAAGCAATTTATTACTAGATAATTAAAATGAAAAATCAAAAAGTCACTTACAGTAATGTGTTTTGAAATCCTAATAATCCAATAAGAATGATTGTTCTAATCACAAGTCCTAAATATAGAATGTTCCGAATTCACGGCTGTGTCCTTGAATGTTATGATGTGCTAATGGTCTCCAAAGTCCTGATGTACTAGAAATCTTGATGTGCTGATGTCAAAATGAAGTATTCCAAAATCTCTGAATAAGTTCACATAAATTCCAAAATCATCAATTAAAAATCCAAAATCCAAAAGTTTATGAGCACTGTTATAATCCAATGAATATTTAAAATAATTCCTCTCTTAGAATTTGGAATGAATTTTCACAACTGTAATAGCTCTTTACAAGACTGATGTTAATGTCAAAACTGAATAAAATGTCCACCAAACATGGCATATATAAAGATTGGTCACATGACAGAATGTTCTAGAACATGAGTCATCTTAATGGAATTTTTACTTGTAAACAAAAATCAACCTTGACCTTCAAATTGAGAGAACATATTGATCAAAACAACCTAATTCAAGGACACTAGTTAAACATGTTTTTCCTGATAACATTAAGATTTAAGCAAATATTAAAGTGAAGAAACATTTATAATTTCCTAAAATATTTATAATATTATATAAACATCATACATAACAATAGGTTCATGAAGTATAGTGAGTCATTATAGGTTCATAAAGTATAGTGAGTCATTATAGGTTCATAAAGTATAGTGAGTCATTATAGGTTCATAAGGTATAGTGAGTCATTATAGGTTCATAAAGTATAGTGAGTCATAGGTTCATGAGGTATAGTGAGTCATTATAGGTTCATGAAGTATAGTGAGTTATTATAGGTTCATGAAGTATAGTGAGTCATTACAGGTTCATAAAGTAAAGTGAGTCATTATAGGTTCATAAAGTATAGTGAGTCATTATAGGTTCATGAGGTATAGTGAGTCTTTACAGGTTCATAAAGTATAGTGAGTCATTACAGGTTCATGAAGTATAGTGAGTCATTATAGGTTCATAAAGTATAGTGAGTCATTACAGGTTCATAAAGTATAGTGAGTCATTATAGGTTCATGAAGTATAATGAGTCATTACAGGTTCATAAAGTATAGTGAGTCATTATTGGTTCATGAAGTATAGTGAGTCATTACAGGTTCATAAAGTATAGTGTGTCATTATAGGTTCATAAAGTATTGTGAGTCATTATAGGTTCATGAAGTATAATGAGTCATTACAGGTTCATAAAGTATAGTGAGTCATTATAGGTTCATGAAGTATAGTGAGTCATTACAGGTTCATAAAGTATAGTGAGTCATTATAGGTTCATAAAGTATTGTGAGTCATTATAGGTTCATGAAGTATAGTGAGTCATTACAGGTTCATAAAGTATAGTGAGTCATTATAGGTTCATAAAGTATAGTGAGTCATTACAGGTTCATAAAGTATAGTGAGTCATTATAGGTTCATAAAGTATTGTGAGTCATTATAGGTTCATGAAGTATTGTGAGTCATTACAGGTTCATAAAGTATAGTGGGTCATTATAGGTTCATAAAGTATAGTGAGTCATTACAGGTTCATAAAGTATAGTGCGTCATTATAGGTTCATAAAGTATTTTGAGTCATTATAGGTTCATGAAGTATAGTGAGTTATTATAGGTTCATGAAGTATAATGAGTCATTACAGGTTCATAAAGTATAGTGTGTCATTATAGGTTCATAAACAGGTGTGAGTAATTCTCTGAATATTGAAAAAATACTGAATAAGATGATTTTATACGCAATCAGGGACATGGAGCATTGAGATCTGATACGCAATCAGGGACATGGAGTATTGAGATCTGATACACAATCAGGGACATGGAGTATTGAGATCTGATACACAATCAGGGACATGGAGCATTGAAATCTGATACACAATCAGGGACATGGAGTATTGAGATCTGATACACAATCATGGACATGGAGTATTGACATCTGATACACAATCACTGACATATGGCATTGAGACCCAATACACAATTGGGGACATGGAGAATTGAGATCCAATGCACAATCAGTGACATGGAGCATTGAAAACCTATCCTTTAGAAAACCTCTGTGTGGAGTCAAATGAACCACAACTTATCTTAGATGAATGAAATGGGCTTTTCAGTGTACTACCAAACTATCCTTTAATCCAAATAACCTTGCATATGATGTCATCTGTAGGCTCAAATGCAACATTTTATACTCTTAGAAACTAAATTTCATTCCACCTTTTCGTATTTGAGTTTGTCCTGATCTGGAAGCATCAAAAATCAATCTTGATGATACTGCTGAATTCTCTGTTGCCAAATCACCTCCTTGGTTATGACCCTTCCCCCATCTCTGAGATTAATACTTTAACTTTGCCAATTCAAAAAGTCCTCAACCAATCCACTCATTTTTCAGGGTAAATTGAGCGAAATAAGAGCCTTCTGTTATGGCCATTCATTCCTGTATACACATGGTTTAAATGAGGGAGAAAAGATTGCAGCTGCTGTTGCAACACCCCATGACATTATCTTGAACTGGTTACCTGATAAAGCCACAATTTTTACTGCAGAAATTAAAGCCATACTCAAATCTTGGAGCTATATTGAAATCTCAAAAAACAAATTATATCATCTTTTCAGATTTACCTTCCACACTGAAAGCCTTGCAAAATTTTAAACATGACAACCCATTAATATCCCTGATCTTACAAAAACATGGTTTGCTCATACAATCTGGAAAAAGTATTCTGTACTGTTGTCATCCTAGTCACATTGGTATAAATGAATGGGCAGATAAAACAGCCCTCCTGTCACCCACTTCTAAATGGAGGATTCCATGTACTGACTTTAAACATTATATAATTTGACATATCCTATATACCTGACAAAGTACATGTATGTGGAATGAAAACTCCACAAACAGGCTTTGGAGTGGTGTCCCTCATATAGAACAAATCACGGAGATGAGGTGATAATGTGCCGACTACATATAGGACACACCTGATTCATGTATACCTCCTGAATGGTGAATCTCGACCAGAGTGCATACTCGGCCTGTGTCCACTGACAGTGTAACACATTCTTGTCGACTTCCACAGTTTTTGATGTCAACTCAATAAAGAGACTTTATGATGATGTGTCACCAGGTCTTAAACTTTTTGAGGGAGTGTGGTTGAGATACCTTTGTTTTATGTTACAGAATTTTAACAGCTTTACCTTTAACTTGTATACTGTAGTTGTTTTTTTGTTTTTTTTTGGGGGGGGGGACTTTATTCTCCTAAAGTTTTTTTTTGTTTGCAATTCTTTATCTTTACATTTTTAGAACTTATGTTTTAATTGGTTTGAAACTTTGATTTTCAGAATAACTAAATTCTTTAGTGTCAAGTCAAATTTATGACATTGTGCTGTATATACTGTATATTTTGTACATTACAGAAGGCCTCATGGTAGATTGGTTCTCTAACTAATTGAGTTACCTTCTCTAAATAAAGTCATTATTATTATTATTATTATTATTATTATTATTATTGTTATTGGCACCATATAACCAGTAGTGTGATGTACTGTTAAATTGTATACATACCTATTTTTAATTAGATAATCTATCTTCATTTATGTTATATTAAGTGCATAGTTTTTGTATAAGATACATGTATCTTCATTTATGTTATATTAAGTGCATTCTTTTTGTATAAGATACATGTATCTTCATTTATGTTATATTAAGTGCATAGTTTTTGTATAAGATACATGTATCTTCATTTATGTTATATTAAGTGCATTATTTTTGTATAAGATACATGTATCTTCATTTATGTTATATTAAGTACATAGTTTTTGTGTAAGATACATGTATCTTCATTTATGTTATATTAAGTGTATTGTTTTGTGCATTGTTTTTGTATAAGATACATGTATCTTCATTTATGTTATATTAAGTGCATTGTTTTTGTATAAGATACATGTATCTTCATTTATGTTATATTAAGTGCATAGTTTTTGTATAAGATACATGTATCTTCATTTATGTTATATTAAGTGCATTATTTTTGTATAAGATACATGTATCTTCATTTATGTTATATTAAGTGCAGTTTTTGTATAAGATACATGTATCTTCATTTATGTTATATTAAGTGCATTATATTTGTATAAGATATATGTTCAGATCATATTCCATTTTCTTTTGTAAACATGAACATTCTGCTCATCACAGATCCAGTACCAAACTTAAGACATGAGAAGACCAATAAGGAATTTTTGATCCATGGGTCTTATTCATACATCAAAGTTTACAAACTTTTAAGAGTTACTTCCCTTTCCATTGTGCAATTGTGGTACAGAGAAGCTTAGAATTATAACCAAAGACAGAGTTCTGTTGGAACATTCATGTTTAACAGGGATTACATCATAGGGCTACCATGGAAGCCAAAAGATGAATGAGCTATGAAGGAAGGCAATGAATAAAACTGGGTAGTGTATAAGAGTGATTTTATTGTAATTAGGAATTATTGCCATATATTAGAGAACTGGCAAAAAGTACTGGTTGTTATTAATTTTAGATGATGTTTTTGTTGTACATACTGTCTTCATCATGTTTAGCGATACAGGTTAGTTTTTCAGTGACTGGTCAGGTGATAATGTTATCTAGTGACTGGTCAGGTGATCATGTTATCTAGTGACTGGTCAGGTGATCATGTTATCTAGTGCATGTAAGAACTAATAGTATAAAAAAATGTGAACATTTATGATAGGTGTTTGCCTTTATTACTGTTAAAACACATTTATGATAGGTGTATTCCTTTATTACTGTTTACAACATTTATGATAGGTGTTTGCCATTATTACTGTTTACAACACATTGTGAGTTAATTTTGGCCAAGGCTTAAGATTGACCATTCAGGTAGTATTGGATTTACATCCCTGATTGTTTTAGAGTTTCATGTAGAAACTTATTAAAGAGTCATATTTTCTACTTTCAGATAATATTTTGGCGTCTGCAGCCACCAATGGTGCTGTTGTAATTTGGGATCTAAATAGACATCAGAGGAATAAACAGGGTAATGAATACATTCTCATTCTTCTATAGGGATATATTATCAAGCACTTATGTAGAATTTGTTACCCTCCCCCCTCCAATGAATATGTGTTGGGTTTATCATTCTGTCCCGTACATAATTATGTACATGATGTATGTATTTCCCACAATTCTTGTATGTGCAATTACAGCTGCATCTTTCCATGGACTGTATTGAAACTTGGTATATATTATTACATGGGGTCAACAAGTGCATATCATTTTGCCATCGTGCTCTAATTCATTTTTAACCAGAAAAGCTTACAGGATGGTCTGTTGTCCATCATCCGATGTCTGTCATCTGGCAAATCCAATATCCATCCATTAGCACAAATTTGTTATCACTACTCCTCCTAAACTACTTGGAGGATTGCCATGAAACTTTACATACACATTCATTCCAAGGTCTAGTTGGTCCTAAGTGAAAATGGAGCTGCTCAGACATTCAATATGGCCACCAGCGCCATCTTGAAAAATCTTGTTATCTCTACTCCTCCAGAATGGATGGCCATATCAACATGGGGTTTTTACTGAAATACTTCTGATGTTTTATAGTTGGTCCTTAATAAACATGGTGCTGATCAGATGTCCAGTATGATCACTATTGCAGTCATCTTGAAAATCTTGTTGTAGCTACTCCTGATGAATGGAAAGTCATGTCAACAAGGGGTTTTCACCAGAAGACTTCATATGATGTCTTGTTGGTCCTAAATGAAAATGGTTTCGCTTGGACATCCAATATGAAAATCTTCATAATCTTGTTATCGCCAGAACACTTCTGAATGTGTCTAGTTGGTCCTAAATGAAAATGGTTCTGCTTTGACATCTAATATGAAAATCTTCATAATCTTGTTATCGCCAGAACACTTCTGAATGTGTCTAGTTGGTCCTAAATGAAAATGGTTCCGCTTGGACATCCAATATGAAAATCTTCATAATCTTGTTATCGCCAGAACACTTCTGAATGTGTCTAGTTGGTCCTAAATGAAAATGGTTCCGCTTGGACATCCAATATGAAAATCTTCATAATCTTGTTATCGCCAGAACACTTCTGAATGTGTTTAGTTGGCCCTAAATGAAAATGGTGATGCCCAGACATCCAATATGGCCACCATGGATGCCATCTTGAAAATCTTGTAATCGCTACTACTGAATTGATTGTTATATCAACAAGGGGTTTTCCCTAAAAGATTTCTTATGATGTCTAGTTGGTTCTAAATGAAAATGGTGCTGATCTGAAATCCAGTATGGCCACCACAGCAGCTATCTTGAAATCTTTTTATTGCTACTCCTCCTGAATGGAAAGCCATATAAGCATGGGGTTTTCACCCAACGACCTCATTTGTTGTCTGGTTGGTTTTAAATAAAAATTGTGCTGATCTGAGATCCAATATTGCTGCCACAGTGGCCATCTTGAATATCTTATCACTACTCATCTTAGATGGAAAGTCATATCAGCATTGGGTTTTCACCAGAAGAATTCTTATGATGTCTACCGTATTTTGGTGTTTGTAACGCACACTGGCGTATAACGCGCACACCGAATTTCGACCCAGAATGAGGGGAAAAACGTAGTTCTGCCATATAACGCGTATGTGATATAATACATTTCAAAATCTTATTTCGCTCCGTTTCGTAGTGACAACAGTCGGCCATTTTGGATAGTGCACAGATCATCATTTGTTACACAACGTTTGAATTCTTTACAATAAACTAGCGTCTGACTGTTTCTCTGGTCTTTTATGTCAGTATGGGGCATTCCCGATTATGACCAATACTTTTTTTTTTACAGATATTGTAAAAGAAAGAATGAAAAAGTGGCAAACTTTAATGTATATCTTTCCAATTTTATGGTTGGCCCTTAAAAGGGCCACTTTAAGGTTCGCTTTGTTGATGGAGTTCAGTCTATTGCATCAAATCCCTCAAATTCCTCTTCGTCGTCATCACTCTGGAAAAGTCGCCGTATGTCCTCGTCTGTCATCATTCCTGGCGTTTGATCGAATACAAGATGCTATGTAAAACTTCAGGTCCAGTATTTACACTTATTTGGACTATCATGACACTTCTAAAATATATCTCAGTGCCCTAGATAGAATTTACCAAGACAATACTTCGTAATTATGTTTGGCACATCAGAACTTTAGTCGGCGCTGATTACCTTTAAAAACACCATGCTGAGTCAATTAAATATTACTCACTCTATTGTAACAAAGAAGGATCAAATGCTGTGGTTTAAGATTAGAAATAAAACAAAGAACAAAGCTTATTTTCCGAAGAAAAGGAAATAAATTGCAAATTTACCTAGACAAAGCATTGTAACTATGTTCAGCACATCAAAGCTAAGTCAGCGCTGATTACCGTGAAAAGATCACACTGAGTCAACGAAGCATTGATCACTGTATAGTTGCAAAGATATATCAAATACTATGATTTAAGATGAGAAATAAAACAAAGAACCAAGGTTATTTTCCAAAGAAAAGTAAATAAATTGGAAGTTTGCCTAGACAAAGCATTGTAACTATGTTCAGCATATCAATGCTTAGCCGGCGCTGATTACCGTGAAAAGATCACACGAAGTCAATGAAGCATTGATCACTGTATAGTTACAAAAATATATCAAATACTATGATTTAAGATGAGAAATAAAACTAAAAACCAAGCTTATTTTCCAAATAATGTTTTCCGACTTCATACATAGAACAACAAGTTACCAGTCGTTATGTACATGTATTTCCAGTCGAGGCACAGAACAAAATGCTACACAGTGATGAGAAATGAAACAAGTTTATTAACATAAGCAATCAAAGAACATGACTATCAAGGTTTGTAAGCATTATTTATTTCATTAATAAGGCTAGTACCAGTAAACAATTTAATTACAATGCACCGTGCAACGGATTTAATATTTCACAAGGAGTGAATGTGACACATGTAGGCAGTTATAGTGCCTTCATCCTTTCGTCAGATCGACCTGGAAAAAAACTTTTTTTTTAGTTCTTCTATAAAACGCGCACCCCCGACTTAAAATAAGAAAATTAGGTGACAAATGTGCATGTTATACACAGCTAAATACGGTACTTGGTACTAAATGAAAATGGTGCCAGTCTGATGTCCAGTATGGCCACCATGGAAGCCATCTTGAAAGATCTTGTTATTGCTACTCCTCATAAATGGAAAGTCATATTATAATATCTACCTGGTCCTGAATGAAAATGATACCAATCTGGCTTCAAATATGTTTGCCACAATGAACATATTGAAAATCTTGTAACTAATTCTCCTGAATGGATGGTCATGTCAACATAGGGTTTTCACATATATATCTATATATTTTCACTCTGTTGACCTAAGACTTGATAGACAGTATTGACACGAGGTCAACATGCACTTATCATTCTGTCATCATGCTCAGATATGTTTTTCCAAAGTTATTCCCCATTTAGGTGTTAACTTGGGTTGAAACAAATCTGAAAAATTAACTCACCTAGTCAGGCAAGTATGACAAGTTTTTATTTGCCTGGGCCTCTTCACCATTAAACTTTGCTCAATATTTTGTGTAGTAAATATTACTCCAGACTTGCAGGTTCCATTGCAGGGCTTTCCACAACATTTTGTGTTGTAAATATTACTCCAGACTTACAGGTTCCATTGCTAGACTTCATTATTTTGGAGAAATTATTTTTCTCTCCAGCCAGAATAGGGAGAAGTGTGTTTAGAAAGTTCAAAATGTATAATGTCAAAATAGCCACCGTAAGCTTCTTTTTATGGATATTTTCATGCCTCAATTGAAATCTTGATGAAATACTATTACAACTTTATAAAAATATTAAAACTTTTCTTATTTTGCTTTTACCCCAGTTGTTATATCACATAGTTATTGTATAAAATGGCAACCTTGAAAATCATCAACTGTTTTCATAGTAAGACCTTTCTTCATACATTTATGTAATAAATATTGGATAAAATGATACAATTTATGAATAATGGACCTGGATACATCCACAGAGTCATAATTCACTTTCCATCGGGCTACAAAATTTAAATTTGTCACAATTTTTTTCAAGGATTATGTGTGAATTTTTGGTGGGAATTCCATAGATAGCAATGTAATTTCTGGCATTTATGATCATTAAATTAGCACCAAAATTGACTTCATAGCATAAAACTCATTTATCCTAACTTTCCACCATCCTCTTTCTAGGGAATGTTTACACAAAAGTTGACATTTTAATTTGATTATTGTTGCATTGTAAAACAAAAGGGAGGCAGGGGAATGGCATGAAATCAAGGCAAGGTGAAGTAAACTCTGCTTTTTGTGCATGTTTAGACAAAATGACAGACTCGAGGGTGACTTTTTAACCCAAATCAATCTCCCCCACACACACACACTTTTGCATGGACCCTGGACTTGGACATTTTACTCCCTATGTTCAAATGCATTATTGTGATTGTTCAGAATATCATACCTGCCATATCACAACATGTCACACAAAAATCACTATTTTTGACTCCCAAACAAAAAAAGAGAGACCTTTCTTGACATCACGATACATATGCCTGTCTGTTAACAGTAAACAGTTGTGGTTCACATAGAATCATGCCTAATGCTTATGGAAAACTATCAGTTTATACAGTTAATTGTCATAAACTTGATTAAAAAGTAAAGGTGGTCGGAGATAAGCCACCACCCTTTTGCATATTACTTAATGGACTGACAATAGTTATGGTGATTTTGTGTTTGCTTGTTCAGCATTGGTGTTGAAGAGCCCATTAGGCTAATTTGCATAGGTAAAGGACACTAAGTGGAACAACCCAGTTTATTTATAGTTAGGTAAATCAATGATGGGTTTTGAAGAAGCAAAAGTTATAACACTTTCTTGCCCTGAATGGGAATGTATAAGTCATCTTTATTAAAGATTATTGGCTAATTTGAGATCAGCAATTGAAGTTGAAGTTTACTCTAGACATAAAAAGCAAAACATGATTATTTTAGTAGTGGAATGATAAAGTTTGGAGCAGTGTGGGAGTGTGATTAATTTTTTAAGGCAAAATGTTGAAACACAGCTATGATTCAGGGAAGGATGAGCCATATGTGAAGTGAGCAAACTTCAGCAAACTAAATTTCAGAACTCCTGGTTGATGGAGTTTGACTTTGTGAAATGCAGCAGCAAGGGGGAGAATTTTATACTTTGCATGTACTACAAACACCATATTGACATTAGTCATACTGGAGTATGTGACATCCATCAAAATAGTAACACCACCCTGCATCAAGGCAGATGCAGCAAGATATTTTCCTTTTCTGGAAAAATTCAACAAGATCTTTGGGGAAGTTTGTACAACATTACCATCCAGTCTCAAATAAAATTCAACAAGATCAGTAGGGTAGCTGGTACAACATTACCATCCAGTCTCTAATAAAATTAAACATGATCTTCTGGGAAGTTGGTACAACAGTATTATCCAGTCTCTAATAAAAGTACAAAGATTAAAACTAATGCATTATGTTCAAACCCTTCAATGAAGTCAACAACTGCAAGTTAATACTCTATTCCATTTGATTTGAAAGACAGTATAACAGGATAAAACTGGATTGGATTGGATCTAGTGAAGACACTTAACACAAGTATGTGAATGTTTATTTATACATAAATGCAAATTAATGATGAACAAATCTCTGATACCTTAGCTCACACACTTACTTCCACCTGTCATAAACTAAACTGTAACAACTGAAAACCCTACCATACTCGTGCACCTAAAATTTCACAACGGATATAACAAAATGGTATTGTTCCTCAGTGGACATGATCAAAGCATGGATTTTCAACAAATAATCACAAATTATATTGTTTTTCAACGGATATGATCAATGCATGGATTTTCAACAAATAATCATAAATGATATCGGAATATGATCAATGCATGGATTTTCAACAAATAATCATCAATGATATCGTTTTTCAATGAATATGATCAATGCATGGATTTTCAACAAATAATCATCAATTATATTGTTTTTCAACGGATATGATCAAAGCATGGAGTTTCAACAAATAATCACAAATTATATTGTTTTTCAACGGATATGATCAATGCATGGATTTTCAACAAATAATCATAAATGATATCGTTTTTCAATGAATATGATCAATGCATGGATTTTCAACAAATAATCATCAATGATATTGTTTTTCAATGGATATGATCAATGCATGGATTTTCGACAAATAATCTTCAATGATATCGTTTTTCAATGGATATGATCAATGCATGGATTTTCAACAAATAATCATCAATGATATCATTTTTCAATGGATATGATTAAAGCATGGATTTTTCAACAAATAATCATAAATGATGTCGTTTTTCAACGGATATGATCAATGCATGGATTTATCAACAGATATGATTGACATATGGATTTATCAAAATATATGATTAATGTATGGAATTGTCAACAAATATGATCAATGTATGGAATTATCAACAAATATGATCAATGTACTGTTCATGAACAAGTATGTTGGTGCATTAAATTGTCACACATATAATGACATTGACTTTTAGGTTCAAAGCCTGATATATATATTCCATCAACATATATAATGATGTTTATCTCATGGCATCCCGGTGATGATTATGAGATATTTCCAATTCACAGCTGCCAACAAATGGTTAAGGAATTTGTCTGCTCCTCCCAGCCTGCTGAAGAATCCCTCAAAAACCTCCCTATCCTGGAGACCCATTTATCCAGACCCTTTGATCCCTCACAATGAGTTAACTAGTATCATCCCTTGAAACCATCATTACCATTGACCACAGTATCTGGGTTACACAACCCCACAGAGTTCATTGACTCCCTGTAACAGCTGAAAATACAATAACTGAGCCATATACTACATGAGACACATTTGAGTGCTGATACAGTGATATACACTACACATGCATGCACACAAACTTTCATAAGAACAACTGTATGAGATTATTATTATAGTAACCATGTTCATGCATGAATCTGTCTCCAGCAAGAATAATCGCACTGGATTTTAAAAACTTGAATGTTTCTCATCATTTAATGTGCACAACATATAACTGAATTCAGATTGTCTCTTCAACTACAAAAGGTCTAATTTGGAACGGACTATATTCTATCCAATAGAATGGCGTTATGTGCCATAGGTAGGACTTGGTAGACATAATTAATAAATTCCAAAACATTCAGAATGTTAAACAGTTTCATCACATGTAACAGATGGCAAGAAGGAAATAAAGTAGTACATTTCACATACCTCTACAGCGGAAGATTGCTTCCATAAAAGTGAATAGCTTCCTGACAAGACTCATCTGTATTTATGACAATAGTTAGAAAAATAGCCGTATAAGTACTATGGTTGTGGTCAAATCCATAACCAGAGAACTCGAGGTAAATGGGCCCCCACTGTCGACGCTTGGTGCATACTGCAGCCAGTGAACAGAAGTCAGTATTTTGAAATCATCAAGGTTGAAACTATACACCCCCGGGTAACATTGTATGTGGCAACGAAACCCATTTACATTTCTGTTCATATGTAATGCAAAGGTATTTTCATATGCACAATTCTATGACAGACAGAAACTTTTTTTATTTTTTTATTTTGTGTCTGCATGGTTGTGATTATGTGAGTATAGCAGGTGCATCTTGATTTGATACTGTCTATCCGTCCATCCATCCCTAGTGTATGCCCCAGTGTGTGTAGCAGGGACATCTTGATTTAATACTGTCTGTCAATCTGTTCATCCTGAGAGTATGCCCCAATGTGTGTGGCTGTGACATGTTGATTTGGTACTGTCTATCCATATGTTCATCCTGAGAGTATGCCCCAAAGTGTGTGGCTGTGACATGTCGATTTGGTACTGTCTGTCCATCCATCCTGAGAGTATGCTCCAATGTGTGTGGCTGTGGCATGTTGATTTGGTACTGTCAATCCATACATTCATCACAAGAGTATGCCCCAATGTGTGTGGCTGTGGCATGTTGATTTGGTGCTGTCAATCCATACGTACATCACAAGAGCATGCTCCAATGTGTGTGGTAGGGTCATCTTGATTTTGTACTGTCAATCCATATGTCCATTACGAGAGTATGCCCCAATGTGTGTGGCTGTGACATGTTGATTTGGTACTGTCAATTCATATGTACATCACGAGAGTATGCCCCAATGTGTGTGGCTGTGACATGTTGATTTGGTACTGTCAATTCATACGTACATCACAAGATTATCCCCCAATGTGTATGGTAAGGTCATCTTGATTTGGTACTGTCTGTCCATCCATCCTGAGTGTATGGCCCAAAGTGTGTGGCTGTGGCATGTTGATTTGGTAATGTCAATCCATGTGTCCATCACATCTTGATTTGGTACTGTCTGTTCATACATCTATCTTGAGAGTATGCCCCAATGTGTGTGGCTGTGGCATGTTGATTTGGTACTGTCAATCCATAAGTCCATCACGAGAGTATGGCCCAACGTTTGTGTTAGGGTCATCTTGATTTGGTACTGTCTGTTCATACATCTGTCGTGCGAGTATGCCCCAATGTGTGCAGCAGGGTCATCTTGATTTGGTACTGTCTGTTCATACATCTGTCGTGAGAGTATGCCCCAATGTGTGCAGTGGGGTCATCTTGATTTGGTACTGTCTATCCGTCTGTTCAGTCTCATAGTATGCTGCAATGCATGCAGTACTGTCTATTCATATGTCCAACCAGAGAAGCTTGTTAGCACAATTGCACACAAATCACTCAATATAGAAATTTGGAAGGCATATTTGTTTGCATATGTTGATGACTAGAGCAGAAAATAAAATTAAACATTTTAATCAGAATACTGCTCTGTGAGAAAAGAAAATTTGTATTCAAATATTTGTTTCTTTGCCCAGTGAGTTTGGCAGTATTTTGTGAAAGAAACAAACACAGTAAAATGTAAACTATGCAACGTTGAATTGGTTTAAAAGGGAAAAACTTAAAACCTTCTAAATCACCTGAAATTCAAACGCAAGGTAATCATAATGTCAAAATTCTGAAGTCATTTTGTTTACAACATAGCCATTTCTATTGTCATTCAGGCACACTTCAAAAGAAAGCATGTAATATGGCAAGTTAAAGAAGAACTTCGGCACTATAGGAACATTTATGGTTGTACTGAGTTTGAAGATAAACAGGAAAAAAAACCTACATTGATTTTGATTTTTAGTCAGAATCCTTAAAAATAAAATTACTGATGACTGCTAAACTGTTATTTACGGTAATTAAATTTAGATAACTGAGTTAAATGTTATTTCATTGTGGCTTGGCTGGGAGGGGAGGGGGGGTCAATAGATAAAAAAGTGAAGAAAGAAAAGAGGATGGATTTGATACCTTTATTAACATTAATGAATAGTAAAATCATACATTCAGTGAACAATGAAAAATAGAAAATTTGGTGTTCATTTCAGCTCAATTTATGACCTGATTAAATTTTCAGGCTATTTCAACAATTTTTCAGTTTAAAATACATTTGCGAATTTTTGATCTTGAACTTTTTTTAAGATAACCTTGTTAGCATCAACAAGCATAACCCAAATGAGGTAGACAAATGAAATTCAGCAGATATGATTTCATACATATATAGATGATCTGATTAGATTTTCAAGATATTACATTAATTTTTCAAATTTTTTTATTTATTTTTGAACCTACTGTTTTTAGACTTTGTTATGAAAACCTTGTCAGCACAATTAAGCAAAAAAATCGTATGAGTTCAACAAGTGAAATTTGATTGGCATATTTTTATGCAGATGACCTAACTAGGCCATTATAGACTTTTTTTCCACATATTTACAAGTTTTAGGACTGACATTTTGTTCTGCAATAGAAGCTACATGTATATGTATTTTACAAACACAAGTCTACATGGTTTTGCAAAAAATATAATTTTCATGGGTATATAAATTGGTGAACTGGAGAAGAGTTCCTGTTGTTTCTCCATCAAATACATTACCCGATCACAGTAACGTTAGCAATGACTTTTCGTTACCTCCTGAATCCAACCTTCCTATAGACGTGTAAACGTCTTTCTGTCTATAGCTCATATAGACAGAGGGAAGCAACTCTTACAGATTATCTCCCCTTATCCCTGTATGTGGCGACCAGTAAATCGGATGTAGACAGTTTAAACTTTCGCTTATGACTGTCAACAATGTCTCTGCGAAAATCCATTGAAATTCATCCATAGGATCAGCCAGCCATCAGTTTTTTTAGTGTTATAGTAAGTCTAATCTTTGTTAAATGTAGTGTATGCTACATTTACATATTTTTGGGTGAATTCAGTGATATTTTGCAATTTGCTATGGGTTTGTTATTATTCATGTGATTCAATCAGTAACATCATTATCCACTGCTGCATTGTTTGCAGAATATTTCTTTGTTCTTAGGATATCTCAGAAATGTGAATTCACCTAATTAACATTATATATTTAATATTTAATATTATTATTTGATATTTTGTTACCGGTTCCTTTTTTCCATGTGATTCAATCGGTAAATACATTATTTGCCGATATATCATTTGCAGATTATTTCTTTGGTCTTAGGATGTCTTGGGAATGTGAGTTCGCCTAATTGGACATTGTATATTTGATATTTGATAGCCAAAACTTTTGCATTTATTTGTTTATCTTTCAGTAGTCTACTAGACGATGTTGATAAAGTGCAAGAAGTGTTGTTGCTACAAAATCGTGGAGGATAACCATAAGTCATGTTTGCATTTGTACTAAATGGTCATCCTCACACATGTATTGTGTGCGCCCTCTGGACTGAGGATGTCTGTTCCAGCATCCTGAAGAAACACCTTAAGGGTCGTGAAAAAAGGGCCATGTCAAACTTCAGATCAGGATATTCTTAGTATTCACCCCAACTCGGATGAAGTTACCACCCAGACCAGCCAGCTGGTCAGCTGACCTAACTACACCTACAACACCAATGCTGGATTTGCATGTGGAGACAACCCAGCTGACCATGCTAGACCAGAATCATACAAATGTCTCCCACACAGTCTTGGATGATTCAAGGCCAGTTTTGGTGGCTTGCCCAGTAGGGAGATTTCAGGCAATATACATCACTTAGCAGAGAAGGCCGGAAATGACCACCCTTGGGATGCTGTTAGTCAGATCGCCAAGGTTATCAATAGGGCAGCTCACCACATGATGGCAATTTCCCTAATGGCCTACGGCAATTTGGACCTTGTTAGAAGGGACATGCTCCTGCAGTCTTCTTCATTGAAACCACATCATGTAATGACCCTGTGCTCCCTCCCTTTCGGCTCTCCCAAATTGTTTGGAGGATGAATTGACAAGGTAAGAAAACAGGTAGCACAGGAGTTACTCCTTCACCTCTCCATCCAAACTCCTTTCTCAGCACATCCTCGTCAAGAACCGTCCCAGAGAAAGGAAGACAAATGCCAGAGGAATTACAAAGGTTACTCTCCTCAGATGCCGGAAAATCTTAGAGGCCAAGTGAGAAATAGTCCGTCATATCCACCTACTTATCGCATGCAGGCTGAGAGTGGGGAGAGGAAACAAGTTTTTTTTTACTCCCTTAAGTCTGCCACAAACATGCACTGACTTGCCGCTCATACTGCCCTCTGGCAACCCTCTGGGGGGTGCCAGACTTCTTCTGTTTCACAACACTTGGATCAAATTATTCCTGCACAATGATTGGCTGATCCAAGTAATTTTGGAGGGGTTTCAAATCTCATTTATCCAACCCCCTCCACTTTCTTCATTCCTGTTCATGACAGTGACTCTAAGCAATCCTATGAAGCAGACACATTACAGAAGGAAATAGAAACTTTACTAGCAAAATGGGTGGTAGAGATAGTTCAAAAAGTGGCATCCCTGGGTTTTTATTCTAGGCTGCTTTTGGTTATGAAATCCAAGAGGAAATTAAGACCAGTCATAGATCTGAGTAACCTCAACCAATTCATAATGGCCCCAAAATTCAAAATGGAAATGGCAAGGTCTGTCCATTTATCCATCTGATGCAATGAATACACAATAAATCTCGACCTGTCTGATTTGTTCTTCCATATCCATATTCACATAACGTCTTACAATTACCTTTGTTTCATTAACTGTGGAGTAGTATATCAGTTCTGTGCACTCCTGTTTGGCCGCAGTCTCAGCCTTTGGGCCTTCACCAGGATGTTGGACTGCATTATAGCACACGTCAGGATGACCTTCTTCATGGCAACGGCGGTGTACCTGGACGACATTCTGCAGAAACATCGGATAATTTTGGTTTTGGTTCATGACATAAACAACCTTCTTTGCCTCATTTGCAGTTTAGGGTGGATAGTCAATGTGCAGAAGTTGGATCTTGTCCCTTCCCAGCATTTTATTCATTTAGAGATGGAGTTTCTAACCCATATCAATCTAGTTCATCTTCCTCCCAGATGCATAGATTGTATCATTCAAGCATTGGGGAAGACCTCTTTCAAAAAGTTCATTTATGGCGAGGGAGTTTCTTCAACTTCTCAGACTGTTAAATGCGGTGCTGGATCTCCGCTACCTTGGCTGCTTTTATATGCATCCTCTGCAGATGGCTCTTCTCTCACAGTGGTGCCCAATATCTTGTCTGCTAGATCACAAGATAGTGATCTCAATGGAAAAAATAAAACTTCCTGTCTCAATGGCAAAACAGGGATTGGCTAGCGGTCTGAATACTGTTAGAAGCCCCACAACCAGGATGGTATTCGAACAAGGATTGTCGTGATAATGTTGGACAGCACGGTTGTATGACTTGCCTCCTGAAACAAGGGATAATGAAGTCACTGGACCTTTGCATTATGATATGGGAATATATTTGTTGGTGCTTCCAATAGCAGATAAACATAAAAGTCCAACACATTCCAGGCATGCTTAATGTCCTGGCCTATTCTTTATCAACGAGAGGCCAACTGCTACATAAGGAGTGGTTTCTCCATCCATCTATTTCCCACCGAGTCTGCAACCCATGGGGACAACCGATGGTAGATTTATTCGCGACAAGTTGGAATAACAAACTGACCACTTTTGTCTCCCTGTTCTGGACTCAAACGCATGGGCTGTTATTGACCTTTCCTGGGAGGGAATCCTGGCAAACGCCTTCCCTCCATCAGTTCTGATTCCAAAAGATAATTCAGAAAATGAGGGGCACAGACTGCCAGATAGTCTTGATCACCCCTCTTGGATGGGACAAATCATGGTAAATGATCTGCTCAATCTGGCGACAGACATACCCAGAAAAATCTTAGCAACCCAGATGCTGCTCAAACAGCCGAGGTCGCCAGTATTTCATCCATGTCCAGAGATACTCCTCCTTCACACCTGGTTCTTGTCCAGAAATGCCTTGCATGGGAAGAAGTTCAGCACTTCAGGAGAGGATCTCGACAGCTAGATGACCCTCCACTCTGAATGCACACAAGGGTAAATGGTAAGTTTTCAATGATTGGTGTCATGCGCATGATGTCTCATCACTATCAGCTTTCATTCCCCAACTGGCTACCTTCTTTCCCCTTCTCTTTGAATAGAAGGAGCTAGCACCTATAACGATCAGGAGATATCATTTCATGATTTCCAATACCTTCAGACATCATGGAAGAGATGACATTGGTCCCAACAAGGATCTTTCCAATTTGTTGAGCAATTTTGATAGATCTAAACCATGCTCAATTACCCTGTTCCCAAAGTGGAACCTCTCCTGGGTATTGATGTGGTTCAACTCATCTAAGTTCGAGTCCTTGACTACCACCCTGCTGAAGTAGCTATCATACATGACCTGTCTCAGGGGTGAGTGAGCTGCATGCAGATCTGAACTATCTACAGTTTTGTTTCAACATTTCAGTCATTTTAATGATGCAGTCGGGTTTCATTGCAAAGAACAGGCTGCCATCCACTGGCAACCAAAAAATAACAATCCAACCACTCTCTTTGATTGATCCCTCAAGAAAAACAAAGTTGCAGGACCCGGTACATGCTCTCAGATTTAACCTGAAATGCATATAGAACATCCAAGCCAGATGACAGGCTTTTCCTGCCAATGAAGGCAGGACAGCAAGATATAACCCCACAAGCCACTTGGTTAAAGGGAGTTATTAACTCTGGTTGCTGCCCTGACAGTTACCAGGCTGCACAGATGATAACACAACCACATCCTTGGGTATGACCAGTCAACCTCAGCTGGATTTGCCAGAGAAACGTTTGATTGTAAAACAATTGCTGGGTGCAGGAACCCACAGGGTACTTCCTTGCATATGAATAATCACAAATTTTCCATTGTGTGTCAACTAGCATTGGGAGAATTTCAGCCTTCTAATAGTGCATTAATTACACTCCTACAGTGTTATCTGGGTAGAGGTTGGATACTCTGCATTTCCTCCTCTTACCTATTCTCCTAATTTTAATGTGATCGGATAATGTATTTGACAGAGAAATGAAATTTTGAAGTAAATTATGTTTCTCTGAAAATACTTACCTGATCACATTATTATTAAGCCCACCCACCCTTACCTACAATGTGAGCATCCTGTCTCATGGATTGCTCAGGTTTAAACTGGCTACATTCAAGTTATGGGTTGCCACCTAGTGGGATAAGGGAGTTAATCTGTAAGAGTTGTTTCCCTTTGTATACATGAGATATACACAGAAAAATGTTTTCATGTCTATATGAGGACTGGATTCCATAGGTAGCAGAAAGTCATTCCTAATGTTAATGTGACTGGGTAAGAATTTTTGGAAAAACATAATTTACTACAAAATTTCCTTTTCACAGAATGCTTAATGTTCATCAAGTTTTTAAAGTCAATGTTTCTGGCAGCTGTATAATCTGTTGTTGAAGTTGTTGGTTGGTTTTTAATGGCACTTTGAGTGTATTACTGGCTATAATCTTACCAAGGATATAGGAGCTAAGTGCCTTTCCAAAGGACACACTCAAGCAGCTGACCCAGGCTGGGAAAGAAACTACTACCATTCTGAGTGACACTAACTGTATCTTGGAACTGTAAAATCTATGAAAGTTGATGCATCAAGAAGAATAGTAAATTCACAGTGTTTCCATGTACATTGCCCAACATTTTGTTTGATTTACTTTCAACATAATTTATGTTTTTCAGAGTTTGTTTTTCAAGAACACAAGAGGACAGTTAACAGAGTGTCATTCCATGAAAAAGAACACAACATGCTTCTGAGTGGATCTCAGGATGGGTCTATGAAGTTGTTTGTAAGTCAATTTGCTATTACAGGATGGGTCTATGAAGTTGTTTGTAAGTCAATTTGCTATTACAGGATGGGTCTATGAAGTTGTTTGTAAGTCAATTTGCTATTACAGGATGGGTCTATGAAGTTGTTTGTAAGTCAATTTGCTATTACAGGATGGGTCTATGAAGTTGTTTGTAAGTCAGTTTACCATTACCGGATGGGTCTATGAAGTTGTTTGCAAGTCAGTTTACCATTACCAGATGGGTCTATGAAGTTGTTTGTAAGTCAGTTTACCATTACCGGATGGGTCTATGAAGTTGTTTGTAAGTCAGTTTACCATTACCGGATGGGTCTATGAAGTTGTTTGTAAGTCAGTTTACCATTACCGGATGGGTCTAGGAAGTTGTTTGTAAGTCAGTTTACCATTACCGGATGGGTCTATGAAGTTGTTTGTAAGTCAGTTTACCATTACCGGATGGGTCTAGGAAGTTGTTTGTAAGTCAGTTTACCATTACCGGATGGGTCTATGAAGTTGTTTGTAAGTCAGTTTACCATTACTGGATGGGTCTATGAAGTTGTTTGACAGTCAGTTTCCTATTATCATCTGACACACTTCACTGAAGGGCCAGGTACCTTTTTCTTTCCTGACAAGTATCATGTTGGCAATTCTAGTTAATCAAGACAAGTGCAACAAGAATGCCGATATTTGGGAGAGATAACTCAATCTACTTCCATGGCTTGCCAAGGCAACTATCCATTCCCCCTTTTATTGGAACCCAAAATCCCTAACAAGGCAACTCCCCATGATCCTTTCCCACTGACCACAACACCCCTAACAAGTTCTAAAAATTGTATTGTCTACTCTCACAGGTTGAATGTTGGAAACAGTTTGTCTTTTGGATGGATGGAAGTTACATACCTTGGATGTGTAACCACTATTCTTGCATTTATAGGAATGAAGGATTAAACCCAAGGCTCTAGAAGTGTGAAGCAGACCACAGTGCCATCCATAAATATTGATGATTAAATCTCATTCTTTTTGTTCAGTGAAATGTTGATTAAACAAACTCAATGAGCAACATACATGTATATATTTTTTTGAAAAAACAAAAGCGAAACCTGTCTATAAAGGACACTCACTGGATAACGGAAATATGTCATTATGGACAGGTGTGCTTATTATGGAGGTATTTCAAATATACAGGTCATTTATGGAGAGGTGCGCTTATAGATGTGTTAAAAATATAAATGACCTTTTTGGGTGCACTTATTTTAGAGGTGTTAAAAAAAAAACCTTAATGAACAGGTGTACTGGTTATATAGGTGTTTAAAATGTACATGATTTATGGACAGGTTTTTATCTAGGTTTTTAAAATATAAATGTATTTTATGGGCAGGTGTACTTATTATTAGGGTGTTTAACATATATGTCCTTTATGGACATGCATGCTTATTGTATGGACACATGTACCTATTATAGAGGTGTTTAAATACAATGTCCTTTAAAAGCAGATATCCTTTATATGAGGTTGTATGCTGAAACAGGTTTCAGTGTATAAATGAAAAATAGATTCATTAATTTTACTTTGTACAACAACTATTTCGTACTCAACTTCATGGTCATGGAAATCATCAAGCTCTTGAGCTTGGGTTTGAGCTTGGGATTTTGTTTTGACCAATCACAAATGACATTACTTTTGAAAGCTTGTTTCTGATTGGCAGCTAGTGGAAACTCTATCTCAATGAGCTTGGGATTTTGTTTTGACCAATCACAAATGACATTACCTTTGAAAGCTTGTTTCTGATTGGCAGTTAGTGGAAACTCTATCTCATTGAGCTTGGGATTTTGTTTTGACCAATCACAAATGACATTACTTTTGAAAGCTTGTTTCTGATTGGCAGTTAGTGGAAACTCTATCTCAGACTCAAACTCAGAGTTTTATGATCTCCTGTTCCAGGTTCCATAATCCTGAAACTGTCTGAGCATAAAAACCAAGTCTGGTAGTCACGAAACTGTCTGAGCACAAGATCAAGCCCCACAGTCAGAAAACTGTGTGAGCACAAGACCAGATCCCACAGTCAGGAAATTGTCAGAGCACAAGAGCAGGCCCCACAGTCAGGAAACCATCTAGTCACAAGACCAGATTTTGTAGTCTTGAAACTGTCTAAGCACAAGACAAGCCCCACAGTCAGAGAACTGTCTAAGCACAAGACCATCACTGCACAGTCATGAAACTGTCTGAGCACAAGACAAGCCCCACAGTCATGAAACTGTCTGAGCACAAGACAAGCCCCACAGTCAGAGAACTGTCTGAGCACAAGACCATCACTGCACAGTCCTGAAGTCATGAAACTGTCTGAGCACAAGGCCAGGTCCTGAAGTCATGAAACTGTCTGAGCACAAGACAGACCTTGTAGTCATGAAACTGTCTGAGCACAAGACAGACCTTGTAGTCATGAAACTGAGCACAAGACCAGGTCCCGTAGTCATGAAACTTTCTAGGCACAAGACTGGACCCAGTCAGGAAACTGACTGAATACAATACCAGGCCTCACAGTCATAAAATTGTCAGAGCACAAGACCAGGTCACACAGTCAGGAAACTGTCTGAGCACAAAATTGAACTCAGATATAGAATTTTAAATCATTCTTAGAGTTGCTCAATCTCATTGAAACTTGGCACATATATTGTTGTGATTCTAACCTCTCTCACAGTGAAGCTATAGAAGATAAGAATGTGTGAAGTTTGAGCACAAGTGCAATTTTTGTGCTCAAACAGTTTGGTGGCTCTGGAGTCAGGTGATGCTGTGATAAGGCTGCTGTCGTCTGGATGGAGGAATGGTTGATTGGTGTAATGGCACATTTAACACATAATCAGTTATATCATGCCAAGAAAATGGGCCCTAATAAGTGTCTTTGCCAGGACACACCAATACAGTCAACCCTGACACACCAATACAGTCAACCCTGACACACCAATACAGTTAACCCTGACACACCAATACAGTTAACCCTGACACACCAACACAGTCAACCCTGACACACCAATACAGTCAACCCTGACACACCAATACAGTCAACCCTGACACACCAATAAGGTCAACCCTGACACACTAATACAGTCAACCCTGACACACCAATACAGTCAACCCTGACACACCAATACAGTTAACCCTGACACACCAATACAGTCAACCCTGATACACCAATACAGTCAACCCTGATACACCAATACAGTCAACCCTGACACACCAATACAGTCAACCCTGACACACCAATACAGTCAACCCTGACACACCAATACAGTTAACCCTGACACACCAATACAGTCAACCCTGACACACCAATACAGTCAACCATGGCTGGCCTGGGTGGGTATTAAAGCCGTGACCCTTGGATTATAAATCGGGTGCTCTTCCAACTGAGCTATTGCAGTTCCCAATATGGAGGAAACCATAGAACTCAACAACCATCCTTGGGGGTGAGGTGGGGGCAGGGGGAAACCATTTGCTCACCAGTTTGTGTCATTATACCTGGTCATTTGATAATCAGTTATGACATTGGTAAATCCAGAGGTCTTCAAGATGGGGAGGAGGAGCAGACCCTTTTTTCCAGTTTAAAAAAATAAAATGAAATGTACCGGTACACTCTGCAGTGAAAAATATACAAAGTTTGCTATTTTAAGTCAAATAAACTACCCTCTCAGAATCAAACACTTGAAGAAAAATGTATGGATGAGTGATATTTAAAATGAATTGCACATCTATGCATGATGAAAATGGCTGCACAAGTGAATAATCAAAATTTGACTGTAATTTAAGTCTTGGAAAGAAACATTTTGGGTTTCAGTTCTGTCTCTTATTATCTGTTTGTGTATTTTCAGGATATCCGGAAGAAGGAAGTTGGTGTGGAGTTCTCTATTGGCAGCACAAGTGTCCGAGATGTCCAGTTCTGCCCCTGTCAGCTCAGCTACTTCACATTTGCCTCTGCAGATGAAAGTGGAAATGTGCTTGTGAGTTGAGTCTCAAATTCAAGTGTTCATTTATCTCATTATTACAGAATGGGGGAAAAAAATTGCCATTAGGTGTAGAAATAGATACTGATGAATTTGTTTTAGTCCAGACCAAGAATCATGAACGTGTCTTATAGTCAACATTTGTTTTGTCTGCCCCTTTTTTGTGTGTTTTGTCTCATCTCTTCCAGTTCCCACTCCATCTGTGTATCTGATGCTAGAGTACTATTGCCATAATTGTGTAGAGGTGTAAATGGTGTTGCTGTGTCATACACTACCAAGAGGGACTGGAAATGAAAGTTCTGAACATAACCATTAAAGATTCATGCCTATAGATAGGTTAAATCAATGTTTATGTAAAATATCAAATGATAGACAACATTTAAAATCTGATTCTAATAATATTAAAAATAATGTGTAAGATCCACTTTATTGTTTAGCAGAAAAACTTGTTCTGTCATTATTTCTTTTGTTCAGATTTGGGATATGCGAAGGCCTGACCGTTTTGAAAGGCAGTTTACAGCTCACAATGGGCCTGTGTTCACCATAGACTGGCACCCTGAGGACCGCACTCGTCTGGCCACTGCAGGACGAGATAAAATGATAAAGGTAACATACAGAGCTAATCTGAATCATCAAAATTAAGGTGCAACTTATGTATAGAAGAAAACAATCCTCTAACAATCTAAGGTGGGCAGCTAATCCGTGTGCAGCCACTGTTATATATGTCCAAAAACTAAGTCAATCTGACTGCAAGGCTGCTTTTATCTTCTCCCTCTCATGCTCTCTCAATATTCTAAGCTTCCTGGTCATAGGTTGACCTTGGGTCAGACAGCCATCTCATGGCAGCTGTTCAGATATTTGTAACATTGTAACCAATATGATAAAAGGATATTTAACACTTGCAAATACAATAATTTCAAAGGTCTTTGTGTACAGTCACAGAAATACTATGTACAGTCACAGGAATACTATTTATGTACAGTCACAGGAATACTATTTATGTACACTCACAGGAATACTATCTATGTACAATCACAGGAATACTATTTATGTACAGTCACATAAATACTATCTATGTACAGTCACATGAATACTATATATGTACAGTCACAGGAATACTATTTATGTACAGTCACAGGAATACTATCTATGTACAGCCACAGGAATACTATTTGTGTACAGTCACAAATGCTATATATGTACAGTCACAGGAATACTATCTATGTACAGTCACAGGAATACTATTTATGTAGTCACAAGAATGCTATCTATGTACAGCCACAGGAATGCTATCTATGTACAGCCACAGGAATACTATTTATGTACAGTCACAGGAATGCAATTTATGTACAGTCACAGGAATACTATTTATGTACAGTCACAGGAATAATATTTATGTACAGTCACAGAAATACTATCTATGTACAGTCACAGGAATACTATTTATATAGTCACAAGAATACTATCTATGTACATTCACAGGAAGATTATTTATGTACAGTCACACAGGAATACTATTTATGTACAGTCACAGGAATACTATTTATGTACAGTCACAGAAATACTATCTATGTACAGTCACAGGAATACTATCTATGTACAGTCACAGGAATGCTATCTATGTACAGCCACAGGAATACTATTTATGTACAGTCACAGGAATACTATTTATGTACAGTCACAGGAATACAATTTATGTACAGTCACAGAAATACTATCTATGTACAGTCACAGGAATACTATTTATATAGTCACAAGAATACTATCTATGTACATTCACAGGAAGATTATTTATGTACAGTCACACAGGAATACTATTTATGTACAGTCACAGGAAGACTACAGTTCTCTTTAAAAGAATGGATAACAATATGACTTTTAGTCCATACTGATATTTCCTAACAGAGAAGTGTTTTTATTGTATTGATATATTGTATTAATATTGATGTGTTTTTATTGTATTGATATATTGTATTAATATTGATGTGTTTTTATTGTATTTATATATTGTATTAATATTGATGTGTTTTTATTGTATTGATATATTGTATTGATATTGATGTGTTTTTATTGTATTAATATATTGTATTAATATTGATGTGTTTTTATTGTATTGATATATTGTATTGATATTGATGTGTTTTTATTGTATTAATATATTGTATTAATATTGATGTGTTTTTATTGTATTGATATATTGTATTGATATATTGTATTCATATTGATGTGTTTTTATTGTATTGATATATTGTATTAATATTGATGTGACTTATGAGATTTATGGGCAGGAACTACCAGATTGCCTGGTACTAACTTTGTATGTCATATGATAGCACATGGCTGGTACTAACTTTGTATGTCATATGATAACACATGGCTGGTACTAACTTTGTATGTCATATGATAATACATGGCTGGTACTAACTTTGTATGTCATATGATAACACACCACAGTGCTGTTTGCATAAGAAATAGTGTTCCATGGAATCCTTGTACACCTCTCCCTCGATAACTCATGCACAATGGGGTCCAAAAACATAGACCGTGACATAAGTAAGAGCACGACTTACTGAGAGACCTCTGAAAAATTAAGAAAGGGATGTACATTGATAGTAAGAAGGGGGGAGGGAGGTTAAGTGGTTGGATACTAGTTTAATAATCATGTTGGGAATAATTGTCAAGAAATAGCATTTTCTAATGAAGTTTGTTGTTTTTCTCTGTAAATTACCTTTATTTTCAATATATCCAGTCTCTGAAAGATCATTTAAAACATTACTCAAAGTGGTCAGTACACTTCAAATGTACTAGCAAAACATTGTATATTATGTCACTGCTTTTTGCAAGTGAATGTGGATGCATTCTAGTGTTACTGTTGATTCAGAATAAAACAAGATTCTTTATTTAAAAAATCAGTGACATTTTTTTAAGAGAAACAACTTCAAAACTGCATTTAAACAAAAAAATTTATATTAGTAAAATACTAATGCTATGATTTTAATCCAAGTTATAGTGAAATTTCTGCTCATCCTTGAGCAAACCTCAGAGTGCCAATTCGGGAATTTCATGTTCACTATAAACTTAGGAACTTGCTTCTCCATAATGAATCTTATCTGTGAAACTAAGTTTTTCATGCACATAGTCCACCTTTCACTTGGTTCCTTTGCTATCATTGATCACATTTGCAAATGAGTATGATAAACTACTGAATAATGTTAGATACTTTAATTATGTTACATGTACAACAGTGTTCTTAGTGTTTGATTAGTCAATTGAAATGAGTTGACTTAACACACGACCATGACAGCTCACTCTTACGCAGGTAGGATTTGTATGCATTTTAACTTTTTTTATTCTCCCACTTTTACTTAATTTGATACAGAAGACTAATTAACATGATAATACAATGCAGGTAAACTTTTAATTGATTGTAACAATGCAGTCAGCACTTTTGCAATTTTGAGATCAAAACACAGTTGGTACTTAATTAGGTTCTCACGGAAACACTTGTGGGCATTGCTACAATGGTCAGTTGACACTTTTCATGTTTGAATACAAGAGGGCATATTGCATCTATGATGATTACACTGAAACCAAAATTTAAAAAAAATGTAAAACACGAATTTCACTTGACAAAACTTATTTAACTGATATTTATTTCCTAAAGTATTTGATGTTGATTCTGATTTCAGGGCACTAACCACCATTTTCAATTATAAAACAAGTATTACATCAAGGTTTCATTTACCAATTACCACCAATTATAAAACAAGTATTACATCAAGGTTTCATTTACCAATTACCACCAATTATAAAACAAGTATTACATCAAGGTTTCATTTACCAATTACCACCAATTATAAAACAAGTATTACATCAAGGTGTCATTTACCAATTACCACCAATTATAAAACAAGTATTACATCAAGGTTTCATTTACCAATTACCACCAATTATAAAACAAGTATTACATCAATGTTTCATTTACCAATTACCACCAATTATAAAACAAGTATTACATCAAGGTTTCATTTACCAATTACCACCAATTAAAAAACAAGTAATACATCAAGGTTTCATTTACCAATTTTGATCTTGATATTATTCATGTTCAGTATATAGGGGCCTATTTTGTTTGCATTTTCTACAAGAAATAGATTGGATCCACATTATCTACGAGTTATCCAGGCAAGCTGTAGTGATGGAGTAGTGTACTAAATTTCATTCCTTATTTATTCTTGTTCACACAGATGTGGTGGTGTTTCACGGAACCCTTGTACTAAGTTTCATCTCTTATTTATTCTTGTTCACACAGGTGTGGTGGTGTTTCACGGAACCCTTGTACTAAGTTTCATCTCTTATTTATTCTTGTTCACACAGGTGTGGTGGTGTTTCACAGAACCCTTGTACTAAGTTTCATCTCTTATTTATTCTTGTTCACAGGTCTTGTAGCCCTTGTGCTAAGTTTCATCCCTTATTTATTCTTGTTCACATAGGTATGGCTGTGTTCCATGAACCCTTGTACTAAGTTTTATCCTTTTTTATTCTTGTTCACACACATATGGTGGTGTTCCAATGGAACCCTTTTATTAAGTTTCATTTTCTATTTGTTCTTGTTTACACAGGTGTTGAGGTGTTCCACAGAACCCTTGTACTAAGTTTCATTTCTTATTTATTCTTGTTCACACAGTTGTGGTAGTGTCCTAGATAGCCCTTGCATTAAGTTTCATCCCTTATTTATTATTGTTCACACAGGTGTTGTGGTGTTCCAAGCAACCCTTGTACTAAGTTTCAAGCCTTATTTATTCTTGTTCACACAGGTGTGGAGGTGTTCCAAGGAACCCTTGTACTAAGTTTAATTCCTTATTTATTTTTGTTCACTGGTATGGTGCTGTACCACGTAGCCCTTGTACTTAGTTCCATTTCTTATTTATTTTTGTTCACACAGGTGTGGGACAGTGTTAAGTGTAAGCTGACCCACTGTGTCCAGACAATTGCATCTGTATCTAAGATCCGCTGGCGGCCACAGAGAGAGTTCTACATTGCCAGTTGCTCTCTGCTTGTTGACTCTAGCATCAACATCTGGGACATCCGTCGACCGTTCATACCCTTTGCAACCTTTGAGAACCACAAGGATGTCACAACGAGTAAGTACTTACTTAAGCTTTGTTAAAAGGTAAAGTCTTAAGGAGCCTACGAATGGGTCATAAGGTAAGAGTTTGTCTAGGTTTCCATTATTAACTGAGAGTACTTTACTTCCCATGTATTGGACACTATTCCATGACAAATTAACCTCGCAGTTGATGCTGGTACTCAGAGTTGGGTAGACTGGGGCACAACTGCTATGTGCAGTGGTACTTGCTTTCAGCTCGGTTGACTGGAGCTATCTAGGTTATATTCCTTGTGCAGGGCACAACTGCAGTGTGCAGTGGTACTCACAGCTTGGTTGACTGGAGCTAAGGCTCTGCCTTGCTCAGGGCACAATGGCAGTGTGCAGTGGTACTTGCAGCTGGGTTGACTGGAGCTAGCTAGGTTATATGCCTTGTGCAGGACCCAGTAAAAGTGTACAGAGGTACTCACAGCTGGGTTGACTGGAGCTAGCTAGGTTATATGCCTTGTGCAGGGCACAGTAAAAGTGTACAGTGGTACTTCACAGCTGGGTTGACTGGAGCTAAAGCTCTGTGCCTTGCTCAGGGCACAACAGCAGTGTGCAGTGGTACTCACAGCTGGGTTGACTGGAGCTAGCTAGGTTATATGCCTTGTGCATGGCCAAGTAAAAGTGTACAGTGGTACTCACAGCTGGGTTGACCGGAGCTAAAGCTCTGTGCCTTGCTCAGGGCACAACAGCAGTGTGCAGTGGTACTCACAGCTGTTTTGACTGGAACTAGCTGGGTTATATGCCTTGTGCAGGGTACAATAGCAGTGTACAGTGGTACTCACAGCTGGGTTGACATGAAGTAGCTAGATTATATGCCTTGTGCAGGGTACAATAGCAGTGTACAGTGGTACTCACAGCTGGGTTGACATGAACTAGCTAGATTATATGCCTTGTGCAGGGTACAATAGCAGTGTACAGTGGTACTCACAGCTGTTTTGACTGGAGCTAGCTGGGTTATATGCCTTGTGCAGGGTACAATAGCAGTGTACAGTGGTACTCACAGCTGGGTTATATGCCTTGTGCAGGGTACAATAGCAGTGTACAGTGGTACTCACAGCTGGGTTATATGCCTTGTGCAGGGTACAGTAGCAGTGTACAGTGGTACTCACAGCTGGGTTATATGCCTTGTGCAGGGTACAATAGCAGTGTACAGTGGTACTCACATCTGGGTTATATGCCTTGTGCAGGGTACAGTAGCAGTGTACATTGGTACTCACAGCTGGATTGACTGGAGCTAGCAAAGGCTGTGTTTATTGCTAAGGGTACAACAGCAATATATAGATGGAATTTGAACCTCTCTGTTTGATCCATAGTCAGCACAGTTACTACTAGTAGGTGCTGCATCAAGATGTATGGTTAGGGGTCATGACAAATTTCATATGCTGAAGTCCTAGATCATAACATATGAAAACTAAGGCTTTGAAATCATGAGCATAAACCTTAGATTATAACAAAGACATAACAACTCGTAAAAGTCAAGACCACAGGGTCAAGGTCATAATCTGTCAATCTGTTGCACATAAATCTATGATTTTGACAAGGACATCATAAAACAAATTGATCTAAACCTAGAATCACGTTGCCTATGCTGAAAAGTTTTTATTGACAAAGATGTTACTACACATGAGCACCTATCTCCAGGGATCAAGAATATGTGTAATGTAGAAATCTTCATTTGGAATGACTCAATAATTGTGGCTCATGAAAATCTGTTATGTCTTAGTCTAATACTATACCATCTACATCATGCATCATATGAAGACTACAGGTTTTGGCATGACATGTTTGCTATGCCTAGGTCTCATGAAAACTACAGATTTTTGATTGACCTATGTTTGCTGTGCCTAGGTCTCATAAGAAGACTACAGGTTTTGGCATGACATGTTTGCTATGCCTAGGTCTCATATGAAAACTACAGATTTTTGATTGACCTATGTTTGCTATGCCAGGGTCTCATATGAAGACTACAGGTTTTGACATGACATGTTTGCTATGCCTAGGTCTCATATGAAGACTACAGGTTTTGGATCGACCTGTGTTTACTATCCCTAATTCTCATATGAAGACTACAAGTTTTGGATTGACCTGTGTTTGCTATGCATCTGGTCTCATATGTCTCATATGAAGACTGCAGGTTTTGGCATGACATTCTTGCTATGCTTGGGTCTAATATGAAGACTACAGGTTTTGGCATAACATACATTTGTTATGCCTTGGTCTCATACCACAGTAGAGACATCACAACATGTCAGATTAAAACTGGTTTACATGTAAGGGCTGGTTTTCATGAAACTTTATAATTTTAGTGTGTATCCAAACTGAATTTTGGAATGGTTACAAGTAACAAATTTGTGTACATGCAAGAGATTAAAAAGGTTGAAATATATTTTGAATGGGGAGATACGATAGTCCCTTACTATGACAAATGATTCTGGGTCCATATGAATTATTTGTTATAATGATGTATTCATTATATCAAGGAATTTATAAAAGTCAGGTTCCTTAATAGTAAGATTCATTATATTGTTATATTGAGGGTTTACTGTAGTTAGTTACAGATTTTTATTTGTATGAAAATATAAAAACTTAGCCACAAAGCAGTGCTTAAGAGTGGGTGCGACTTCAAGATAAGAAGCTTTGTGAATACAGGGACCAGAAGTATAAATCCATTGGCATGCATTCCATTTGTGAATACAGGGACCAGAAGTATAAATCCATTGGCATGCATTCCATTTGTGAATACAGGGACCAGAAGTATAAATCCATTGGCATGCATTCCATTTGTGAATACAGGGACCAGAAGTATAAATCCATTGGAATGCATTCCATTTGTGAATACAGGGACCAGAAGTATAAATCCATTGGCATGCATTCCATTTGTGAATACAGGGACCAGAAGTATAAATCCATTGGCATGCATTCCATTTGTGAATACAGGGACCAGAAGTATAAATTCATTGGCATGCATTCCATTTTCTTTTGATATTATATAAAAATCACTTGCACATTGACATGCTATTCACACATTTTTCTATATTCTTTCTGGGTTTTTTTTATCAGTACTGTTTTACAACAGATGTATGGCCCTGTACTCAACCAGGCATGACTCTGATAGTGCAGATAAAGCCATGTTTATAGTATGGCCCTGTATTCAGCATGCATCATCCACCATGCAGATAAAGCCATGTAAATAGTATTGCCCTGTATAAAGCATGCATCATCCACCATGCAGATAAAGCCATGTTTATATTATGGCCCTGTATTCAGCAAGCATCATCCACCCTGCAGATAAAGCCATGTTTATAGTATTGCCCTGTATTCAGCATGCATCATCCACCAGGAATTGCTGTTTTTAAGTGCCTGTCATTAGATGGAGCACTTTATGTTATGATGTTGTCCATCCATCCATCCATCTTCCAATTTTGTTTCTGCACAATAACTCCGGGTGTCCACCATCAATAGTTACCAGACTTCGTGGATGGCTTGCACTTGGGGTAAGGAAGAACCCTATTGATTTTGGGATCAAAGGTCAAAGTTATTGTTACTGAAAGAAGAAAAATGGTCTCCACACAATAATATAAGTTCCTAATATCTACAGTTGCAAAACTTTGTGAATGGCTTGCACTTAGGGTAAGGCAGATGTTTATTGATTTTGGGGTCAAAACGTCTCAGGTTAAGATCGCTGTGACTGAAAGAATAAAAATAGTTTCTGCATAATAACATTAGTTCTAAATCACAGACACGGACCAAACTTTGTTGATGGCTTGCACTTGGTGTAAGGAAGAAACATATTTATTTTTGGGGGTGGGGGTCAAAAGATGAAAAGTTCAAGTTCACTGTGACTGAAAAAAGAAAAGTGGTTCCTGCACATAAATTTAAGTTATTTACATAGAGGACAATCAAGTTTGGTCAGATGTATAATGTGCCTTTTACAATAGTCTTGTTTACTTCTAGAGTGTCATTTTCTTCTTACCTGCAAAGCATGAGCAAGAGATTGGTTTCAAATTTCTGATGGCATCATTGTTGACTTAACACAGATTTTGTTTTGCTTTTGTTGGTTTTAATGGCACTTTTAACACATTATTGACTATGTCATGCAGAGGAAATGGGAGCTAAATGACTTTCCCAAGGACATACTGAGGTGGCTGACATGGGCATGTATAGAACCTGGGACCCTTGGGACTTGGCACAGTCATCAACATTAGGATTTTTGCATTTAGCTCAGTTTCTCTGACACTGTTTTATGTACTGTCATGAAACTTGATGAGTGTAATCATTGTGGAGGGTATGGCTTGTCACAGGTAAAAGGTGGTCATCGTGACCTATTTTTCACACTCCAATGATTAACCTGAGTTTTTGCAATAAACTTACTGTCACTTATGAACATTTTACATAATGCACCAGCAGAGCAGGCAAGACATTTGAATTCTGTGAAGTTTTTGTTAAACCATTTATTTATCAATAGAGATTAAATTTTTGTCAGCAAGAACACCAGCATATTAGATTGCATCTCTAAACAAGTTTGAGAAAACATGTTTGAGGCAATCAAGAGAGTGGAACAGAAAACTGCAATTGCATTTAATGAAATACTGTTAGATAAGAAAACAAAGGTGAATGAACACCAGTTTATGTTTATGCTGTTATATTTAGATTATCTAATAAACATTAAAAAAATGTTGATTTATTTTCTGCACCACAAGAAATTATATATACAATCACGGATGATGTAGCAAAGTTTGTCAAAATGCCATGCTCTGCATTGACAAAGTCTTATTGTTAGCCACTCCAAAGCAGTGCTTCCAAAATATTTTTTACACACAAGCCAAGTTGCTTTTTTAAGAATCACTTACCCATGTTAAAATCTGATTGCCCAGAAGTTGTTTTATTTGCAATCTGAAAAAAATCAATTGGTCCCTGGCCAAGAAGCTCTAGGAGCCCATATAAAATTTAGACAGGCCTGGGCATGAGGCTATCTTGTTTTTGGAGCACTGCATAGTTTGTAAGAAGGATAACTTTTTTGTATTGTACAGTGGTTTTGTAGTGATAGAAACATTGACAGTAAACAATAACATGATGCTTGTTATAATAGTTTCTAATAACATGAACATCATTAATAGTATCAGAGTCATAAAAGTCATTGCTTTACAGACTTTTCAGTTACTGTATGGAATAAGGATACACACATACACACTGACGCACATGCTTTGTACAGTAGCTTTGTAGTACTATTATTGTAATACCATATGTAATTTGATCATGCTCAGACATTATCTGAAAGGATGGTGACCACTGTATGTTGTATATAGAAGATTTGTAGTGTTAGGATATTAAATGTAGGGTGGTAATTTTCAGGCATTGTCTGAGAGGACGATGACCACTGTATGTTGTATATAGAAGATTTCTATTGTTAGGATATTAAATGTACTTTGGTAATTTTCAGGCATTGTGTGGAAGAAGGATGACCCCCACATGTTGTATAGTGGCAGTAAAGACTGTTTCATCTTCCAGCACCTGTTCAGAGATGCCAAGCGACCAGCAGATCTTGTTGTACCGGCAGGCCTGGATATCAACATAAAAGGCATAATTTCCCATGCCTGTACAGATAAAAATGGTGATTTTTAAATAAATTGGAGATAATTCAGCTGATTTAGTTGGTAAATATAAAATCACAAATAGGATTAGCTTTAAGGCTATAACTATAACCTCATGACTCAAGTATCAAAAACTAATTGCAATGGACATGTGTAATGCAAGAGATAGTCAGATTTTCTTTTGAAACTGTACATGAAAGGTTTAAACACCTTGAAAATCTTGCAGGGTTAGATAGGAAAACTGCTTGTTGAAGGAAAAAAGTGTAAAACCTATTGTTTTTATTTAGCTTCAGGTTTATTGCACTATTACCAGCTGAAGAAACATGTATTCTAAACTTTCATGCAAGAAGTTATTTGGTGTACCTTTAAGCTGATAGTCTTGTGTTGATATCTCAGCATTTAGAGAAGAAGCAGACAACAGTACTGATTAACTGACATACTCAACCGTTTACTATCTGAATGCTTTGTTCTCTAACATCTGATGGACTGAACTGCTAAATTTATACTTAAACTGACAATTTTTTTGTTCATATTTCACCATGTAGAGAAGACACAGACAACTAGTGGTCGGACATTTTTCAAAAAAAATCCGGGTCGGAGTGAAAAGTTTCTGGATGCCACAAGCTACCTGATGACCTTCTGTCACCCCGAAGAGGTCAGTATGCAAAAACCCCAAACCTACCACATATAACCTTGTAACTCCATGACATTACTAGGCATGATCATCTTTATATTCTCACTTAAGTGAACTCCATGATATCACCAGGCATCATCACCTTTGCATCCTCGCTTGCATGAACTCCATGACATTACTAGGCATCAACACCTTTATATCCTCACTTAAGTGAACTCCATGACATTAGCAGGCATCATCACCTTTGTTTTATCACTTAAGTGAAATCCATGACATTAGCAGGCATCATCATCTTTGTATCCTCACTTCAGTGAACACGATGACATTACCAAGCATCATCCCCTTTGTATCCTCACTTAAGTGAACTCCATGACATTAGCAGGCATCATCCCCTTTGTATCCTCACTTCAGTGAACACCTTGACATTACCAGGCATCATCACTTTTGTATCCTCACTCCACTGAACACCATAACATTACCAGGCATCATCACTTTTGTATCCTCACTCCAGTGAACATCATAACATTACCAGGCATTATCACTTTTGTATCCTCACTCCAGTGAACACCTTAGAATTACCAGGCATCATCATGCTTGTTTTGTCATTGACATCCACTGTGTTTTTAAAGTTTAAATTTGAATGATAAGAAGAGAGATTTTACCAGCATTTAAATTACGCTTAAAGTTTATAATGAAAATCTTTGTTGTAAACTAAATGTTTGATGTTCTTCCTCATGACTTGAAAACATTTGAATAGTATTCTCTGTTTACAAGACTACATCTGTATCAATTATCAGCAAAGTTTTTTTCAATCACTTTTCATTTTCCGCAATTATTCTAAATTTACAGTACAAGAAAAATAGTCAGTCCAGTGTATCGGTGTCCTAGAGGGGAATCCCATTCTAGGAAGTCTAGTTAGTAGTTGGGAGCTTTGGAAACCTTGCTCATTTTTATTTGGAGTTAAGACTGCTTTTCATCTTTAAATATCCGCATTTTCAGAAATGGTTCTCAATCAGGAGCATGTGTGTTAATGACTTTGTTGCATGTGTTTTATAGGACAGTCATATGGTCAGGGTACTGTGTTTCATTAACTTTGTATATTTTCCAGAGTTTATCAATGGACTGGTTTGTGATGTCAGCTCAGAGATACCTGCTGACAGGGCGCCCCCTGGAGGACTTGCTGGATCACAATGCTAATGTGGCTCGTGACCTTGGTCGGCACCAGGTGAATGTACAGTAGACTCTTAGTTATTAGAACTCCTATTATCGAATACCCGGTATTATCTGAACTATTTGTCCGGTCCCGGCTAAATTTGTTCTTTGTTTATATCTTTTTTACATCTATTATATAAACATTGATTATTGGAGTACACCTCCTTAATCGAAGTAATTTAGTGGTCCGAAATCCTATAATCCTATTGAAATCGCAATGCATTATACAAAGTGTGAAAACCGTCATGAGCGGTCCAAACTGTGAGTACTGATTAATAGAAAAACAGGTTATATTTATTGTTTGTCACTAATCCAATAATTGACTCTCCTTTTGATAACCCTGTTATTATTTCACTTAATGGCAATAATTTTATGTAAAGTTGGTTTGATTAAAGAAAGTCGGAAAATCATATAAACCCTTTGAAAGCTACACATACATGTATTTTTAAAAAAATCTATATGAAGTCACTTGCTTACCACATTGTATCTGAATCACCAAGCCATGGAAACTGGAAGAGGTACATAGCAGAAAAGATAGCCAGAATGTAATGAACCCAAATACAATGCCATCCTTGAAGTAGAACGGGGTCTGAAAAGCAAAGCCAAGATCGCCAAGCAGTACAACATTCCGGTGAACATGCTATCAACATGGCTGAAAAACAAGGAAATGATTTAAGATGGCTACATGAAGTTTGGGCCGAAATTGAAGGCAATGAAATCCGGGGACTTCGACAAGGTTGAAGAGGACACTCTTAAGTGGTTTCAAGCCTCTAGAGACCAGAACATCCCTGTCTCAGGGACTATGCTTTTGATGAAAGCTGAACAGTTGTCTCAAAAACTGTCAATTCTCACATATAATGAATCCCAAGGCTGGCTTAACCAGTTCAAGGAGAGATATGGCATCTCCTTTAAAAAAGCTTGCAAAGAAGAAAACTCTGTGAACACCAATTCACAAAACAAGTCCGACTGGCGGAACAGATGTGCATCACTCCTGGAAAGATACAACGCAGATGACATCTACAATGCCGACAAAACCGGGATCTTCTACAAGCTTCTACCTGACAAGATGCTCAAATTCTAAGACGTTGATTGCCATGGTGGAAAGAAGAGCAAGGAAAGAATAATAGCCCTTGTTTGCGTGAATGTGCCTGGAAATGACAAATTACCACTACTGATCATAGGAAAGTCTCAGTGGCCTAGATTCTTTAAGAATGTTAAATCAGTCCCAATTGATAACCTTGCCAACAAAAAGTTCTGGATGATGTAAGAGATTTTTGAGAATTGGGTTCGGAAACTTGATGACAAAATGATGCAATGGAGACGATCCAAAGCGCTAGTGGTAGACAACTGTCTGGTGCATCTGAAAATCAAGGGTCTGAAAGTGATCGAGTTGATTTTCCTCCCACCAAACACTACCAGTAAGACACAACCGATGGACCAGGATATCATACAGAGTCTGAAAAGCCAGTACCGGGAATGGGTTATTTTGTGCAACCTGAAAGCCCTGGAGAAAAAACAGGAACTGTCTCTTACATTACTGGTTGTTCTGAGTCTTCATCTGGCATGGTCAAAAGTGACAGCAATCACTATAGAAACTGCTACAGGCATGCGGGGCTTGAGCATACATTATCAGCTGGCATGGTCAAAAGTGACAGCAACCACTATAGCAAACTGCTACAGGCATGCGGGGTTTGAGCATACATTATCAGATGGCGAAGTTAACGACAGTGAGGACAAAGAGGACCCAGATGATGATGACATACCACCTTTTTGTCTCGCACTTTTCAGGGTGGATGGACATGTAATGGACCGTTTCTTTATTTAAATTTTCATACCAATCTAAATGCCAGTGGGATCAAAACATAATTGTGTCATAAGTTTGCATAGTTGAAAATTTTACAATTAACAAGAAAATGTTACCATTAACAAGGACATCGTAGCTTTAACAGGAACATTTTAGCATTAATTAGAGCATTTTACCATTAACTAGAGCATTTTACTCTTATCTAGAGCACTTTACCATTAATTAGAGAATTTTACCATTAACTAGAGCATTTTACCATTAATTAGAGAATTTTACCATTAACTAAAGCATTTTACCATTAACAAAAACATTTTACCATTAAGTGGAGCATTTTACCATTAACTAGAGAATTTTACCATTAACTAGAGCATTTTACCATTAATTAGAGAATTTTACCATTAACTAGAGCATTTTACCATTAACTAGAGCATTTTGCCATTAACTAGAGCATTTTACTATTAACAAGAACATTTTACCATTAAGTGGAGCATTTTACCATTAATTAGAGAATTTTACCATTAACTAGAGCATTTTACCATTAACTAGAGCATTTTACCATTAACTAGAGCATTTTACCATTAATTAGAGAATTTTACCATTAACTAAAACATTTTACCATTAACAAGAACATTTTACCATTAAGTGGAGCATTTTACCATTAACTAGAGAATTTTACCATTAACAAGATCATTTTACCATTAAGTGGAGCATTTTACCATTAACTAGAGAATTTTACCATTAACTAGAGCATTTTACCATTAACAAGAACATTTTAGCATTAAGTGGAGCATTTTACCCTTAACTAGAGAATTTTACCATTAACTAGAGCATTTTACCATTAACAAGAACATTTTAGCTTTAAGTGGAGCATTTTACCATTAACTAGAGCATTTTACCATTTTACCATTAACTAGAGCATTTTACCATTAACTAGAGAATTTTACCATTAACTAGTTCATTTTACCATTAACAAGAACATTTTAGCATTTTACCATTAACAAGAACATTTTACCATTAACTAGAGCATTTTACCATTAACAAGAACATTTAAACATTAAGTGGAGCATTTTACCATTAACTAGAGCATTTTAATATTAACAAGAACATTTTGAAAATAAATCTATATGATTTTCAGTTACTGTTGTATCATTTATTTTCATGGGTCTCAATTTTCGTGGTTTTATAAAAAAAAAAGACATTTTCGTGGGAACTTAATTCGTTGTTTTGCCTGTCAAAATTTGCATATTTGTAGATATTTAATTTCATGGACTAACCTCTACAAATACCCAAAATAGAGAATGCAAAAGAACAAAACTATGCCAACAACAAATGGCGGTCACTTTGATGGTTAAAACAATACTACCACCTGTATGACTACAAATTAAACACCTGTCAAGATCAATCACTTACACTCAGCATCAAAGGGAGATGATGCAGCCAACAACACTAAGTTAATCAGTTATTGAAGTACATGTGTATAATCTCCATACATGTGACAGAAAAGAGAGGTCAGCTTGGAACAGATAAGGAGATTTGCAAAATTTGGTCAGGAGTTTGACCCAATTTTTAGCATGCAAATGGACACAAATTACAACTATTGAACATTTTTTTTAAAAATTATTAAAATATGCAGATCAGTTCTTTCACATTAACTTGTTGCCATTCACACTCTTCTTATATGTACCACAAGCATTTTTAGCATTTCTTAGGAGATCATTGCTTGGATTATATTGGTGGCCGTCCTCATCATTGTTCATCTTAACACTTAAAAGATTATGTACTGTCACTGGATCCAGGTTTCCTCTGGAGTCAGTCTGAATTTTCCTCAGAGTGCAAAATGTCCTTTCAGTGTCTGCAATTGGCCCAAGGGAGATTTCTGTCTCGGAAATATTATAGAATCTGTTGCAGTGGTTTCATAAGGTTTATATAAAAAAAATTACTCTTCTATCAATGTAATTCTTTTGGAATTTTACTGAAACAGTTTTAAAAAAACAACCATTGGAGCAAAATTTTCCTTTAAAGGTATCCATCACCGCTTTTAATTTCCAATTGTTTCATTGTTCACCCATCAATAGCTGATAATTATCAATATTGATCATAGGAGATAAGACAACCTACCTAATCAGATTAGTGAGTATTTATTGCACTCCCAAGCATCTAATGTTGTTTTAATGTCAGTATGATTGTCCACATGAGGCACTGATGCATACAATATACCATCACACCCTTCCTAACTTTAAGCCTAATTTGCATACGCCTTTGTTGTCATCATTATTATCACTATCACCATCCTTTAACTAATTAACTCCTGGAGATTCTTTTCATTTTTGCCTGAAATGGGGGTAGGAAACGCCATTTGGGGGTTACTTCTGAAGCAGCCAAATACATCTGCTTAAGAGAGTTTTTCGTTTAGCTGGATGCTTAGGTGTATCAAAAATGCTATTTTGGATTGGCTATTATGCTCGTGCATGTACAGAAAGGTAAAAGTTGGACTTCTTGGGGTTTTTTTATTTTTTTTTTTATTGGACCCCCGATTTTTGAGTCTTGGCCCCTATTTACTCCAGATATCAAACTTATCCTACTTTTTCCAAAGGTTCATCTGTCCATGTACAGTTTGGACCAGCTTTAGATCTAAGGCCAAAAAGTATAAAATCAGGACACAAACTCCGGTTCTGAAACTGGCAATTTGCAACCTAAAAAAATCAGGTCTCAAAAGTATATTTTTTTCCACTATTTTTTAAAACAAGTAGAAAGTTGACATTATTTGGTATCATTGTAGAGCTACATCTGTCTTCTTTCCTGCAATACCACCCACTTTAGTGTATCTTAAATGATGTTGATGTTAAAGATATCAGAAGTAGGGTACAACCTCATGACGTGTAAATATGGCACCAGGGGTTAATGAAGTTAATAATAACAATCAAGTCTGAAAAACGATTATCACTTACTAGCATTATAGATGAAGACAAAGACCTCATTCATCCCAGGCATTATGGATTAATTCCTCTACTGTATCCATATTATTAATATTATTATTATTCATATAACATGTATTATTATTATTATACAATTGTGATTATGATTTCTTATGAACAATAAAATAGTTAAACTTATTAATACTTGCATGAATATTTTATCCAAGCATGCAAAGATGAGTTATGTTGATCCAATGTTACAGGTTGGTATTCCAAGGAATCTTGTGGATATCCTGTTTACATCCTTGTCAAAAATATGAACTAAGACCGTCAGCATTTTATTATCACTTTGATCATTTGACTTGTCAATGAGAATGGCGAATTTTTCATTGCGGCACATGTCTGAGACTTTCTCATCCCAATGAGGATCCAAAGTTTGGTTTACAATGTGAGTAGTTTTTGTCCGTTTGCATGAGAACTTCTGTGCAATTTCCGAGTCCAGGAAGATTATTTTGACTAGATCTGAAAAATTATCTGCTACCAGAAACGGGAGATTATGTTCGGCTATAAAGTTGGCAAATAGTGTCTTGGCACATACAACTTTATCCACATTTAATGCAGATCCCACGAACATGGATTTTAGTGATGGCATATTTGTTGTCGTGGTTAATATGCTTTTATGAGATGGGGTTTCTGCATGATGTGTGATGTAATTCTTGCCACCATAACAGATTTTAAAATCAATTTTACAGGAAGAGCAGAATATATATCCATGTCTCTTTGAACTTGATTGCAACCACTGAAATTTCCATTTCCATCTATCACTGAATTTCATGTGATATTTCGGTTGCTTGGATTTTGGCACTGGGAGATAACGCACGCTTAGACATCTCGATAAATTTTAAACACTGAAGTCAAACAAACCCAGTTTTATGCCACTAGAGCTCTTGAGTAATCCAACCATAATCAATTAACATCTTTAATCCTGTCCAAATTACTTTTGATCATACACAGTATAGAGTCTAATCCATCTTGACAACTTTAAGTACTGGAGCAGAACATACCTTGCAGACAGAATCAAAGTAATGTTTATTGTTTCATACTGATTGAGCTCTTTAGTAACCCAACCATAATCAGTTAACGTCTTTAATCCTTTCCAAATTACTTCTGCTGACACATAGTATAATCCACCTTGGCAAACTTCAAACAATGAAGCCAGCCTACCGGACCCTGCCAACAGGATCAAAGGGTGAAATTAGCAACTACATTCTCTTGCCCTGCTTATGCCAGTTCACAGTCACATGATCACAGGCAGTATTACCATAAATATATTACACTGGAACCAAAATATGAAAAAAAATGGAAAAAATTAAATTTTTCACTAATAATTATGCATTAATGGGAGATTTCAGTGAGTAATGGGAGGGATGGGAGACACCCCTAATCTCGAGAGAAAAACCCTCCCATGCAGGAGGTTCACATGTATGGATCTCTTCCTTAAAACACTAGCTATAAAGTTGCATCATAAGTAAGTTCTGATGACCTTGACATTAACACAGTGGCTTGAGAGATCAAATTCAGCTTAGATCCCCATCGGTTTGGATAATGTCATCATTCCACATGTGAACCAAACACATGACCAGCTGACCCTTGCTCAATGCAGTTAGCAAGAAATGTCAACATTTAATGTGTTATGAGCCCATCAAAGTGCAAAGATGCTAACTAAATTGAAAAGCAATGGTATCACTCCTTTGTTTGAGCCTGCCTCATGTACAAACCAACTTCAGCCATTCAACTTTACAATAAATAAAGACTACAGAGAAGAATTGAAATCACATTTTCACAATTGGTATGCTAAACAGGTCATGGAGACAGTCAGTGAAAAGGAAGACATCATTGGAGAAGATCAGTGTACTGTATTAGTGGACCTTAAAACTTCATCAATCAAGCAGATTCATGCTGAATGGATAATTGCAGCTCACATGAAAATGTGTGAAAGATCAGACCTAATTATCTGTGGCACCGAGAATGCTGGACTTGTTTATTCAACACTTTTAGGTTTATTTAACTGACAAACATTTGTTTGTACCGGAATTAATTGCCATGATGTTGATACAGTTGGTTTTTTTTGAAAATCAGTGAAGTGTGAGCATCAATACTGTCCTGTAATTAGTATATATACATAGTGTTTCATTAGTAATTAGTATATATACATAGTGTTTCATTAGTAATTAGTATATATACATAGTGTTTCATTAGTAATTGTGCTTCAAGCAATAGCTCTAGTGTTTTATAGTTGTGGTATTCATTGGGATTAAACATGCATAGATAAAATGAGATGTGCTTTCATGAGGATTTCAATTATTCGACAACACTTTCACTTGAATGAAGAATTAATTTGAATAAGTATTAAATCTAATTTTCATATGCTAGTATCATTTATTATTCTTTCTTTCATTTTTTTTCTCAGTAAAACTAGCGTTTAAATACCTTAAGTTTTTTCTCGTTTCTCTCTGTCTTTACTTATCTCACAACATATTGATTCAGGGCAGTGAGTGTAAATTATAGCTACTGGATACCTTATAGATATGTGTGCATTGAAACAATATAAAATGATTTATAATTCTTTTTTCAAAGGGTTAAAATAAAACAAACATGTAAAATCTAATATTTTATTGCCAGATTACAGAAATGACATTTATTTATCAAATAGCTTTGTTGATCTCCAGGAATGAAACACAGTAAGAAGGGGGGTGGGGCTTCTTCATCATATGTCGCTAATTTTTCATTGGGTCTATAATTTCATGGTTCGGGGCAACAAGGAAATCCATGAAACTTGGTGCCCCATGAAAATTAGTGTTACTGCAGTATATCGATGTTCAGTGTAAATAATTATTTTTCATAGTTTATGATGATGCTTCTAAAATGTAGTATCCTCAAAACTCCCAAATTGAAAATGTAGCATATTTTAAAGTAACACTTTTTAGCTTGTGATATTTTCTGTAGTGTCTGAGTTCAGTGCAAGTGACAAATATCATCCATTGCAAAGTTTTTGAATTTTTTTCCTCAAAATACAGCCTGATGCTGAACAAGTCAATAGCTGTGATGCTTTATTTTTTCAAATTAGTAAAAATTATTGAGCCCAAACAAACTTTACAGTAACAGTGAATTCTCATATTACATCTGTTATCATTGTGTACCACCAGGTGGCACAGACATGGGAAATGCTGAAGACACTGTATTGCACAAATCTCCCAAGTACAGGGGTGACAGGACATCCCAACCTCCACCAGCAGAGAACCACTTCTGTTCTCTCTGTTAGCAGTGACAAAATGGACACCACCGTTGTCATGGAGAAAGGTACAGTATATATTTTTGTGTGCAACATTCACTCAGCTGTAATCATTGTAGATCCATATCCCATAATCCACTGGTAGATCAGGGTGTCTGTTGTTAGTTTAATTTCATAGAGGATCAATGTATGTATGTATGTATGTATGTATGTATGTATGTATGTATGTATGTATGTATGTATGTGTATATGTATGTGTATATGTATGTATCTATGTATGACTTTATTTCTTCTTTTAAAGAGATTGCATTCAGTCAGTATTACACTGTTCAAGATTTTTTTCAGTCAAAGCAAATTATATAAAAGTGCAACAAACATCTTTTGACCAATGGAATTGAATGCATACATGGGAGGATGGACAGATGGGTGTTTGGGAGAATGGATGGATGAATGGAAGAATTATATATTGACATCATAAAAAAATAAACTGCAGTTTACACAACAACAAAAATAATCATATTATGAGTTTACATCATTGGTTTATCAACAGGCTGGACAGATAGTTTAATTATTTCAGACAAAGACCATAACATTGATAGAAATTTACGTACAAGAAACTAAATGCTACTTAGTTTTAAATGTAATTTAATATTTTTGAAGTGAATCAAATTATCCCTTAATTCCAGATTTACTCTCCAGTTTCTTCTTGACTTTGAATAACGTAGCTCATGCATTGATTCCAAATCCTTTTATCTTCAAACTGGATCCTTACTGTAATCCTTTTATCTTCAAACTGGACCATTACTGCAATCCTTTCATCTTCAAACTGGACCTTTGCTGCATTCCTTTTATCTTCAAACTGGACCATTACTGCAAAGTCAAAAAGAATTGCTTCCCATACCATTTTTCTTGGTTATTCAATCAATGTCAGGTACAAAACTTGTCTGATTTAGAGAGATTTTTGTCAAATACTGACAAATATATAGTGAATAGCTTTTTACAGGCATTAACATCAACTGCTGTTACAAAGTCAGTTGAAAAAGGATACTTTCACTTTATCCATTCTTCCATTGACCAAAGTCCCAAAGTACTGTAAGTTGCTTCTGTAGGCAAATACTTATGTAGACCTTGCATATGTCTCACTGTGTACCTCTGTCTATAGGCAAATACTTATGTAGACCTTGCATATGTCTCACTGTGTACCTCTGTCTGTAGGCAAATATTTATCTAGACCTTGCATATGTCTCACTGTGTACCTCTGTCTGTAGGCAATACTTATGTAGACCTTGCATATGCTTCACTGTGTACCTCTGTCTGTATGCAAATACTTATGTAGACCTTGCATATGTCTCACTGTGTACCTCTGTCTGTAGACAAATACTTATGTAGACCTTGCATATGTCTCACTGTGTACCTCTGTCTGTATGCAAATACTTATGTAGACCTTGCATATGTCTCACTGTGTACCTCTGTCTGTAGGCAAATACTTAGTTTTTCTATCATGACATGCAAGATTGCCATGCCATAGTTGACATATGTACAGAGCAGAAGGTAGAACAGTTCTCTGTCAGATTTTTAGACCTGCTAATTCTGCCATCTTTGATACCAATAAAGTAAAAGGAGTTCTAAGGGATTAATTCTGCCATCTTTGATACCAATAAAGTAAAAGGAGTTTAACAGATTCTATAGCAACATTTGATTTTAAGTCGTATGTTAGAGGTACACCAGCATACTTTTTACTTTTGAAAGCAGGAATTGGCAATTTATCTAGCAGAAAATGGAGAACACCACCATTCTTTTGCTAGTGAACAAAACAGTGCAGCTTTTCTCTCTGTTATATCTAGTTTTCACTTTTTGGCATAGTTAATAACTTTATCAAGCAAATGTTGCATTCAGTGATGTGACTTAACCATTACTGTTGTGTTGTCTGCTAAAAAGACACAAGGCAAATGAAGGTCAACAATTCTTAGGCAAAGTTTTGATTCAGTTCAGTAATCAAATTATCTATCATTATGTGGAAGAACCACACAAACAAGGTCATGTTAAACACTTGATTTTGGAGCCAAATAATGAACTTAACTGGCCATTGAAATCTTCCACAATTATGGGAATGCCCTCTTAGCTAAACATGTCAAATAGATCCATCAACTCTTCAGTTGTTTTAGTGTAATTTGCAACTGGAAAATTACTTGATGGCAAAAGGGCTTAAAAAACAAAATATCTGCAATTTCCCTTCCTTTTTACCGGTGCTTAACAAAGGAGTAACACAATGCAACTTTCTGTATAGAATTGCTATTCCCCTGAATTCTGTATGTATGTATGTATGTATAAATATACAAATGTAACTCTGTGTATGTGTGTGTGTGTCTGTCTGTCTGTTTGTCTGTCTATGTGTGTGTGTACATGTCTCTGTGTGTGCATTAAATTAAGCAAGTATACGGGTAGAAGGGTTGAACACCCCCCACCCACCACCGGAAATGGAAATTGTTGTGAGTAGAACAAACATATATATAATGCTGTTGTAGTCATGTGAATGAGAAAACTCACAAAAAGGAAAAAATCAAAAAGAGGAAGGGTCAAGAATAACATGCTGAAGAAAATTGGAAACATATGAAATATAAGGAATTATTTACATTTGACTAGGACCATTTGAATGAACTCCTGTGTTGGTTCTTCTTTAGTAAAAGTCTAAAAGTTTTAAATACTATGTATGGTAGATGATCTAAAATATGTTCATCAACCTAATCTAGTCTACAAGCACATTGTCAAATTTAATGTTCGTCAACCTAATCTAGTCTACAAGCACATCGTCAAATTTAATGTTCATCAACCTAATCTAGTCTACAAGCATATTGTCAAATTTAATGTTCATCAACCTAATCTAGTCTACAAGCACATTGTCAAATTTAATGTTCATCAACCTAATCTAGACTACAAGCACATCATCAAATTTAATGTTCATCAACCTAATCTAGTCTACAAGCACATTGTCAAATTTAATGTTCATCAACCTAATCTGGTCTACAAGCACATTGTCAAATTTAATGTTCATCAACCTAGTCTACAAGCACATTGTCAAATTTAATGTTGAAGTTCATTTACTCTTCTGTCCATCAATTCCTTCTGCCACCAAACGCATGTCAGGTCATCGATATAAGCAATTTTCTACTCTCACCCAACAGGATGGATGGATGAATGTTTGGGTGTATATATGTACCATATCTTGGTGTATATAACATGCACTGATGTATAGCGCACCCCAATATTCGACCTAGAATGATGGAAAAAAATTTGTTCTGCCATATAATGTGCATGTGATACAATACATTTTACAATCTTGATAATTTCATTCCGTTTTCATAGTGCGATGATAGTTGGCCCGTTTTGTATATTGCACTGATCATCATTTGTTAGACTGCTTGACTGTTTCTCTGGTCTTTTCTGTCAATACACAGCACTCAATCATGGCCAGTAATTTGTTAAAAGGTATCATAAAAGAAAGAATAAAAAAAGTGGCAATATTGAAAGTAAATCTTTATGACTTTTTGGTTGGCCCATAAAAGGGCCATTTTAAGGTTTGCCTTGTTGATGAAGTTCAATATGATGCATCAAATCCCTCAAATTCCTCTTCATCATCGTCACTCTCGAAAAGTAGATACATGTCCTCATCTGTCATTCTTCTCCACTCCCTAACAGAGGACATTGAATTCCCTCCCAGTGTATCTGTTACCATGTGCTTCTGCATTGACAACAATGGTTCGCTTGTCTTTCACAGTGTACGAGTTTCGTACATGGCCTATGATAATACTTTGCCTGACTATATTTATTCCGAGTTGGGATCGAATAGAAGATGTTGTGTGAAGGTTCAGGCCCAGTATTTATACTTACTTTGACTATCATGACACCTGAAATATAACTCAGTGTCCAAGTTAGAATTTAAACAATGCATCATAATTATGTTTGGCACATCAAAGCTTTAGCCAACGATGATTACCTTTAAAAACACCACACCGAGTCAATTAAACATTGATCACTGTTATTGTAACAAAGAAGTATAAAATACTGCAGCTTAAGATGAGGAATAAAACAAAGAACCAAGTTTATTTTTCTAAATAAAGAAAATGAATTGCAAATTTACCTGGACAATGAATAGTAATTGTGTTTGGCTCATCAAAGCTTTAGCTGTTGCTGATTATTTTGAAAATACCAGTTAGTCATTGAAGCAACGATCATTCAATAATTGCAAAGAAATATCAAGTACTGTGATTTAAGATGAGAAATAAAACTAAGAACAAAGTTTTTGTCCAAGAAAAAAGTATTTGCCAATTTCATGTCATTAACTTATTATTTTGTTTCATGATATGTGTCAATGTTACCTTAGCAGACAAACGGACTAGTAGTCCAAGGATCACAGGTTAGATACCTGTCCAGGCCAGCCAGGGTCAGCTGCCTTGGTGTGTCCTTGGAAAAAGCACTAAGCTCCCATTTCCTCTGCATGATATAGCCAATAATGTGTTGAAAGCTGACATTCAAAATCAACCAACCAACTATTATCCAAACTCACAGTGACATTTTGATTTATTTGGATCAGTGGTCACACAGATGACTGATATATTCCCCCACCCTATGTTCCCGTTTAATCCATAATGGATGTGGGGATCCCCTTTCCAGGAAGTGAGTCTTTCTTCCCCTCCCCAATAACACCATGGATGTCTTTCCCTTAGTTTCAAGGTAGGACAGATGTGATAGGCCTTGGACCTGCTCTGTTACTTCCGGCCTAGTTCAACAAAAAAGGAGTGGGTCCGCTACTCACCCACTAGACAATATAGTAGGGATCAGCGATCCCATTTATTTTACAGGTCAACTGGTAGGGTTAGACCCATCACCCCCTATGAGAGTCTTTAGAATGAGGGCAAACCCATTTCAAAAGCTCCCTCTCTGGAGAGAGATACTAGGAGAGAAAGTCCTGTCTTGCTCAGGACAATGATATTGTGTTGTAATCCTTCTGGTTCTGAGGACAAAAAGATTGGCCACTGGTTTATGCCTCCAGCTATCAAGTCCATTCATCGGCTTGGCTCCCAAAGCCTCACTCCCTTGGACTATGGGGCATCGCAAGTGGGGATATCAGCTGGGGCCTGGACTCACCTCCTGGTTAAACCTTGGAGGTCTTGGAGCTTACCATCATGATGATCATCTCATATGCCAATCTCTGTACGGCAGCCTCCTTCAGTCTCTTGAAGGAAGAATCATTGTCTTCAGTGGTGCTTCAGCATTTGCTGGAAGCTGTAGTGAAGACATCTCTTCATATGCTCTCCATGTCAATGATGCTCTATCTTAAGCTTCTTCACCTCCACAAGATGCTACCTTAGAGGCATTGATGATCTTGCTGGACCACAGCAAGAACCTTTAAAGTTTTGCACCACTTGAGGCTGAGCAGTTCTTTTGGAGGCCTCATCCCCTCTGTCAAGAAGCACCATCCCCGACCACCCTATTGGACCTTCTCTCAAGTTGTTCAAGCAGGTGCAGGCTCAACAGTCTCACAAGCAGCCTCAGTTGAATGCTCCCTCTTGCCCATTGTTCGCTAGATGAGGCAGTCAGAAAGGCCAAGGGAGAAAGTCTTCAGATGCATCCCCTTCCCCACGGAAAAAGGGGTTCGGCTCAAGGAGTTGTGCCCTTTCCTGCAGTGTCTTTCTCTTCCCAGCATCCTGATAGGAGCTTGTTTAGCCCTTTCTTTAGGGGTTGGGTCAGGCATCATGACAGATGTATGGGTCCATTTCACCATAAAGGATGGCTATCAGTTTAGTTTCTGGGAACATCTGCCCCAATCATGGAACCCCATCTTCTTTCATCAGTCCAAACTGGCTCAGTTGGAAAGAGGTAAACACCCTTCTGTGGAATGACGCAGTAAGGATAGTGGAAAATGACCAGACTCCAGCTTTCTATTCCCAGATCTTTCTGGTGTTGTAAAAAGTTGGAAAGCTTTGGCTCATAATCAACTTTTCATCCTTAAACAGGTTTCTTTGGGAAGAATGCTTCAAGATGGAGACTGCTGCCTTGGTAAAAGAAATGCCTTAAGGCCCTGCAACTGGGCAGTCTCCATCAATTTTCAAGATGCATACTTTCACATCCTCATCTTCCCTCCACACAGAAAATACCTCCTGTTTTGTCTCAGTTAGAAGGGATTTCAATTTCGAGCTCTTCCATTTGGTCTCGCCTCCACCCTAAGAGCTTTTACCAGGGTAATGGGGGTAGTTGCAGCCCAGTTGAGGTCATTAGGGATCCCCATCCTCCAGTATTTTTATGACTGGTTGATGCACAATGTCCTCAGAGATTCTTTTCTGAATGACCTCTCTCTCTCTTGGTCGATGGTGACCCATGTCAGTCTTATCCCAAACCTAGAGAAGTTGGATCTAATCCCTTCTCAGAACTGTGTATATGTGAGGATGAATTTGCTAACCAGCCTAGGGAGAGTTTGTGTTCTTCCAGACAGGATTGACCAAATCCTGTCCTTCATAATATCTCTTCTGGCCAGCAGCTCATTGTTGCTCACCTTTACCTCTCTCTCCTGGGAACTCTGAACTCGGCTGTAGACCTAGTTTCCCTAGGAAGACTTTACTTGTACCCTATGCAGTTCTTGCTTCTGGAAAACTGGAAACTGCACAATAATCCCCTGTGATCTGATTTTCATCTCCTCCTGCTTTGCTGGCTAAATCACAACACCTGCATTGCTGGCTAAATCGAGACCAGGTTTCTGAATGGAGTCCCAATTCACAATTCTGAACCCCACTCATTTCTGTACTCTGATGCATTAGATTCATAATGGAGTACTCACCTAGAACCAGAGGGTGTAGTTTTTAAGGGATTTTGGTCCAGGGATGAAGTGCCCTTCATATAAACAATTTGGAAATACAGACATTGTTTCTAGCCTTACAGGGGTGTATCAGCCTCATAAGGTATCATTGTATTATGATTGCCTCAGACAACACATCAGTAGTAGCATACCTCAGGCATCAGGGAGGTACTCATGCCCCTTCTCTTTGCATGGAAGTCTGAAACCTCCTCCAGTGGACAGCCTCGGAGGAGATCTCTCTTGGAGTCCACCATAATCTGGGCAAGAGGAATATATTGGTGGACTGTATGTCCAGAGGGTGTTGTGCAGTCCTCACCGAATGGTCTCTACACCAGTCAGTACCAGAGTCTCTTTTCCAACTGTAGTGGAGTCCCTTGGTAGATTTGTTCACTATGAAACTGAACAACAAGCTCCCCATTTATGTCTTGTCAAGTACCAGATCAGATGGCCTGGATAGTGGATGCTTTCAGTCGAAAGTTGGATCATCTGTAAGCGTACACCTTTCAAAATAATTCCACAGGTGCTCCACCAAGTCAGGATCCCCACTGCTTGGCTCATCGTGATAGACCCTCTGTTGCCCAAGTGTTGTGGTTCAATGACCTACTTGACCTGTTGGTAAGATGAGTCCAGGAGATTACCACAGAGGAGGGACTTGTTATAACAGCACAGCCCCCTCTCCTCCACAACAGCATTATCCAGGCTAGGAGGCTATCTACATTTAGGGTTTATGATGCAAAGAGAATCTTCTGTGATTGGTGCAGTAAGAAACATGTTGATCCTAGCTCTTCCCCTTTGAACGCAGTTGCAGATTTTCTTCTCTTCCTTATTGAGTAAAGAGTATGTTCAGTGTCCACTATTAAGGGCTATGGGGCAGCCCTTTCTGACACTCTCAAGTTCTCTAGGGGTTCAGTCATTGGGCTGGTGACCCTCATCTTTCTGATCTCATCAGGTATTTTGGGCTTCAGAGACCAGTATCTCACTCACTATTGCCTAGATGGAATCTTTCATGTGTTCTTTGAGTGTTATCAAAACCCCATTATGAACCTTTGAGTGAAGCTTCCTTTGAGAACCTTTACCTTAAAACTGTTTTCTCACTCTTCTTACTCTCACTCTTCTTAACATCATCGAGGAGAAGGAGCGCGAGCTTCATGCCTTGTCAGTGGAAAAGGGTTGTTTACAGTTCAATGGTAATTATGATTCGGTTTCTCTAATATTGCCAACCTGGAATTCTGGCTAAGAAGCAACTAGCCTTCAGGAGCTCCACTTCCTGTTGAGATCCCCAGTCTCAGTCATATCTGAGCTGGCGATGATCAAAATACGTTTCTTTGCCTAGTTAGAGCTTTAACCCTTTACCTCATATCAGCGCTTTTGGATGCCTCCACTGCATTCTCAAGGAAGTGCTATTGGATGCCTCCATCCCATTTGCATACAAGCACATTTGGACTTCTGTGCACCATCCACATGGAAGCGTGTTTCAATGTCTAAAGTAAACATCAGCCATTTGGAGCTGGTTTTCGTAGCACCACCTTTGGGGAAAACCCCCTATTAGAAACTACAGGCATTGAGGTAAATGACCATTGCATCACATCACATGGTTGCTATTTAAGATATAGTCATAATCTGCTATTTAAAGTAACTGGGTAGGGTTCTCCACTCTCCAAAACGGAGGCTGCGGATTTCATTCAGCACTTTCTTGAGCTTGGCTGATTAGAATTATGACTTTGAAGGCTTCAACAAGTCAGATATAGGCTCTGATATTGATGTAGGTAACACTGATTTTTGATAATTCTGATTTTTGATAATTTATCAAATTTGGATGATTTAGTGATATAGATATAGACAATGAACTGGAAGATTTAGAGGTTGACAAAGGTCAGCTACAGTTGGTCACACAGCTTCACTGTCTTGATGGTGAATGATTTCTCTCAAGATTTTAAAGCATATAAAAAATTCTGTGAAAAATAATTATATAGCCATAAAGATCAGATTTTACTCTTAAACTAATCTATAGATAACAAATATGTACAAAAAAAGGTAAAATGGTTAAAATTTATGTTGAACTTAATATTAACAATACTGCTGTAAATTTCACAGGCAGGTCTATTCACATAGTCATTTATGTAACAGGTGTTCTATTTATAGCACACTGCATTCTGTGGCTTTGACACATGCATATCAACAGCCTGTACAGTAACAGATAATATGAGGTAAATGGTTAAGGCTTTATTTGTCTTTTTCTAAAGGGAGAAGGAAGGGTCAGAAGCATCTCTTCCTACCTATTAAGGGTTCCTCTGATATTTCTGTGGTCACTATTTCCAGGTGGATTGTCCTCACTATCAAGAGAGTTTATCAGTCCCTCGCTGAGAGGGACCTTTCTTTCATAAAAATAAAAGCCCAACAAGTTAGGGCTATTGCTACATCTTGGGCCTTTTTGAATCACTCCTCTTTGAATGATGTTATGAGATCCACCTTTTGGCCTGTGTGTAGAAGTGGTATGTTGTATGCTTGTGTGCAGATGTTGTATATTGTATGCCTATGTGCAGAAGTGGTATATTGTGTACCTGTGTACAGAAGTGGTATATTGTATGCCTGTGTGCAGATGTTGTATATTGTATGCCTGTGTGCAGATGTGGTATATTGTATGCCTGTGTGCAGATGTTGTATATTGTATGCCTGTGTGCAGAAGTGGTATATTGTATGCCTGTGTGCAGAAGTGGTATATTGTATGCCTGTGTGCAGAAGTGGTATATTGAATGCCTGTGTGCAGAAGCGGTGTATTGTTTGCCTGTGTTCAGAAGTGGTGTATTGTATGCCTGTGTGCAGATGTTGTATATTGTATGCCTGTGTGCAGAAGTGGTATATTGTATACTTGTGTGCAGATGTTTTGTATATTGTATCCCTGTGTGCAGATATTATTTATAGTATGCCTGTGTGCAGAAGTGGTATATTGTATGACTGTGTGCAGAAGTGGTATATTGTATGCCTGTATGCAAAAGTGATATATTGTATGCCTGTGTGCAAAAGTGGTATATTGTATGCCTTTGTACAGAAGTGGTATATTGTATACCTGTGTGCAGAAGTGGTATATTGTATGCCTTTTTGCAGAAGTGGTATATTGTATGCCTGTTTGCAGAATTGATATATTTTATGCCTGTTTGCAGAAGTGGTATATTGTATGTATGTGTGCAGAAGTGGTATATTGTATGTATGTGTGCAGAAGTGGTATATTTTATGCATGTGTGCAGAAGTGGTATATTGTATGTATGTGTGCAGAAGTGGTATATTTTATGCATGTGTGCAGAAGTGGTATATTGTATGCCTATTTGCAGAAGTGGTATATAGAGGATATCTACATTTCTTGAGTAGGTATCAGGAAATATTTCATGTGTGAAGCGGAAACATTGTATTGTCATGAGTAGCGAAGTCAAGAAAAACAATCCCCATCAAAGAACCATTATCCTTTCTTATAGCCAAAGGTCTTTTAATTTGGTGAGTTCTGTTTTGCATGAGTGATATTTTGATTGGTAAGGATCTGAGATTCTATTTTTGTTTATTTCTGCATTCAAAAGTGAATTTTTGTGTTGGCAAGCTTGCAGTCTGTTTTGGTAACAGACGCTGCTCCCATATTTCTGTTGTCAGTTAATTTGGGTTTGTAATCGATTTCTCCATCGTTTTCAGACATAATTATGATTGTGATGACAGTTGAAATTGCTACCTAAACAATTTTATTACCAAATGTAATCAAGAATTTTTCTTTAAAATGTGTACCGTTTGTCATTGAGTGTAACAGGTACGATACTGTATGGGTGAAACAGAATACTGAACTGCAACAGGTCATATAAGTTCAGTCACTGACAATTTGCATGATTCATGTGGAAAACTAATTATAAAAAGTTAATACTTGAAGCCAACTTTTTGTTGTTTGGGGTTTATTTTTAGGCATTCTTGATGGTGCCTTCTCATTGATTATATGAATGTGTACTAGAGAGTCATGTCTTGACACATTTTGAGATCTATTCATCCTGTTGGCGAGGGAGAGAGGAAGGGATGGAGAGAGAGAAAAGGAAAACAAGAAGAAAAAAATAAAATATACATTAATATGGATATATATGTCTGAATAATATGCATAATTCAGATATACTTCCTAAAAGGAAAAAGAAATTATGTCATCATGTTAATAAAGGTAAACCATTACATTGCTATGTGGCATTGCATCACACTATTACATTGCTGTGTGGCATTACTAATGTTTGTCACAGTTGGGTGAACAGTTCTTATGAAATTATGTCATAATGTTAATAAAGGCAAACAGTGATGAGATGAAGAATAATTCTGTGCTGTTGGACACACCAACTTCACATTCCATGGAGAAAATCTGCATATTAACAAGTAGTCTAAACATTGACCATTTACTGTCTTTCTGTCTGTCTTCAGTGTTCACTGGCATGAATCTGAAGTAAGTTCATAGCTGAGTGTTGTTGGAACATGTTCATATGAAATATTTCTTCTTCAGGTGGGAAGGTGGGAGTGGATGCAGGACACAAGAGTACAGCTGACCAGGATGACAAGACACTAGAGGGCACCTCAGGTATCTCCTTAGCAACACACAAGTGTAATATTAATCGGTTGAACATCTGGCATTTTACTGTTGCACAAGTTCTTGTAATTTTAATTATGTCATTGTTGTTATTGCTCATTTTTCTCCCTGTCACAGTTAGCCACTCTTTTGTCACAGATGGTGGTATGCTTTGCTTCCAGATTAGTCTGTTATGATGCACTTTACCAGCAGCTAAAGTGACTATTAGATGAACCATTTAATATTCATGTACTTATGGAAAATCAAAGCAGGTTTATTATTCCCTCACCAGTGAAGCTGAGAGGGGATATATTGTTTTGCCCATTTGTTTGTTTGATTGTTCTTACTTGTTTGGTATGCCCTCTGTATTTTGGACCTTTTCCACCTGCACGCATGTTGCTGCCTCGCAAGGAAAAAACTATGTTACTGTGGTATAATTTTTATGCTTGAGTGAGTTTTGTATTTTGAGTGAGGTTTGTATTTTCAGATATCTTTTGTTACACCCTCTGTATTTTTGACCCTATTTGTTACACACTCTGTATTTTTGACCCTATTTGTTACACACTCTGTATTTTTGACCCTATTTGTTGCACACTGTATTTTGGATCCCATTTGTTACACACTCTGTATTTTGGACCCTATTTGTTACAAACTCTGTATTTTGACCCTATTTGTTACATACTCAGAAATTTGGACCCTATTTGTTACACCCTCTGTATTTTGTATCCTATTTGTTACACCCTCTGTATTTTGGACCCTATTTGTTACACACTCTGTATTTTGGATCCTATTTGCTACCCACTCTGTATTTTGTAACCTATTTGTTACGCACTCTGTATTTTGGACCCTATTTGAAGTAAGCGTTTTGAAAATTATTATGTGGATACATCTCAAGAATGGTAGCTCAACCATAACTAATCTAGATCGCCATAACTTTCTTCTCAAGCTTGAGTGACTTTTGTATTTTCAGGTATTCATTCATTCCAAGCTCAATGGCTTAGACCCTATTTCATAAACATTTTTTTTGTTGTGGATGTATCTCAAAGAGAGTAACTCAACAAGACACAAGGAGGAGATATTGTCCCCCAACTGGTGGATTTCCACTTTTCTCATGACCATCATAGCCAGAAAAGGGTGGGGGGTGGGGGGGAATCACAGAGATTTGACACCTATTTTCAAGATGTGCTGTGTGACACAAGAATCACAGAGATTTTACAACTATTTTCAAGATGCGCAGTGTGACACAAGAATCACAGATTTGAAACCTATTTTTAGGATGTGCTGTGTGAAACAATAAACACAAGAATCACATGGAGATTTGACACCTATTTTCAAAATGTGCTGTGTGACACAATAAACACAAGAATCACACAGAGATTTGACACCTATTTTCAAGATGTGCTGTGTGACACAAGAATCACGGATTTGACACCTTTTTTCACGATGTGCTGTGTGACACAAGAATCACAGAGATTTTACAACTATTTTCAAGATGCGCAGTGTGACACAAGAATCACAGAGATTTGAAACCTATTTTCAAGATGTGCTGGGTGACACAATAAATACAAGAATCACATGGAGATTTGACACCTATTTTCAAGATGTGCTATGTGACACAATAAACACAAGAATCACAGATTTGACACCTATTTTCAAGATGTGCTGTGTGACACAATAAACACAAGAATCACAGATTTGACACCTATTTTCAAGATGTTCAGTGTGACACAAGAATCACGGAGATTTGACACCTATTTTCAAGATGTGCTGTGTGATACAATAAACATAAGAATCACACAGAGATTTGACACCTATTCTCAAGATGTGCTTTGTGACCCAATAAACACAAGAATCACACACAGATTTGACAGAAATCATAACAAATATCAACTCGTTTACTTTTCAGTTCCTTATCAATGTAGATTGTTTCTGTTGCTAATGGTGGTTGGTCCTCAGGTGTGGTGTTCTCACTGTCATCATCAGCATCATCACCATCGGTAGCATTACCATTGGTTTTATTTACTGTAACATTATGAATAATTTCTGCTTCTGGTCTACAGTTGAACAGTTACTATAAAAAGTTAGCCATTCGCACATACTTTCCCTTGACCGCACTAATGACCCAATTGCCTTGTCACCTCAGACACATTCTTCCCTGAAAAACTATTAAAAAAAACCAACTTGTCATCATTTACATCACCACCATTATCTTGACTAGTAGAAAATTATGCCCGCAGTCCTTTCTCCCAGCTGACTTTTATGTTCACATCCCAACTGAACAGGCTGCCTGCAAGTGGGTGGGCAGGACAGTTGTCCATCAGTAGCAGTGCCTTCGGATCCATCTTCAGATTTCTTAAATGGGATTGAACTACCAGTACAAATTCATTATGATACTTTTTCAAACAAGGTAGCCGTCATTCATACATTTTGCATTGCATCGTATGAAAAAGGTAGGGATTTCATATTTATATGATGAAAGCACCTTGAATTTTCTGATGATACATAGTGGTTTCAGTTTGTTATCAAAGTCACCATCTCCTTCATTTTCTTAAACCCTTCATGTTTATGTTCATCTGTTTTCACAGCCAGGGAGGTATCAGATGTCATTTTGTAAAAATACCCAGTTTTTTCATCACAATTATAAATCTGTTCTGGGGAATATCCGCCATCCACTGTTAATTAATTCAGTTCACCTGGATAGGTCATAGCAGCTTCAGAATCTGAAGAGCAGATTGTCCTAAAACAGCCACTTGGCTATCCCATGTCACTTCTTAAAATGGTCTAGACATCCACCACTAGCGTTGAAACTAGAATCTTGCCCATGCAAGTCATTGTGAAATTTTGTCCACTTGTGCCTTTTCAATAGGTCCCAATACAGGCACTCCTTCAGCTTTTGTCAGAACACACCAGTGATACAGGGTTGCATCAGGTTGAGTGTATGCCGCTAGCCTGGCTTTCAGAACAAACCAGTGATACAGGGTTGCATCAGTTTGAGTGTATGCTGCTAGCCTGGCTTTCAGAACAAACCAGTTATACAGGGTTGCAGGTTGAGTGTATGCTGCTAGCCTGGCTTTCTTTCTCTTCAGTCCTCACTTTCATGCATATCTATCACCATCTTTATTAGTTTGACTTCTTCCTTCTTCCATCCTCCGATGGTTGACTTGTGAACACCTAAATCTTGAGCTAATTCCGTATGTTTTTTACGCCAGACTTAATCCTGTCCAGGGTTTCAAGCTTCTCTTGAACAGTAAAAGCTTTACATTTCTGTGTAACGTTATACTTTGTAAAATATCCACTAATTAGTGCTTTGACACTTATTTGTTTGAACAACTGCAGGTAAAATAATTGTTAATGAACAATAGGGTTATTTGCATATTAAATAAACAATATTTTTGACTAGTCAAGTGATTGCATGACACTTGTCTGACGCACTGACAAGCCAAGTGTGCATGTTGGCGACTATTGTTTTTGTTATGCTTTTATAAATCAATACTCCATAATTTGAATGACCCTTAGCTGTGAGAGTGACTTTGATGATTAGCAGTTTCTTAAATTAATTGATTTATAAATTTGGTGTGAATCTTATTTGAACCACTGCATTTTGTTTGGTACTTGGCTGTGTATGCCAGTTGAATGAGCAAACATCTGTTGGCTATTGTTTGGTACTTGGCTGTGTATGCCAGTTGAATGAGCAAACATCTGTTGGCTATTGTTTGAGCAATGTTTGTACACGGAATGCATTGAAGACAAACACAAGGAAGACTTAATGGCTTTATTGTTGATGGATCAATAAGATTAACACTAATCAGCATTTTAATGAGCTGACATCTTTCAAAAATAAACTTAGATAAAAATGCAGTGATTAACTATTGACACAATTGAAATGAACATACAAAATTATAAACTTTTAAAATCTTTATTCATATAAAGAAAAACACAATGATAAGACACATTTTCCTCAAGAATACAACACATCTTGCAAAATTTATTAAATCAAACTCTTGTTTATTTTGGCACAAAGCTTTGCAGTACTTCAAGAAATTGTGAAATTATTGTAAAATTTTGGGAGCCATGCCATGATCAATAGTTATATCTGAATTTGTGTTATAATGAAGCATGTTGTGGAATTTCACTGTATGTGGATTTATATGTAGTAGAGTAACTTAAACATGCCAAAAGTAGGCAAGTGTGACCTATTTTTACAAATTAGTTATTTCTGTAATTTCAGCTAAATGTTCATTATCCTCTCACTATCTAGGACCCTATTTCACCTTGGTATGTAGATGCATTTCTCATTGAATAACTCAAGCATACAAAAATTAGATCAACTTAAGATTCATGCTGAAGTGATGTTTATGTTTTCAGCCATTTTTAAAAATAAGTTCTATACATTGTCTAGACTAAACAAACTTGTTTCAACACTGATGAAACTTTGCATGTTGATGCATCTTTGTTTAATTAATATTTCCTTCTGCACATGGTGACTTAGTTGTGTCCAACCTCATTAAACATTCCACCACAACAGATAGGTAATGTGCTGTAAAACAAATCAGCAGTGGTGTTTAACTTCCTGATCCAGAGCCCTAAAGACAAAAGAAACTGAAAATCAATAACATTTTACAAGAAATGAAAGAAAAGTATGGAAGAACTCTTCCCTTCAAGATGTGCTGTGTGATACAATAAACATAAGAATCACACAGAGATTTGACACCTATTCTCAAGATGTGCTTTGTGACCCAATAAACACAAGAATCACACACAGATTTGACAGAAATCATAACAAATATCAACTCGTTTACTTTTCAGTTCCTTATCAATGTAGATTGTTTCTGTTGCTAATGGTGGTTGGTCCTCAGGTGTGGTGTTTTCAGCCATTTTTAAAAATAAGTTCTATACATTGTCTAGACTAAACAAACTTGTTTCAACACTGATGAAACTTTGCATGTTGATGCATCTTTGTTTAATTAATATTTCCTTCTGCACATCGTGACTTAGTTGTGTCCAACCTCATTAAACATTCCACCACAACAGATAGGTAATGTGCTGTAAAACAAATCAGCAGTGGTGTTTAACTTCCTGATCCAGAGCCCTAAAGACAAAAGAAACTGAAAATCAATAACATTTTACAAGAAATGAAAGAAAAGGATGGAAGAACTCTTCCCTTCAAAGGATTCTAGTTTGAATTGTGAATAATTTCTCTAATATTTGTCTTTGAAGCTAATGATTAGTAGTAGTAATATGATATTATTGGGCCTGTTGTCCATTGTCCCTCCGATGTCCGTCCATCCGTTATCACAAGTTTGTTATTGCTACTCCTCCTAAACTACATTTTTAGAATTGCTATGAAACTTTGCACACACATTCATTCAAAGTTCTAGTTGGTGCTGTGCATACATCCATCATGAAAATATTGTTATTGCTACTTCTCCACAGTGGCCATCTTGAAAATCTTATTATCCACCTGAATGGATAGTTATGTCGAGATGGCAGCCATCTTGAAACTTTTGTTATCACTACTCCTCCTAAATGGAAAGTCATATTGACATTAGGTTTTTACCAGGAGACTAATTATTATATCTAGTTGGTTCTGAATGAAAATGGTGCTGATCTGACCTAATATATGGCTGCCACAATAAACATATTGAAAATCTTGACACTAATTCTCCTGAATGGATAGTCATATCAACATGGGATTTTCACCAATAGTCTTTTAATGGTGTCTGGTTTGTTCTAAATGAAAACAGTGCTGATCTTTCATCCATTTTGGATGCCACAGTGGCTAATTTCAAATCTTACAACTCAAGAATACCAGAGATGGCTTCAACACTCAGCAGTTTAAAGGAACAAATAGTTTTGTCTTGAATTCCTGGAAATTCTTTGTAGACAGTGGAGCATGAGTCCCTTCAAGGGAATCTTGTTTTTATAAATACTATGAAATGAATATTTCCATTAACAATTATTCTTTAGAAAATAAGCATTGTATGACTAAATATAACCTGCACTCTTTCTCAGATTGTGTGAGAATATGGAAAGTATTTGTTGATATTTGTATTGGAATAAATGGAAATAAAAGAACAATGTGTAAGAGTTACAATTTAATAGCATACATTGTTTTTATTGTCCTGAATTTGCACAAGATTTACAGATCCAACCCAACCCCCTTTGGGAAACATACTATCAAGATCAAAATTTTTTGGGGAGATCACTATTATTGTTAATTTTATGGTTATTAGTACATGTACATATTATTATTATTATTATTATTATTATTTTTATTATTATTATTATTATTATTATTATTATTATTATTATTAGTTTTGTTGTTGTTACTGTTGATAACAGCAGCAGCAGCAGTAATACAAAGATATTGTATTATATATGTAGTTTGTGTAGTATCCCCATTTGTCTCAGACCCTCTTGCATGTACTGACATGAGTCCCATTAGGTGCAGTCATCTTGAGCTCTACCACTCACTGAGATCAAAAACTAGGTTGATGTTATCACTGAGATCAAAAACTAGGTTGATGTTATCTATTTCTTGCACATGTCCATAACTATAATTTATTTTTTATTCACTGGGAAAAATGGTGAGATGTAGCATTCTGTGCAGTTTTAATTTTGGTTGCCTATACTTTCAATTTTGTGGTAAAATGAAACACCAGAATTAGCTTTTGGTTGTCTATATTTTTTATTTCATGGTAAAATTAAACGCCAGAATTAGATTTTGTTTTGGTTGTCTATACTTTCAATTTTGTGGTAAAATTAAACAGAATTGGTTTTGGTTGTGTATACTTTCTATTTCATGGTAAAATTAAACACCGGAATTAGCTTTTGTAATTGGAAAAACATTTCTTCTCATGACAGGGGGTAGTGATGAGGAGATCTCAGACAAGGAGATAAATGAGAGAAATCTGTCCAACATTGCCCGTGGTCAGATAAATCCCCCCACCGACTGGGACATATATTATGGTAGCGGAGAAAATTCCTTCCTGGATTTTGATTCCCTTGCTGAAATGGAGACTAACAAACAGGTAGATAATACATGGAGGAGGATACGTGTTTGCACAGTATTTATGTTCAATAATTGAAAAGGGTCATGAAACTCAAGAGTAAGGGCAGCAAATGGATTAGTTTCTTCAGCTTAGATATGAGTGAATAGTTGAACATAATGACTTTACCTACATTATTGTATTTATTATACATGTTATGAGAAACATTTGTTTGCACTTAACTACATTAATCAAGAAAATAAAATAGCTGTCTAGTTTTGTATCAAAATTGAGTGAATGAATCCATTGCAAAAACCATAAACAATAAAAGAACATGAATGGACCATGAAGTAATAATGATTGAACAATCAGAGTATGTGCAATTACAATGTACATTAACATTTTGCAACATGAAATGATTTGCATAAAAAAGCCCATCACATATTACAGATAGTTTCCAACTGAACATGCATAGCTATTACAGCCATCAAGTAACCATTAATTCATTTGTGAATTCAGTTGTTCACATCGTGAAACTATTAGAAGTAATAGTGGTTCATTTTCTAGTAAATTCACTCTGTGTATATTGTATGGTTAGTAAAACCTATGTATTCTGCTTTTGTGGATTTTTTAAGGAGTCCTTAGGGGTCAGAAATGGGCCTGTTTATAAATGATGAAGGTTTTGATTTCTTGTGTTCTTTTATTCAAATTTAAATTTGCAGTACTGCATCTAGTATTGGTCCAGGACATCCCAATAAATGCCAGGCATATACCTTAATGGATGGAATAGTAAACATAATTTCCCTTACCATTTGTACATTGTACTCAGCTAAAGTAAATCACAAGTATCTAGGGCATTAAAGTAAAGTAATCATACTGAACTCCCCTGGTAATGATTGCTGAAGGCATTCACACCCAAAACCTGTGTCACTGAACTCCCTTGGTAATGTTCCCTAGAAGGCATTCACACCCAAAACCCATGTCACTGAACTCCCATGGTAATGATTGCTAGAAGGCATTCACATCCAAAATCCATGTCACTGAACACCTTTGGTAATGTTCCCTAGAATGCATTCACACCTAAAACCCATGTCAGAAACTGAACTCACTTGGTAATGATTGCTAGAAAGCATTCACATCCAAAACCCATGTCACTGAACTCCCTTGGTAATGATTGCTAGAACGCATTCACATCCAAAACCCATATCACTGAACTCCCTTGGTAATGTTCCCTAGAAGGCTTTCACACCCAAAACCGATGTCACTGAACTCCCTTGGTAATGATTGGTAGAAGACATTCACACCCAAAACCCATGTCAAAAACTGAACTCACTTGGTAATGTTCCCTAGGATGCATTCACACCCAAAACCCGCCTAAAAAACTGAACTCCCTTGATAATGATCCCTAGAAGGCATTCACACCCAAAACCCACATTGTAGAACTCCCTTGATAATGATCACTAGAAGGCAATCCAAAACCCACATCACTGAACTCCCTTGATAATGATCACTATAAGGCAGTCACTCCCAAAACCCATGTCACTGAACTCCCTTGATAATGATCCCTAGAAGACATTCACACCTAAAACCCACTTAAGAAACTGAACTCCCTGGTAATGATCCCTAGAAGACATTCACACCCAAAACCCATTTAAGAAACTGAACTCGCTGGTAATGATCCCTAGAAGACATTCACACCCAAAACCCACTTAAGAAACTGAACTCCCTGGTAATGATCCCTAGAAGACATTCACACCCAAAACCCACTTAAGAAACTGAACTCCCTGGTAATGATCCCTAGAAGGCATTAAAACCCAAAACCCAAGTTGCTTAACTCCCCTAGCAATGTTCTCCCCTCTTAATGATCCCAAGAAGGCATTCACACCCAAATCATATGTCAAAAACTGAACTCCCCAGGTAATGTTCCCTGGAAGGCATTCACACCCAAAACCCATATCAAAAACTGAACTCCCCTGGTAATGATCCCTAGAAGGCATTCATACCCATAACCCACATTAGAAACTGAACTCCCTGGTAATGATCCCTTGGAGGGATTCACACCCAAAACCCCACAACTAAAACAAGTTTTAAAAGTTCAAAATAATTGAACCCATATATATATATATACACCTCTCCCTCAATAACTCGCGCACAACGGGGTCCAAAAACATTGACCGCACTATAAGCGAAGGCGTGAGTTACTGAGGGACCTAAAAAAATTAAGAACGGGATGCCAACCCCACTGGACATCGAGAAAACTGCAGTCGCGGGGGGGGGGGGGGGGGGGGGGGGGGGGGGTAACAGAGCTGTTTAATGGCTGAATACTTGTTTAATAATTACATTGGGAATAATTGTCAATAAAGAGCTTTTTTCTAATGTAGTTGTTTGCTTTTCTGTATAAATTACCTTTATATTCAAGATACCGAACCTCTGAAAGATCATTAACAACATTAGTCCTAGCGGTTTCAACAACACGTGTACACGAAAACATTGTGTATTACGTCACTGCTTTTTGTTGTTGCTGATTCACAACTAAACAAGATTCCTTTTTTCAAAAACTAGGGACATTTACTTTGTGAAACAACCGTCAACACCGAAACTTGATTTATTTATTGTTCTATTAATAAAATATGGATGCCGTGATTTCATATCAATTAACAGCGAAACTTTGTCTCATCCTTGAGGAAATCCCTGAGTAGCAAGTTAGAAATTTTAAGTTCAATACAAACTCTGGAACTCACTTCTCCGTAATGAACCGTATTTGTAAAACAAAGCTTTTTATTCACCAAGTACTCATTTCAGTTGGTTGCCTTGCTCTCTTTGATCACATTTGTGAATGAGCAGGCTAATTTAAGATAGTTTAGTTATATTACTTATATAATAATATTTATAACAGTGTTCAATTGATCAATTGAAATGAGTTGACCTGACACATGGCCGTGACCGCTAGCTCTTACACAGGCAGGATTTGCACGCCTTTTAACTTTTCTGTTATTCCACCCCCATTCTTTGATTTGATACAAAAGATGTAATTAACGTGATCATACAAAGCAGGTGTGCTATTAATTGAGTGTAACAACACAACAAATACTTCCGCAAGTCGGAGATAAACAAAACGGTCGGCACTTAATTAGGTTAATTAGGTTAGGAAATGCTCGCGGTGATTGCTGGGTCGGTTGAATGATATTTTTCACATTTGAATACAATAGGGCATATTGCATTTATGATGATTACACTGAAACCGAATTAAAAGATAGAACTAAAACACAAATTTCACTTCACAAAACTTAGTTAATTGGTATTTATTTTTAAAGTGTTGCCACCAGTAGGTATTAGTGACGTTTTCATTGATCAAAATTTCATCGAATATTTTTATTTATAGTGTACTGAGAATGTTTTTTGGAAAGAAAATTGAACAAAATATATGACTTCTTTTTAAAAGTTGAAAATTTCACGATGTTGATTCAAACTTCTGGGTAATAACCACTGTTTTTGACAATAAAATGAGTGATATATCAAGGTTTCATTTACTAATTTTGATTGCGATTTTTTCACCTTCAACAAATAGTGGCCATTTTTGTTGTTGTTGTATTATCTAGTTTAAGAAAATGGGATCCACGATTGACCCCGCATTATAAGCGGGTTTGCGAGTTATCCGGGCGCGTGTTATTGAGGGAGCAGTATATATAGGTTTACTTTGACTACAAGGTACAAAGAATGGTAAGGGAAAACAACTCCAGCAATTCAGTTCAATGGCTGTGATACAAGGCGCTTTTGCATTATTTTGGTTAAAATTACTTTTGAATTTTTCTTATTTTCTAAATCAATGAGCATTGAAACATTCATTTGTATTTTCACTGGTAGATACTTTTATATTTTTGTATTGCATGGCTTTTTCTTCATACATTATGGGATACAAGCCAGTAATATCTTAGATAATGCTGGAAGTGGTGGCATATACATGTGTTACGGAATCATACCTTTTTACCTTTTTATAATGATTTAATTTACTAATTTATGATTTCTGTTTTAGTCTGAATAGGGGTTAGCATATCAGTATAGATACGACTACTGCTCGATCAATAAGTGGTCACATGATCAATTGCGCGGGAAATGAAGTCGACCTGGCTTTGTACTTTTTAGAAATCAACATTGAAAGGTCACATTCCATACTACACAATAACATTATGTTTACTCTTTAAGATTTTTAGTACACTAGACCTTTGGGTAAATGACGCGTAACCTAGTTCCTGATTGGTTCTTAGAGGGTTGTGTTATTTTGAAATACCATAGTATTAAAGACGGAGAAAAGATATTCCCTTTTAATTCTACGCACATAGTAAAGATATATAGGGAATAATCTTTGGAATTATCATTCTTTACAGTTGCTTGATCGAGGAGAGGTTATTGAAATTATTCAGTTCTGTGTGGAATTTATTTAATTAGTAATTCATCTGAATTACTATACAGCTCCGTGGAATTATCGGACATTATTCTAAAACTTGTGAGATTCCAGACTTGCAAGGATTATTTTGGATTACATCAGAACTTATCAGTTTCAGCACATTACAGGCTTTTTCATTCGGAATACCACATCCGAATTATTCTGATTAACAACAGGAAGTGAACTTTAAAACATTTTAGGACTTTTTAGGATATTCTATACTGTAAGTTATTTTAATTCTTTCACTTTGATTGTTTGTTGAATTATTTTAATTCTTTTAATATTTTAGGAAATTAAAGTTTTGCATTTTAATCTTGAAAGCTTGTTTGTGTCTTTTATTCTGTTATATTACCCCTAGAGTTGTAACACATGTATGTGAACTGCTATTTTGGAAGTAGTGGCATATACACATATGTGAACTGCTATTTTTGAACTGGTGGCATATACAGTTATGTGCACCGCTATTTTGGAAGTGGTGGCATATACAGTTATGTGCACTGCTATTTTGGAAGTGGTGGCATATACACATATGTGAACCGCTATTTTGTTATTAGTATCATAAGCACACTTAAATTTTGCAATATCATGCAGCAATTGACACTGCCCATGGAAGCCTTTCATCCACGCCATGAGATTGCCAGTCAGACTCGGTCTCTAGAACACTTTCAGAATGGAACCGAATCCCCAGCCAGTGGTAATGAGGGTGAAACTTCAACTGGAAATGGAAGTACAAATCCATATACCTCAGATAAGGAAACCAGTTTCCCCATACTGACAGCAGATCCACTAGCATTACAGTTTCCAGAATGGAACTTTAAGAATATTGTGATTGATATGATGAAATATCATGCAAAGGAGGTGAGACTATTGATGATTAGAAACTCTTCACAACAAAAGTACAGTAAAACATTATCTGGACATGCCAAACTGTTCTCCAGTGACATTGGTCAGCCTCACTTTTAGTTGTAATTTCAGTTATTTTTACATTGATTTTTGGTGAAAAAAAGATGAAAAGTTAACAATAACAGTGCTAGAGTTGTTGGCTAAAGTTGTAAAATGTCTATATTTTCTGATACTTTTTGAGAATTTCATGAAAAATGAGGTAAAATAGGAGCAGGCATTTCTGCAAGAAATTGCCTGATTTCAGCTCATGGTGTCAGTGGCATTTTGAGAGAAGTTAGAGCATCAACTGGGATCAGTTTGTTGGACATTCATGATATCTCTTTGATTTACACATTTTATTTTCAATTGCCTTTTTATATATATATTCTTTTTTATTTCTTAACTTCATCCAAAAACTTTTTTTTTCTCATTTATTGGATACAGCTTTACAGAAAATTGGTGCAGTTAATAGTTGCAGTAAATGATTTCATGCTGACAGCTATTACATTCAGTTGTGCTATTATTGCAAACTTGACCAATAATTCAAACTGTTGACAATAGTTATTTATGCTACTTTCAGTTTGATGTTCAGACCCCAGCCTGTATGCTGATCGTCCTTGGCAATAGAATCAAATCCCAAATTGACCTTCAGACACAAGAAAACTGGCTCCTGTCCTACATAGGTAAAACAGTGTTCAGAATAAAGCAAAGGGCATGATTTTGAACACTTTCATGTGTAAAACAGGTATTGAGGATCCAGCATTAGGTCTGATTTTGAACACTTAGGTAAAACAGGTGTTCAGAATCAAGCAGAAGGCCTAATTATCAACACTTACATAGGTATTACAGGTATTTAGAATCAAGGAAAAGTCATGCTTTTGAATACTAATATAGGTAATACAGGTATTCAGGATCAAGCAGAAGGCATACTTATGAACACTTAGTTAATACAGATGTTCAGAATCTAGTATAAGTCATGATTTTAAATGTTTAGATAATTCAGGTGTTCATAATAGAACAGTAGGTGTGATTTTGAACACTGACATAAATAATACAGATTTTCAGAATCAAGCAGAAAGTGTAACGATGAACTCTTGCATAGGTAATACTGGCAGTCAGAATGAAGCAGAATGCATTATTTTGAACACTTATGTAATATAGGTGTTTAGAAACAAGCAGAAGGCATGATTATTAACACTTACATAAGTAACACAAGTGTTTAGAATCAAGCAGAAGGACTGATTTTAAACATTAACCTAGGTAATGCAGGTATTTAGTATCTCGTGTTCTGTTTGGATAATATTGGAAGTCCATTACTAGGGGAAGTGTGCCAACTCCCCTTACAGTTGCCTACAACACTGTTCTCGTTAAGAGATAAGCTCAGTCACTTGGTATGATTTACCTAGCTGTTCATTTGTATTTAAAATAGTCACAACCTTGCAGTCACCATTAGATTTCTTCTTCAAATATGTTACGAAATAATAATATATCAGAAGTACAATCACTATCCCACAATTCCATAGCAACCATATGAAAAACCTATTTTCAGCATCTTCTCCAGAACAGCTGAGCCAGTTTTCATCAAACATGGTTAGAATGTTTCTTGGGACATGCTTTATAAACAAAATTCTTTGAGTTGACTCCCCTAGCAACATTATGTCTTACTTAGCAACTGGGTGGAAACCTATTTTTGATTCTTCTGTAGAACGACTGAGACAATTTTGATCAAACTTGGTATGAAAGTTGTTTCTTATGACATGCTTTATAACATATGTGCCCTGTGTGGTTCTCATAGCAATGGTCTGGCTTCTGTAGCAACCATGTGAAAATCCTCATTTCAGCCTTTTATCTAGAACAGTAGAGTCTGTTTCGATCAAAACTTGGTAGGAATGTTTTGTTACGACATGATCTATCAAAATTGTGTCTGAGGTGGGTCCCCTAACAACAATTTGGCTTCCATAGTGACCATGCTGGAAACATACTTTCAGCATCTTCTCCAGAATAGCTGAGCTAGTTTTGGTCAACTTAGTATGAATGTTTTGTTAGGACATGCTCTATCAAAGTTATGTATGGGATGACTCCCATAGCAGGGGTGTGCTTCAAAAGCATATGGGTGGAAAATCTTCAAATGATACTTATCTCCCATCAGATATGGATATTGTTACATATATTTGTTTGTTTTTTAAACTATCACTGATCAACTTTATCTTCAAATCGGCCCTGCTCTATCAGAACAAATGTATTAGGCAGAGTCCTGGCATGAACACCTTTCACATTCATACAACCTATGTACCAGCTAGTCCAGTTGAAGGTAAAACACAGTTCAACAACATGTCAAATATTACCAAATTCTACCAAACAGCTGGAAAATATCCTGACATGGGTCTCTTTTAACCCAAGTCACCAGACATAATTATACTGCAGTGATCCCCAATGCGGTGCCCGTGGGCGCCATGGTGCCCTCCAAGGTTTTTGGTGTGCCCGCATAAGAGGTTATAATGAATAATAAAAAGAAGAAAAAATGGGTCGAGTTAATTGGTTGGTGCCCGCCACTCTCTCATAAACTCACAAATGTGCCCATAGACACATAAAGGTTGGGGACCCCAGTTGTACTGCATTTGCATTTTAGTCCCATGTATGCCAGGTGAGCAATATCAGACCCACATGAGTCTCTTATTTTGTAGATTCATAATTAAAGGTTTACATGTTTTACATGTACATAAATAATACATGTGTAACAAACATGTTATTATAAGTCTGGCTTGCATATTGGTGATACCGGTAGAACACATGTGTTATCACCCCCACCCCCATCCCCCAAATCATCCCCTACACAGTCACAGTACAGGTGTTGAGAACATATTGACACAAAGATTTATTGAAGTCCACTTGACATTTCTTTATTGACTTGCACATAATACCTTGTAAAGCTAAGTCATTATTGTAAAAAAATTCAAAGTGCTAATTCTAATACAAGTTTACACTTATTTTTCTTTTTTAATAAATTTTATGAACATACATAACATGAATGTTAATTTGAAACTTAGAAAATCATATTCAGTATTATTTTCCAGACTTGCTGGGCAGGTTTAAGTTGTGGAGTATTGCTAATGAAGTGATCAAGCTGAGTTATCCCTCCCCTGTCAGTCACCTGAACCAGCAGTCCACCACTGTCCATGTCACATGTAACAAGTGTAACAGACAGTTACAACGCTCAGGCTGGAGTTGTGACAGGTGTAAATCTGTCACAAACCTCTGCTGCATCTGGTAAGTGTAACATGATAATAAATGGGGATACATTTCAACATTTAACATTCATATATTTATAACATGTGTAACAGAGTTTTACAACTCAGGGCTGATCCATATAAACATGCATGGTATGTAGGGAAGGCCCTTTTTAAAAAATATATTCCAGGCTACTGTGATTACTCAAAGAGTCAATACTAATAGGTAATAGGTAACTACTACACATGATGGCATTTACAGCTTTTGACATGGCCCTCATTATCACAGAAGTGTCCCCACAGTATTTCTGAAAGGCAGCATTAAACTCTGTGTGACAACACTCTCTCAGGTCTATCGCAAAATTGTTTCTCATCATCTCACATTCAATTTAGTTTTTTCCTGGCATCAGATTTGTAAGTGCATTAGACTTTTTGATGATGTCTCCCATTCTAGGTTCCCATCACACATGGGATATGTTCTCTTGTGTTCTGTGAACACTGCATTTCACAGTTCTTCATTTTTTTTTATTTGTACGAGTATGTATGGACTCTTTTCAACAAACCTGACATAACAATTATGAATGTATTACCCTTTTTGGGACATAGAATCTTTCATTTATCATATTTTATGTTGCCAGGTGCTTTTTAAATGCATTAATTTCTTATTAACAACTCTCTGTGTCAAGGTATAAGTTTCCTTGGATAGGTTAGCTCCCCTAGTCCATTTTTTGAGAATGAGCTAACAGATCTCATAGTAACAAAATCTGAATTTTAACACTCAAAGTATATTTTACTGGATCAGTCCTCAGGCTGGAGCTGTGACTGGTGTAAATCAGTCACAAACCTCAGCAGCATTTGGTAAGTGTAACATGATAATAAATTGGGATACGTTTTATGCAACATTTAAGAGTCATATATTTATAACATGTAACAGAATTTTATGACACAGACTAGAGCCGTGACAGGTGTAAATCAGTCACAAACCTCTGCAGCATTTGGTAAGTTTAACATGATAAAATAATTGTAGGTACATTTTTAGAACAACTGCTGCAAAGAAGCTACAGGACACAGACTGGAGCTATGTCACATCAAATTTGATACCAATCTATTCATTAGGCCTAGTTTAAAAACAGTTGCATGGTTCAGGTAAAATGTGACAAAATATGTTAGATAGGGTAGGTGTAGTACTTGTAAAAGTTATTTCAATACAGTCATAATAATTTAGACTGAAATTGTACAGAAAGAAATGGAAAGACATCATTAAATTTTATATAGCATGAATTTTTCAGTCTTTTTTATGCCATGTATATTCCTTGCCTAACACTTTACTGTGTACTTAATATGCTGTATAATTCCCAGCTGTCACACTTTATTGGATGCTAGTAGGTAAATACTTGTAACATAATTGTTTATATATTCTTTGGGCCATCAAATATAAACTTCTTTCCATCAAATGTTAAACTTAATACTTCTAAGATTTTTTAAATTTGACATGTTATTGAAAGGCAACGTCATATTTTCTCTCATTCTGTTTTACGCCAACTTATGTCAGCACTACCTCTGCACCAGGCTCTTCTGTCATAAAACTTTTTATGTCAGACACTGCCTGTGCACCAGGCTCATCTGCCATAAAACTTTATGTCAGGCACTACCTGCGCACCAGGCTTTTCTGTTGTAAAACTTTATGTCAGGCACTACCTGTGAACTGGGCTCTTCTGTTATAAAACTTTATGTCAGGCACTGCCTGTGCACCAGGCTCTTCTGTCATAAAACTTTATTGCAGGCACTGCCTGTGCACTGGGTACTTCTGTCATAAAACTATGTCAGGCACTGCCTGTGTACCAGGCTCTTCTGTCATAAAACTTTTATGTCAGGTACTTCCTGTGCACCGGGCTCTTCTGTCATAAAACTTTACGTAACATTTCCAGTAAGAAATGCTACTCCAGACTTCAAACTCAGAAGCAACAACTACATTGTCTTCATCTAGGCCTTGTTAAACAAAAAATATTTCAGAGTGCTTGTCTAAGAATAAAATACTTAAATATGAAAGTTTTTGGACCTTGCATACAATAATCAATATTATTCCAAAGTTTAGGTGCATTTAATTATAGTGCATGCAAATTACATTTTTGTTCTTAAAAAGTCCTTGAAAAGTGTGTGAATATCCTGATTAATTGTCTGTATGAAACATTTTATAACATGTTATATACGGTTATGGTGTCATATATTTAGTTGCAGTTCCTGTCAGTAGTTTAGAAGTTATGATCCAGAGGCCAAGCCTGGGAAGAGGGTCAATTAAGGAAAGACCTAAGGGCCAAAGTTGTTTGCATATGTGAATTGTCTTTTTATGCCTGGTCTGTGGATATTCTAATTATAGGGTGGGTTATAGGGTAGGAATCTTAAATAGTTTCCAAGTTATGACCCAGGGGCTACACCTGCTTTTATTCAAGGCATTCCGTAGGAGTCTTGTTCATATCCCACCTAATATGTGTGGACACTTTGGTCAGTGATCACACATACCAATTCACAGACAAGTAAGACTGACAACTCAGGAAGAATTTTCAATTTAAAACCATCCTAGCTCTGACCTCCACCCGCAAGGGAATGGAACAAAATTCTTAAACTGTTCTTTACATGTACATACCACTTCAAACCATATCCCAAATGTTTCAGGTCTCCATCCTGAACTGTGCAGGACCAGTTGCACACCATTTCTCTTGAATTTACTACATATTTCATATATTACACAAATGCAAAAATTCTCCCCATCCTACTAGCTCTACCCCCAGGAGATGGATCAAAATTCTAAATCCAGTGTGCAACCTGTGTAATATTCCAAGGTAGTATCATAGCATATATAATATTGAACATTTTGTAACAAAGTAGGCTTGAGTTGTGACATTGTAAAACTGTTAAGCTTTTCACTGTAGATCAAGCACAATAATACATCTTAATATCACATTTACATAATTGAACATTTTGTAACACATACAGTAGGCTAGAGTTGTGACATTATAAAACTTACAGCTTTTCACTGTAGATCCAGCAGAGTAATACATGTTAATATCACATTTACATTATTGAACATGAAACACATATGGTAGGCTGGAGTTGTGATATTATAAAACTTACAGCTTTTCACTGTAGATCTAGCACAATAATACATGTTAATATCACATTTACAGTATTGAACATTTTGTAATACATAGATTAGGCTGGAGTTGTGATATTATAAAACTGTTACAGCTTTTCACTGTAGAATAATACATGTTAGTATCACATTTAGGAACAAGGGTCAGAGTTACATTGCTCAGCTCGTGAAATTTGTATAACTTATAAACCACATACTACAATATCTAGTTAACTGCAAGAATGTAATATATTTTGGAAAAGTAAATTGTATTACATGTATTTAGGTTACAGTTATGCCAGCTTTAACATCACAGATTTATCATAAAGTCAGTTAACTGAAAAAGAAATCTTTTAGTTGCACTAAACAGTTTATATGATTGACAATGGGGTAAAGTTTAGGTAGCACTAAACAGTTTATATGATTGGGCACGGGGTAAAGTTTTGATTATGGAGACATCCATACTTTATCTCCATGTTTCTTCCTTGTTATTTACATTGGTGTCAAGGATGCATTATTTCATGTTCAGTGCACAAGGGGATGACTCTATGTTCAGAAGCACATTTGTTCTTGCTGGGTTTGATATTCAATTTTGGCTAACAATATACATGAGTGACTGCACATTTTCTCCTACCTCTGTTGTTACTCATTTCAGAAATTTTCATAATGAGTGATTTCATGGGAAATTGGTCAGTTCCCCTTCATTAGAATAATATCTGCGATGCAGTTGTCACTATCATATACATCAATGTGAAATACCTCAAATTTTGTTCAGTATCGGTCTTTGCAGGTTGAAAATAATGAGTTTTATGGATTTTCACATGTTGCAGGATGGGGGTTGGTGTGTCACTAAAGAGGGTGCAATCATTGAATGATGAGCTTTTGCTGTGCCAATTATGTATTACTGATTAGGATTCTCCATTCTCTGACAAGTTTGAAAATGTGTACACGTTATGTGCTTAAAGCAGGTGGTTTAAAAATGTGTACACGTTATGTGCTTAAAGCAGGTGGTTTTAAGGTGTGTACATGTTATGTGCTTAAAGCGGGTGGTTTGAAAATGTGTACATGATATGTGCTTAAAGCGGGTGGTTTGAAAATGTGTACATGTTATGTGCTTAAAGCGGGTGGTTTGAAAATGTGTACATGTTATGTGCTTAAAGCGGGTGGTTTGAAAATGTGCACATGTTATGTGCTTAAAGCGGGTGGTTTGAAAATGTGTACATGTTATGTGCTTAAAGCGGGTGGTTTGAAAATGTGTACATGTTATGTGCTTAAAGCAGTTGGTTTTAAGGTGTGTACATGTTATGTGCTTAAAGCAGGTGGTTTGAAGGTGTGTACATGTTATGTGCTTAAAGCAGGTGGTTTGAAGCTGTGTACATGTTATGTGCTTAAAGCAGGTGGTTTAAAAATGTGTACATGTTATGTGCTTAAAGCAGGTGGTTTGAAAATGTGTACATGTTATGTGCTTAAAGCAGGTGGTTTAAAAATGTGTACATGTTATGTGCTTAAAGCAGGTGGTTTGAAAATGTGTACATGTTATGTGCTTAAAGCAGGTGGTTTAAAAATGTGTACACGTTATGTGCTTAAAGCAGTTGGTTTGAAAATGTGTACATGTTATGTGCTTAAAGTAGTTGGTTTGAAGGTGTGTACATGTTATGTGCTTAAAGCGGGTGGTTTGAAGCTGTGTACATTTTATGTGCTTAAATCAGTTGGTTTGAAGGTGTGTACATGTTATGTGCTTAAAGCAGGTGGTTTTAAGGTGTGTACATGTTATGTGCTTAAAGCAGTTGGTTTGAAGGTGTGTACATGTTATGTGCTTAAAGCAGGTGGTTTGAAGGTGTGTACATGTTATGTGCTTAAAACAGGTGGTTTGAAGGTGTGTACATGTTATGTGCTTAAAGCAGGTGGTTTAAAAATGTGTACATGTTATGTGCTTAAAGCAGTTGGTTTGAAGGTGTGTACATGTTATTTGCTTAAAGCGGGTGGTTTGAAAATGTGTACACGTTATGTGCTTAAAGCAGGTGGTTTGAAAATGTGTACATGTTATGTGCTTAAAGCAGGTGGTTTAAAAATGTGTACACGTTATGTGCTTAAAGCAGGTGGTTTGAAAATGTGTACACGTTATGTGCTTAAAGCAGGTGGTTTGAAAATGTGTACATGTTATGTGCTTAAAGCAGGTGGTTTGAAGGTGTGTACATGTTATTTGCTTAAAGCGGGTGGTTTGAAAATGTGTACATGTTATGTTCTTAAAGCAGGTGGTTTGAAGCTGTGTACATGTTATGTGCTTAAAGCAGGTGGTTAAAAAATGTGTACACGTTATGTGCTTAAAGCAGGTGGTTTGAAAATGTGTACATGTTATGTGCTTAAAGCAGGTGGTTTAAAAATGTGTACACGTTATGTGCTTAAAGCAGGTGGTTTGAAAATGTGTACATGTTATGTGCTTAAAGCAGGTGGTTTAAAAATGTGTACATGTTATGTGCTTAAAGCAGTTGGTTTGAAGGTGTGTACATGTTATGTGCTTAAAGCGGGTGGTTTGAAAATGTGTACATGTTATGTGCTTAAAGCAGGTGGTTTGAAGCTGTGTACATGTTATGTGCTTAAAGCAGGTGGTTTAAAAATGTGTACACGTTATGTGCTTAAAGCAGGTGGTTTGAAAATGTGTACATGTTATGTGCTTAAAGCAGGTGGTTTGAAGCTGTGTACATGTTATGTGCTTAAAGCAGGTGGTTTAAAAATGTGTACACGTTATGTGCTTAAAGCAGGTGGTTTGAAAATGTGTACATGTTATGTGCTTAAAGCAGGTGGTTTAAAAATGTGTACATGTTATGTGCTTAAAGCAGGTGGTTTGAAGCTGTGTACATGTTATGTGCTTAAAGCAGGTGGTTTGAAGGTGGAAGGGTGCATTCTCAGCTGATTACTGTTTAATGCTACCTTTATGAAATCATCACATTAAGTATTTGTCTTCATTTTGTGTTGTACTTGTGTCTGGCAACAGAATGAAACATATGATGTGACTATGACATGATTATGATATTAAATATGATATAACCATGACATTTTTATGATATTATAAATTATATGACCATGACATGGTTATGATATTAAACATGATGTGACAGTGACATGATTATGATATTAAATATGATCAGACAGTGACATGATTATGATATTAAACATGATGTGACCATGACATGATTATAATACTAAATATGATGTGACCATGACATGATTATGATACTAAATACAATGTGACCATGACATGATTATGATATTAAATATGATGTGACCATGGCATGATTATGATATTAAATATGATGTGACCATGACATGATTATGATACTAAATACAATGTGACCATAACATGATTATGATATTAAATATGATGTGACCATGACATGGTTATGATATTAAAGATGCAAAAAAAGATAATGTTAATTTTATCTAAAACATTTTCCTGGATTAGATCCCATTTTCAGTAAGGAAATGGCATTTGACTGAATCTTCGTTGCTTGTATACAACGTCATCATTGAAATACTATCTTGTTCACCATGTGTGCAATATTGTGTAAAATAAAATATTTGCATTTACTTAATCAAGTTTCTTTTTTCTTTTTCTTTTTTTTAGCTCACCTCTACAAAGTAGAGGTAAGCTATTGTACTACCCCCAGTGTTGGCATTAGGGTCTGCACAGATAAAAGCATACACATATGTACTCCATCATTGAATGTCAACCATTCTTTCTTCCTAGGTCCTAGGCAGCAGTTTGGAATGGGTTTCATAGCACCTACCCCTGTGAGTGTGGGGGGGGGGGAGGAGGGGCTAAATTGGCACAAACATGTAAATTAGTTGTATATTCTTGGTTAAGTTTTTGCATTCAGCTCAGGTTTTGTGCACACTGTATAAATACTGTTATACTTGGAGCCATGAAACTTGGCAAGTGGATGCATCTCAATGAGTACTACACCCTCATCACAAATGTAGATCACTGTGACATATATTTCACTACTCACTGACTTTGAATACATTTTATAGTTTATATTTGTTTCTCAAGTTCTGTTCATGATAGAATCATCAAACTATATGGTTGAATGTATCTCTGTTAGGAACACACCCTTACCATAAATTAGGTGACTTACATTTCACATTTTACTGGCTTAGGTTAATATTTTGGATTTAGCTCATGACCAACTAGGTTTTGTTGCACCCTGTATATATATACTGTTATACCTAGATTCATGAAAGTTGGTAAGTGGATGCATCTTGATGAATACTACACTTGCATCACAAATGTAGATCGCTGTGACCTATAGTTCATGCTTCACTGGCTTTGGTTAAATGTTGTATTTTAAGTTTATTTCTAATCTTTGTTCATGCTGGAATCATCAAACTAAACTAGATGATTGTTTGCATCTCTATTAGTACCTTACCCTTACCACAAAAGAATGTCACTGTGACCTAAATTTCACATTTTACCGGCTTAGGTTAAGTTTTGCATTTAGGTCATGACCAAATAGGTTTTGGCACCCTGTATATATACTGTTATATCTAGATTCATGAAACTTGGTGAATGAATGAACCTTGATGAGTACTACACTCTAATAAAAAAAGTAGGTATATTTTATGCTTCGCAGACTTTGGTTAAATTGTGTGTTTTAAGTTAATTTCTCGAGCTCTGTTTATGCTAGAATCATCAAATGGAGTTATCATATGCATCTCTATTTTTACCACACCCATACCACAAAATAATGTCACTATAACCTGCACTTCACATTTTACTTGCTTAGGTTCAGTTTTGAGGCTTAGTTAAAAACCATATGTTGGGGGGGGGGTGCACTTGGTGTACATACTGGTTTACCAAGATTCATGAAATTTTGTGAGGAGATGTATCTTTATGAGTACTACACACTTATCACAGAAAGTGGTCACTGTAACCCATTTTTCATTCTTCACTGCCTTGGTTTCAGTCACAAACACTGTTTACACCAAAATCATCAAACTAGGCAATTGTTTGCATCCTTATTAGTACCACACCCTTACAACAGGTCATTGTGACCTACATTTAACATTGTACTGTCTTATGTTTTTGCATTTAGCTAATGATCACATTGATGTTTTATCTACTATATAATACTGTTACACCTGGATTCATGAAGCATGGAGAGAGGGTGCATCTTGATAAGTACTACACCTTTATCTTAAAAGTGGGTCATAGTGACCCATATTTCAAATTTCTCTGACTGGTTCAATTTGACATTTTTTACTGTTCATGCTGTACTCCTTAAACTAGGTGATTTTATACATCTCTGTTAGTATCACACCTATACAAAAAAGGTCACTGTGACCTTTATTTCACATTTTACTGGATTAGGGTAAGTTCTTGCAGTTAACTAATGTTACATAGGTTTTTGGGCATGCTTTAATCGTGAAATTGATGAGGACATGCATCTCTGATACAATGACACTCTTAACACAAAAGAGGCTCATCATGACATATATTTCATCTTTTACTGGCTTTGGTTAAGTTTTTGCATTTAGCCCATGACCATGTGAACTTTTGATATGTTATAAGCATTCTATCTTACCAAGAATCATGAAACTTGGTGGGTGAATCCATCTTGATAAGTTCTGTATCCTTTTTTCCAGAAGAAGTCTCTCTGACCTATATTTCATACTCAGTGACTTTGTTCAAATTTTGTGTTAAAAGTTCATTTCTTGGGTGCTGTTTATGTTCCAGTCATGAAACTTGATAATTGGATGAATCTCTGTTACTACAATGTCCTTAAAACCAATGAAGGTCACCGTGACCTACATTTTATGTGTTTATGATCACATTGATTCATTGATGCTAGACCTACCATATATACTTGTGTATAAGCTGAATAATTTAGGAAAACATAAAAGCCTGGAAGAAGGGGGGGTCGGCTTATCTGCGGGACAAGGTCTAAACTTGAAAGTTTTTAAGTTTTCTTGTTGACTACCTGTATATATTGGAGGAGAATAGATGGATACAGAGTTAGGAATAATACAGACAAAACAAGTGTAAAATACAATTAGGTATATTATTGAGTGGAATATGTCACAAATAAATTGACAACTTGCATTTTGTTCATCTTCATGTCATAAAATCCATAGAAATCAATAATGATTGACATTTTAAATCTGTTGATATGATAAATCCATGAATTCTAATATAGGTCACATACCTGCATAAAATGAGTAGCCCAGAATGATCCAATTCACAATATCCCATATTCCACACATCTTACAAATAAACAATTTAAGTCAAGTCTACACTTTTGTGATTCACAGTATCCTATAAAGGTCACTGTCTAATGTCATCTGGTACAAAGCTCAAGAATTCATCTGCATCATCCGAGTGACCAATTATAGTGCTGAAATCCTCCGTCGTCTAGTCATCGTAAATATCATCTGACTCCAATTCCTCGTCTTTACTGTCATATGCGAGTGCTTATGTGGAGACTGAGCTTGGGCTCTGTAAGTGACACGTCAATCATACAGTCTGCGAAATCTAATAAAGGATGCGACTGAGCAGGTGTCGATTGTGTGGCAAGATCACAGGGAGTTCAAAAAACCACCCTCTGTTACTTGGCACTGAACAAGTATCAAATACACAGCTCGATCAAAGGGTTGTAATGTGGGAAAACAAAGAGGGTGCTAAGGTATTAAGGTCAAACATGTACAGGGAGTTGTAGGACTCTACTTGGCACTGAACAAGTATCAAATTTGCAGCTTGATCAAACAGATTGTCATCTTGAAAACAAAAGCATACAGTGCTGCCTTTACAAGCCACGGGCTTATCAGCCCACACGCACTGGCAGATAACATGTGAAATATCACTTAGGAATTAGATCTGGCTGATGGAAAAAGAAAATATAAATCAAATAAAAACTTGTATTGCATCAAACACAGTGTTAATACAGCAAAACACAAAATATGATACAAATACAGGTTGTTCAGACTTGCACGAAAATGAAAGCAATATACTTACTAGTAAACACCCACGGTAAACAACATTGACAGACACTTCACTTTGTAATGGATAATATTTAATTTACTGGTAACATTTCATGGGTCGGCTTATACGCGGGTCATGCACTTTTTAATGTTTTTACCTATTCAGTTTGGGGGGTCGACTTATAAGCGAGTGGGTTTATACATGAGTATATACGGTATATACATCCTACCCTACTCAGAAGGCACTTTGTAACCAAGGCAGTTGGAAGTAGGAATAAATACATTTATTCAATGGTAAACTTCCATATTAATAACTATGCATTGTACATTGTGATATGTTACCTTCAGCACTTTAGCTGCCTATTGTACATGTGAATGAGTATAGGAATTAGGTGAGTCGACTGCATGCTGCATGCATTTCATTTGACCTGTAGTGGTTAATCAGGTAATTATTGATACATGAACTTTGTCCTACTGGCAGTCACTCTAAGGTTACTGGAAGCCTGTGACTTGCACCCAGTAATATCGGACTTCAAAGGGTGGACAAGGATCATAGCAGCTTTTCAAGTAGATTTTATGAACAATCATTTAAAAAAGAATACAGAAATAACATTAATCTGTTTATTATCAACTTATTACTTCTACTTCTATATGATAGAAAAGAATGTTCTATTTCTATTTTGATATCTTTTATACCCAGTCACAGTAGGTAGGTAGGTGGGTTGGTTGGCATGTAGGTAGGTAGGTAAGTATGTGGTTTCACAATATGTCAGCACAATACTGGCCAAATAGTGCCAATTAAAAGTTCAACTTTCAGATTTTAAAATGGATACAGGTTCAGATGTAAAGATAATAGATTGCAACAAATCTTTAGTTGGAAAAGGGGCCAAGATCTTTTTAGTCTGAATTTATTTTCTGCATGATAATGTTTACAGTGGCTGCTGGAGACTAGTGAAAATAGAGATGAGCTATGTAATCATTGATTACACTCTGGTTTATTCTTCCCTTTTCAGCCACCAGCCTGTCAAAGGACTGTATGTCTGGTGTCAAGGATGCTCACATGGTGGCCATATGCAGCACATTCAAGACTGGTTATCAGTTGATTCACAGTGCCCAGCAGGTTGTGGACATTATTGTGAATATACCTGACACAGTCTTTAATCTCATAGTGCAACACAGGAAAAAGTCCACAAATGCGTAATGCCTTGTCATCCAGCAAGCTTACAGTGCTGAGCATGATTTACATAGATAAACTAGACACCAGACTGAGTCTACCTTAGTGTTCAAATACCTACCTAGGATTGAATATTAGTGGACACTGTCTAAAATTCTGTAATACCTTGTAGTACCAGGGGAAGAAAATGGCTGACAGGTCAGGAAAATATCTTGCAGAGCCCACAGCAGATTCTTGATAAAAATATCAAAATAATGTTTTCACAGAAAAGTAATGTATATCTATGCCAACTAGTATGAAAATGTAGATTTCATTTTTAAAACAAAAAATGAATGAAAAACATGATATATGACTTTGATTCCTGGATGAAATGTAAATTAGTCACACTATGAGAAAAAAAACCTTCTTATTCCAAGACATCATCTATGCAGCAAAATGACATAAAAGTCACTGTTTAATGTGAAAAGCACCAGCATCAAGTAAAACAAAGTGAGATAATGTATATGTTTGATTTTGGCTTATTATAATTGAAGCTGCACTGGACTTGGAGTGAACATCATACAGCTTGTTATTGTTAAAGCTGCACTGGACTTGGAGTGAACATCATACAGCTTGTTATTGTTGAAGCTGCACTAGACTTGGAGTGAGCATCATACAGCTTGTTATTGTTGAAGCTGCACTAGACTTGGAGTGAGCATCATACAGCTTGTTATTGTTGAAGCTGCACTAGACTTGGAGTGAGCATCATACAGCATGTTATAATTTGAACTGCACTAGACTTGGAGTTAGCATTTCATTTAGAAAGCATCATGCAGCTTTATATATGAATTCTGAAACTTGGTTTCAATAGAGTGTTAAAAAAATATAAAGGATAAAAGCTGTGTATGACTTTACCTAGCTGTATATGACTTTATCCAAGCTGTGTATGATTTTACTGTAAGTGTGTATGACTTTACCTAAGCTGTATTTAGCTTTACCTAAGATGTGTATAACTTTACTGAAAATGTGTATGACTTTACCTAAGATGTGAAAACTTTACCTAAGCTGTATATGACTTTACCTAAGTTGTGTATGACTTTACTGAAGATGTGTATGACTTTACCTAAGCTGTGTAAGCCTTTACCTAAGGTGTGTAAGACTTTACCTAAGCTGTGTATGACTTTACCTAAGCTGTGTATGACTTTACCTAAGGTGTGTAAGACTTTACCTAAGTTGTGTATGACTTTACCTAAGATGTGTATGACTTTACCTAAGCTGTGTATGACTTTATGTAAAATGTGTATGACTTTACCTGAGCTGTGTATGACTTTACCTAAGATGTGTATGACTTTACTTAAGCTGTGTATTTGTTTATGCATATTCACTAGGCTTGATTGATTCTTGTTTAAAGTTTTTCTTTTCTTCTTTCTTTTTCTTCATATAAAATGGTTATTTTAGCAATTTAAAATTTAGTTTAGGAACTTATTTCATTATAAGCATTGATGGAAAATGTAATAATAATAATTATAATAATAATAATAACAATAAATAAGAACTTTCATTATCATAATCATCATCATTGTTGTCTTTGTCATGTTTTTTAACTGATGATGATGATGATTATTATTATTATTAATATTATTATTTATTTTTGAGGTCAAGAAGTCAGGATAAAAAAAAATGGGGCCTTTGTTTGAATAAGTGGCAGTATCAGTGGACTATTTATTTATTATTTTTTGTTAAATAATAGATCCAAATTTACAAACGGTTCTCGACAATTTTTCCTTTACGAGCACCATATAACCTAAAACAATTTAAATACAGTATTGTTGCTAGGATGTAGCACACAATGTACACAGCATTGTTGCTAGGATGTATCACATATAGTGTTCTTTGAGGAATAAAAACAAATCAGAATTATATAATTCAGATTGGATAATTATCACACTACTGAAACTTTCTCTGTAAAAAGACAAAATCAGCACACACAAATCTCTGTTTTATATAAGGCAAAAAGCAGTGCAGAGTTTAAGAATGAGCTGATTTCTTCTTTTTCCCCCAGATTTTACAGAAAACTCTGTGTTTGTTTTGGAAGAATTCTGTTTAGCCTTTTTTGTATTCTAAGAATAAACTTCAAATATTTTAATTATGAAACATATTGTATAACTTTTTTGAAATATTCAGAATTTTAATCCTCTGTCTCTACTTATGTTGGAGGCAATTCATAACATGGCAAGTACATACACACTTTAGGATGAGAATGATGATGGAGATGGTTGTGGTGATGATGGTGGTAATGACTGCAAAGATGACAATGATGACATTGTTGATCGGGGTAAAGGCCTTGTTAATGTCGGGGTGCTTGAGGACTGCAGCAAAGAGACATACCTTGTTAAAGAGGAAGCCATCACATACAATACCTCAACTCCACCCCCCACCCTTTCCTATTTAGAGTAGACATACCCTAGACTCATCCATGTGTGCAAATAGTTTTTTCAATCTCACTTTCTAAACATGTTATGAAATGGTTTGTGTTATATATTAATTAAAACAACTCAAATTGAACTGCATGTTGAGTTTCATCTTATTACATACCCCTTTGTGCACAGTTCAATCCCCTCTCTTCTTTTTGTGTCATCTGGATATTTCATAAAACAGATAACAAAAATTAAAGTCTGTTTATTGTTTTGAAAATTGTTCACATTTTGTAACTTGCATCTACCATATATACCAGCAGATACCAACTTCAAACTGCATAGACCCAGATCTGCCATCACATAATGCGCCAGCAGATCTGGGTCTGTGCAGTTTGTAAGGACTAATCAGTAGAACAAACAACATAGACCTTGATCTGCCGGTGCATTATGCGATGGCAGATCAAGGTCTATGTTGTTTGCATTTGTACCTGGATTATACGCGAGTATATACGGCAGTTCCCTTAGGTTATGTACATGTATCCTTGCAAATATACTCATGATGTCACCATTTTTACCTCCATAACGGGGGCAATATTCACTGATGTGCTAGGCAAAAGGTATTGGATATGGAGGTGATAATGTGATGGATGTAGTCCACTAAAAAATTAAAATAATCCAAAATTCAGTTTCTGATGCAATAAGGATTGTTTTCTTGAGGTCTGGCTCAAATCTTGAAACTAGTGTATCTTAACAGAAACATGCTCTGTGTTCAATGATTTTTTTGTAAAGGTTATCTGTTTAAGTCACTGGCATTTAGCAAACATTTGCACGAGAAGGTGAAGACTGGACAGATTTAGGTAGATGGGATACATACTGCAGGACAAAAAAAATGAGGCCATATCATGGAGAAAGATTGGAGCAAGTGATCAGCGATCCAGTCTTCTACACAGGACATTAGCATCAAGCAGATATATGCCTTATGCAACATGTTCCTCAGCCTTTGGAACACAAATTATAGACATTTTCTGCTTATAAACTTCAGCTTTATCCATTTTTGTAGAACCAATGTTAGTTGGAAGAGGGACGTAGGTAACGCCAACAGTTTGTTAAGGTTTTTCTTTCAATAGATTTCCAAATCGTCATACTTGGGATGAATCAATATGAAGCTAAGACAGTTCATTATACAACATGCTTTCTTGCCTCTTTACCTTGGTGTCAAGGTTACAGTCATAGAAAATTTCATTAAGATTTTACTTAAAGTTTTTTATTTGCTAATACTGTGGCAATTTGTTGTGGTTTTGTAAAAATGGACATTTTTGTTGGTACTTAAATTCGTGGATTTGCTTCCGTCAGAGTTTGCATATTTATAGGTATTTTATTTCATGGATTAGCCTCTACTAATACCCCAAATAAACAATAAAAAAGAACAAAAATATGCTAACAACAAATGGTGGCAGCATGAATAATTAAAACAATACTATCATCAGTATAAGCACAAATCAAACACCTGTCAAGATCAATCCCTTACACCAGGGGTCTCCAAACTATGGCCCGCGGCTTCGATTTGTCCAGCCCATGGTGTTGTACTTTTTTACAGTCGCTTTGGCCTGCAAACCCCCTTCAAAAATCTAACATGGCTCTCGTCTTATAAAGTTTGGAGACCCCTGCCTTACACCATGTTTTCATCCGAGTGTGCAGCATCAAATGGAACTGATGGAACCAACAAAACAAATCCAAGCAGTTATTGAAACATATCTATATGTTCGTTTGCTTAAAGCACTGTCTATAAAGTTTCACCATCAGTATGCTCTGACGATTATGTTATCTGAATAATGTCATCATTCCATATGTGGACCAAACACGTGACCAACTGCCCCTTGCTCCATGTGGTCATCTTTGATGTGTATTTATGGAAAGAAACTGGCGATAAAATGTCTGAGAGATTGGTCGTAATTATCCTTGGCTTTGATACAGCTGGACCTGGCTACTAAAAATAAGTGGACTGAGAATTCCAAAAATCACCAAAACATGTACATTTATCAGTGTCTGTCAGATCTCCACGTAGGACTGTTTAGATCTGATTTTAATCAGATTGCCTTTATGGATTTTCTTCATATTTGGGATAAATCATCATGAAACTTAGACAATTTATTCTGCAACACTTACTCTTGCCCTTTTGATCTTTGGGTCAAGGTCACAGTCATACAAAATGTTCATCAAGGTTTTGATACAAATTATTTCATTTGCTTTTATACCAGTAGATGTAAAATGGAGCATTAGATTTTTTTACTACAACCCCTCCCCCAAAAATTTTTTTAAAAAAATTATTATTAGGGAACCTTTTAAGTGCTGTCTTGCTCCAGCCACTACCACCCAGGTGCTTGTCGCTCATGAGGGATGGCTGGCATAAATGCCTTTTATCAATTACATCTACGTTGCTCAGTCACATTTCATTAAAGTCAATAACCTTATGTTCTTCCTTTAATATTGATTGATGAAGAAAACCAGGTCAGCCCATGGCTTGCTGGTTTCATGACAGGTAGCAAGAAACTAACAGTACAATGTTGATCGAAGAGTAAATTTGAGGTTGATCTTCTATCAAATAGGGGTGGGGGACCCAACAAAAATGGCCCACCATTTTCTTTTTGATTCAAGTTTCTAAAATATTTTAACTTTGGAAGCCATGGTAAGGGTGTTTGTTGTGAAAAAATTATGTTAGGTTCATGAATGCCAAGAACAAAAGGGTCTTACCTTGTGATTAATAAAACTGATCCTAGTTTTGAACAAAGTTATTATGTTCGCTGACAATCTGTCAAATTTTGGTCTAGATAAAACTGATAGTGCTCAAATTTTGGCCTGATTTAATCCCCTCACAGCGAGTTTTGTGATTGAAACACATCTTTGCAGTTGTGTGCATCACCACATGTATTTGATAATCAATAATGCAGGGCACAGTATAAAGGCAGATATGCTAATTATGACGTCTTCAAAACACTGTCTACATGAAACTAAGTAGTATGTGAGGCATTTGCAGCACCCATTAACTATAAATAAAATGTTCTGATTTAAAGGTGTAACATATTTAACATCAGCAAACTGAAATGTGTATGGCCTGTTTTGTTATTGATGCGTTTTTGCCTTTAACAGTATTTGGAATGTTAAATATTGTGGGGCTTGGATTTTTGGCAGTGACAAATGAAGATTCTACTAACACTAACACTGATAGTGCATGATCTACTGTTACAGATAAAATCATACTGAAGGATGGCGATTGCACATTTGGCTGCCTGCTTGTGCAAGCTCTATATAAACATGTAGAGGAAACTGCAGCATTCACCCCAGTGTACTAATATAGTCCAGAAATTTATACAAATGTTTGAGCAGATCAGCCATTAGTGGATACCCCATAGTTTTTACCAAGCATATTCTGGCAGCAGGCAAAAGTTTTTGCACCAAGAAGCAGCAAGTTAAGGTGGACACAATACATCGTATGATGGTGGTGCACTGGGAATAGGCATCATGCACTCTTGAGCATAGAGCAGAGTACAAGAGCAAGAAAGTTGTCATCCCAACTGTTTTGACAGTCCTATTCCAGTCGTTTTTGTTGTTCCTGTTGTTCTGATGGTTTCTGCAGACCAAAAACAGCTTATTGAGAACTTCCAGTGAGACTTTTCTTAATCTCTTTGTAGTCTTCTGCTTTTCTCTGGCTATCAATTCATTTTTTGCTACCTCGTCGATAACAAACGAAGTGTATGCCTTGTGTGATGCAGCCCGTATTTCGTTTTTCATGGCTGTATACTTGTCTTCTTCATTGAGGATGAGCTTTAACTCTTCCTCTAAGATGGCGTTGTTGCGTGGCGCCTTAGAAATGTGGTTGGATATTGTGTTGAGTTTTGACTTGGCGAGGATGCAGGTTTCATCGTGCTTTTTGGGCTTCAGAGAGAGCCACTGGCTAATGAAATTTCAGGCCATTGAAACCAACCTGCAGCCCAAAGCTGTGATCACAAGGGCAACTGCAATTGGAGCAGGAATAATTGTTGACAGTATGCCAATCCCCGCCACACCTGTGCGTTATATACCCTGAAGAAAATGTTACTGCTGACGCCTCTTCACCAAATACCACCTTGTCATTGTAGAGCTATTGAACACTGAGAGTTCCAGGGGAGGGGGTAGTACTTTTCTTTTTCTGCCAGCTCATTAAAATTTGCCCTCAACTCAACATGGGTTGGTTTAGGGGGTTTCTCTAGGTAGCCCCAGTGCACAATGTCTATCTGTTTTGCGTCATCGTTCCACCCCAATATGAACTAGTTAATGTTATCCACAATTTTTGTGGAGGAACTCTTTCACCAGTTGTTTATAGTCATTGTCAGTGTCGCATAAAATTTGTCAGAGCTTTCCCACCACATCTTCATCTTTGGTGTGAGGATCATCATGCTTTCCCACTACGTCTTCGCCTTTGGTGGGAGGATCATTAGGTGCCAATTACTTGAGTTCTCTCTCTATCGTGTATGGCTTCTCACCAGTTACTGGCTACTAAGCATGTTTTAAGTTATGTGGATTCTAATTACTTGTCGCATTCATGGCGAAGAGCCGGTCAAAGATGGTTAGAGTAGGTAAGAGTCCCTCTAGCTCTGTGATGACGTTTAGGCCCTCACACCAGATGGCGTCTCCGGAGGGTGAGCATGAAGCCAAAGCTGACGAACATACATTTGTGTGAACGTCAGAGGAGGAGGCTCTGCTTGTACACCGATCAAAAGTGTAGCCTACATATTGCCACCATGATTGCCTTGGAAGTTGATAAAGTAAAATCCATCTTTTGGAGTGATGATAGTGTTGTCGTTGTTGAGAACAGCAAAATTGCCAAAGTTTTGAAAGTTATGCGCTAAATCCCAGCGATAGACGCCGGAAGCGTTTTCCGCAATAGTGACAGATCTGAATCTGTAAGCAGTTAAGTACACATCATCCTTCTTTGAAAAAGGAGGGGCGGTACCAGCGCCTGCTCTGTTCGAGAGGGCCAGCAGCTAGTCCCGTGTCACTTGATGAGGTCTGCCTTCGAATCTGGAGTGGTCACCACCTGTTTCAAAGCCAGTGGGGTAGGTGTCACCACTAAATGAAAGAGATGGCCTGGAGATGCTTAAGCACCACCACCAAAGAAACCAGGACCGCATAGACTTGTAGTGTGCTTCTAACCACATGAGAACTATGCTTGATTTAAAGGGTGATAACTCCAGCATATTAACTGGTGTGTGTGTGTGTGTTTCATCAAAAATACATTTTTTAAGATCATGGATGTCACCTTCACCTAATCTGCGTCATTGTGCTTTTCCATGAGAGACAGCACACATGACGCCATATGTTTCACCACCCACATGAATAACTTGGAAGGTACTGTTTTTTTCCATCAAGAATATTCTCGGTTGTGTTTATCTGATCGAGGTGGACATAAAGCTGCAGGATATTGATAAAGTGCCTGTGGGTTGAGCAAAATTTTGGTTGTATGGATTCTCACCAAACCCAAAGATGTGGGCTAATGGCGCAGGGAGCCATAGAGTGAAGTTGGTTTCAGCAGTGACCCCGATGCTGACCAGCCCGGTCACCTCATTGTAGTCCGCAGTAAATCCAGGCATGGTAGCATACATTATTGTTTCAAGCATATGTATGGTGTAATACCCATCTGGAATGGTGATGGTTTTCCTATCCACGTTGCCACCATCACTACGCATTGTACGAAATTTGTTGTTACCAAGCGAGCTGAAATTTGAGTTGGAGCATATAACTTGTTCAAGAGCCACAGGCCCAGCTAGAGGATCGGTCAGTACAACATACATTGTTGCAACACTTCGCTCGAGAGCAATGGTATTTACCTCAGTCACTTCACTTTAATACTGATGTGAAGTACACCACTGGAAAAAGCCAAGATTCACAGTGCGTTGCTTAACACTGACGTTTATGTGGGTGACAATGCCTCATTTAAGGTAAATTTTGATTTATTTCAGCTAACAAGTATTTGATGCTCCATCTAGACACTGGGGAACTTTTCAGCCACCGGCACTCCGGAAATCCAGAAGACAGGATGAGGTTTTGGAAGAATCAAATGAACTTTTTAGTTTGGTGTGTGACCAGCAGCTGTGGCATCAGTGTTAACGATCACCTGCTGTCCGAGTATTTACCTGGGATGGGGCGCAGCTTTTACTGGTTTCATGTCTACTACCAGATGTATAAGATTCTTATTCAGATAGAGCGCCCCCTTCCAAAACAAACAATGTGGAACGCATTTGACAATCACATTGATATGGCTGCCTGTGAGCGCATTTGCAATGGCTTTGGAGTAGATACAAAATCTGGTTGGCGATATACTCGTGGATCTAATTAAGGCCTTGGCGAATTATATCTTAGTCTTGTTGCTGAAAGTCTAACCTATAAGGCTACCCAGGGGCTTCTGCCAGGCATTTCACTAGAAGTGCGTGACGATCCTAATGTTTATCACCCCGAGGTTTATACGTGGCAATCAGGCCAACACTTGTGGGCTAGTTGGAAACAGCACAACGCTTATTTCACGCAGGATGGCAGTGAGTGGGAAAAACGAATGGCAACCGAAGCTTTTGCATATTTTATGATAAGGATATCACAAGGCATAACTAATGCTGTGCAGGTTCACCTTAATCAGCCTGTGACTGCGAGTATGATCGTGTTTATGAGAATTGAGGCTATAGTGATGCCCTTCTCGCAGAAGAGTGTTCTCAGTTTTTTTGCCGAGGGTTGTATCCTCATGGACAATTTAGCCAATAAGCTCCCGGATTGCGGTAAATTGGTTGCGGAGCCTTCCTCGTAACGCGTGTGCCTCCAGGGAAAAGCCATTGAGTTCCCCCTCCTTAGCCGTAAGTAGGGCTTGTAGTTGCTCGCACTCTGTTACAGCCTTTTTTTAACGTGGCTATGTCGTTTTTGATATCGTTGGTTTTGACGGCATTGTTTGCAGTGCCTTAAGTTGTTGAGGCCCAGTAGCTCCTGTATCAGAAGATTATAGAGTTCCTGCCATCTCCTTGACTGTTGTGTCCTCCAAGCACAAACCTTGAATAGTTTAGCATCTGTGTATGCCCTGTCCACTGGTAGCTCTTCATACTCAATATATATTTTTTGCTCCAGAGTTGTAATTTACCGTTTTACATGGTACAGTCGGCATAGACGGGCTTTGTTTTTAGGCTGTTTTGTTTAAAAACTTAATGAACCTTCGCCTCGCTAATTTCATTCTTAGCTGTTATTAATACATCTTTACAGATGGTTTGCAGCCGACTTTCCAACTCCTGCATTCTTAGCTCAGCGGGGCTGGTGAATGAAGGTTCTGCTATTTCATCCGGCAAATCAATATCAGTCACCATTATGTTGGCGTCCTCTCGGCCAGGCATTTCCAAGTAAAAGCTCCTTCAGCCATGATTTGTTGTTTTCACAGCAGCAACTATACACTACACATACATATTGAAGAGCGGGCATGTGAACTCCAATAGCACCATAGCTGAACAGCAAGATGTATCAATACAGAAACAAACTCGAATTATTCCACCCCATCCACTGCGCACTTGGTGCAAAGGGAATCCAGAGCACCATTGTTGTCACCAACAATCTAAGCACCACAGACCAAAACCAGATGTTTACTGTCAGATTTTGTTATTGTGCACGACACAGCCAGACTGGCATTCAGAATTGTTTTGAATGGGAGCACAAGAGTTCAGGCTAACGCCAACCATACAATTGTGAAAAACCTGGGCCGCGCCATCGTCAAGAAGATAAGTGTTAAGCTCGAGGGCAATGAGCTTTCCAGCATCGACGATGCCGACATTTGGGACGCTTACAAAGATTTTTGGGTGACTGAAAAAGAGAACCAACGCGGTCTACCAGGGCATACAGAACGCGAACACTGCTACTATACGTTTTAGCAATGACAGTGAAGTTGCCGCAATGCAGCCCGACGCGTCTATCGCTGCATCGTTTGGGAATCACTTATTTGTGCCGCTTGACATCAAAATGTTAAACGACCGCATGCCATTCTACTAGTCAGGGCTTTCAGACCGTCTCACTTATGAGCTGACTGGGTGATCCGGAGCACTAATAACGGGCCTAGCTACACTATCAGCGGTATCTCGTTGGAGTTCGACGTCATGACCCACGCAGATATCGCACTCCAGATCTGGCAGCAGTACATGGGAAAAGTGGTTATATTGCGCACCAGAGTGGTGCACCGCCGCAGGGCGATACTAAACAAGCGATAGTGTGTGGTCTATCAACCTCAACACTCCCACGGAAAGTATGTTAATGATAGTCATACTCGTCGAGGATGCAATGCAAGGCGCCGATTTCGCTCGCGATACTGATCATTTTTACAACCCCTTTATCGACAAAGTGTTGGTTATAATCGAGGGTGTCCCAAACCAGATACATGACCATTGGCCAGCGATACTAACAGTGGGAAAAGACCCAAAAAATAATGGCAAGGGAATATGTTAAGAATGCGGAGCTGCCGTCGATCGACATTGGTGATTTTTACGAAAACAAGTTTGCCCTTGTCATTGAGATGAGGTCGACAGAAGACCACACTTTCGGATCAGGAGGGCGCATCGAAAACGCGAGTGAAGGCGTAACGCTGCAAATTGAAACATAATCCAGGCAGCCGGCGTGTTGAACGCATGTATTTAAATCTTGATGGAAGCGCAGCTCAACATACAAAATGGCCAGTTTGTGTCAGCCACGTGGTTACAGCGCTTGGCCAGTTTTCTTTTTTTTTAACTTACAGCCACACTGCGCCATGACTATTCTCCGCCACGGCTATGAAAGAGCATGTTTGCATGTGAACTTCTCGAATCGGCATTTAATGGCCACTTAGATTACATTATCATTATCTGCCTTACTATACGCCTTAACAAGGCGTACGATATGCCGTGGGCCCGCGGCCAAACCGACGCAGAAGTAGTTTTGGTCACCATAACACTTGCGGCCTTAGGCTACATACTCCTTAGAGTCAACCGATCAGTGAACCCTATCCAAAACTTCATAAGAGCCATGACAGAAGCAATTAGTGACCATGATCTTGAGGAGATACTAAATGGGCTGGAAGCCAAGCCAACAGAAGCGTTGGGACAGGACGGAACGTTTGGCGGAAAGCCAACGACGGCCAGCACAGCTGGAACAGCGGGAATGACGGAAACGACTCCAGCAGGCAGAAGACTGCAAGTCAGCGTGACCGCCTGTCTGAACTAGAGTCTTCTGAAGCGGCAAAAGAATGCATAGGCCGGCAGCTTACCTTTGAGGGCCTCAAAGCGATGAGCGACAAAGAAGTTTCAAAAACCTATGCCATTTACGAGGATAAACTGGGGGCTAAAATGACAGGTCCGCTGGGGTTATCTTTGCTTGGCCTGTACACAGTGGTTGAGAGCCACTTTCTGCCCATAGATAGCCGTGAGCTCATTGCAAGCCATTTCAAAGATGATCCGCCCATCCAGGCCTCTTTGACGAGCATCAGCAGCTACCTCTATCTTAGGCACTGTCCAGTACTAGTGCTAATCACAGGTGGCATGATAACCTACCGGTATGTTGAAAAGCAGATTTAAAATCCCCGGCCTCAATTTGATGTTTCAATCCCTAACGAAGTGCACCAGACCAAAATCTTATTTCTGCCGGACAATAAGGTCGGGCGATACACATAAGCCGTGATCGATGTTCTCAGCCGTTATAAGGAGGCTGAGCCCCTGACCACAAAGGATGTTTTTAAGCTCACGGACGCTTTGGCACGTATTTATAAGCAAGGACCACTAAAGTGGCTGAAGCTGCTGCATGTTGACCCCGGCTGGAAGTTTATGGGCGCTGTGTTGCAACTCTTGGCCAAATACAACATGCGGGTAAGGCAGGGCGAGGCTGGTGTCCACTGTGCGCAGGGCATTGTGCAGCAGTTCAACCATACTCTGAGCTGGAAACTGGTCCAGAATACTCAAGACGTATACTTCTCGTAGGAAATAAAACAAGGTCTTTCTCATATAAATGATGGAAACTTATTATTTGTCGGTCGACTTATTTACCAACTGTATGATATTAGATCTTAATATTTTGATTTTTGTTTTCTTTGCAATAGGTAGCCTGCTATCTGACTATCTATCTATCTATCTATCTAGCTGGCTAGCTAGCTTTCTGCCAACTAGCTATCTAGATAGATGGATGCATTCATACATACATACATATATACATACATACATACATATATACATACATACATACATATATACATAAATACATACATAGGTTATATTGTCATTGTACGTCGTACAAACAGTGTGCCATTATAATGACATACACATTCATTGTACGTCTTACAAAGAATGTGCCATTTTAATAACGTACACGGTCACTGTACGTCTTACCAACAATGTACAAAAGTAGCCGACCTATGAGGTCTCCTTGCTGGACGCCTTTTCTATAGGATACAAGTACATATTTACATACATTTTATGTATGTATGTATGTATGTATGTGCATATGTATGTATGTATGTATGTATGTACGTACATATGTATGCATGTACGTATATATGTATGTATGTATAAATATATGTATGTATGTATGTATGTATGTATATATGTATGTATGTATATATGTATGTATGTACGTATGTATGTGTACAAACAACCAGAACTCTTTTGCAATAATTATTTTAGTTGATTTGTAGTAGTACTAGTAACGGTAATAGTAGAAAATTGGCACAACGTCCTAGATTACCCAAAACAGAATACTTGGCAGATCCCAGTCGCTTCTTTCAACTGGTGGACGACAAAGGAAAACTGATGAAACACATGGAAATCATCAGTGAAAAATTGATCTTAGTCAATTACAAAGAAGAGCCACAGTTTATACTCCCCAACGACTTCAGTATTGTTGTCATTGCAGCTTACGTGACAACCCGTGCTTGCTTAAAATTGTACGATGAGGCTTTAGAAGTGTTGGGAGATCGAGTCCTGTACTTTGACACCGACAGTTATATGTACATCCATCGGCCTGGCATCCAAGACCCCACCATCGAAAGAGATCGTTTAGGGGCATGGATGGACGAGCACCCCCAAAGAGATGATCATCAGTTTTGTCAGCGGTGGCCCTAAAAATTACGGTTACCAATACAGAAACCGACAAGACCAACTTCATACCAAATGCAAAGTCAAAGGATTGACACTGAATTATCAAGCGAGTCAACGAGTCAACTTTGATGTCTTGAAAAATGCTTTACAGTCTGGACAAGATTAAGACTTTCGATTGAAAACAGTAGAGCCCCACAAAAGTGTACGTTTGCCAAACCACCAAATCGCCAGTTGCCCTTTAGAAAAAGTTTATCAAATTGTGTACCTAAACGAGTGCGACTTCCAGACTACAACACATTACCGTATGGACATGCTGAGCTCCTTGATAAAAAAGGGAAAACTTCCAAGACCAACAATTTATTGTAACTAGAAAACGTTGACGAAGCAAGAAGATGAATAGTAATTCCACACAGCCACTGAGTGAGGAGCTCACTGTGAACTTCAAGTTCAATCATGACCTCCAGTGCGATGCAGTGCCTTGCGACGAGTGTGATGCCGTACGCTTTGACATCAGTGAAGCAGCACGACCTTACCGCTCCTCTGGGACCATCGAAAGCGATGCCGTTCGTGTGCCTTACCGCTCCACTAGCGAAAGCGATGCAGTACGACGCCCTTTCTGCTTTACTGGTCAATGTGATGCTAAGTGTGTACCTGCCTTCGGATGCCATCCATACATGGGCAAAGAATTCACAGTGCCTGTGGCTGTGCCTGGCTATTGTGACTTTGAAAGTCGATTCCAAACGTTCAAAGATAAATGGCCTAAATATCTGGAAGGATATATATATACATAGGTTATATTGCTTTGGACCAAAGGGACATTTAGTTAAACTCACAGACAAATTAAATATCTTTTGAAAGTACATGTGAGAACGGCATGATCTCTATAGCCAATACTATATAATATTTGCATTCGGATAAAATGCAAAGATAAATTACAAGAGAGGTATGCATGATATAACTATTTCAAAAACGTATTCTCTAAACTTTACTGAAGACACATATAGATGTTTGTTTCAATAGTTGGCGGCACATTTATTTTAAACAGTTATTGTAAGATGTATCCATTGTTGTGGTGCCTGCCACTTCTTAAGTATTAACCTCAAATAAGAAGTTAAAAAATGTATTAGTTCATACATGCATGCAGTGCTGGATTACGCAATAGGCAGACTAAGCACGTGCTTAGGGCACCAGCAAAGCAGGGGCACAATTTTTTTTTAAATTACATATGGGGGGGGGGCACCATAATCTTTTCAGTGCTTAGGGCCTCTAAAGGTCTTAATCTGGCCCTGCGTGCATGCATACATTCACACACATGCAGTCACACACACACACACATACACACACACACACACACACATATATATATATATATATATACATATGACTAAAGCAATTAGAAATTGAAATTCTCAAATACTCAAGACGCGTTCAGTTCATAAGACACGTTCTACCTTGTTGCGTCAGCCAGTATTACACTTTGGAATTCACGTGCCGATTAGAAAATTGTTTTACTTTTTCAGCTATGTTCAATATGGTCACGTCTAAAGAGCGGCTTGCCTTGTTTTATTACTCATAATTTCCAGCAGGACTATTGTAAAAATCGTTTGAGACAAAATATTTTGTCAGGATTGTGCACTTAATTAATTTGATGATTTTATATTAGGTATGAGCACTCTGTGAAAAGTTTTAAACCGAGTGTTTTGCTTCCTCGTTTTAAAACTATCCTGGCTTCCTGGCAGGTGTTTTCTTCAAGCAACTCGTGTATTATCTCCGTAAAATAATTTTTGGAAAGTTTCAAATCTAAAGTGCATTTTACATATAAAGCGGTACTGTTTCAGTAGACGGGCACTAAGTCTTTCAAACTTGTGTAATAAATCACAAAATGCTGCTCAATTATTGCTTTGTATTTGGAAATAATTCTAATTTCCATCATATCCTTGGTATCCAAATGTAGTTGTAGTAGCACCAGTAGTAGTTGTAGTAGTAGTAGTTGTAGTAGTAGTAATATGAGCAGTAGTAGTACCAGCAGCTGTAGAAGTAATGTTGTGGTAGTGTTTTGTTGTAGAAGCCATTATTCTGATTTGGTCATAATGATAATAATTATATATCATCATAGTGAACTGGCGGTTTGCCTTCTCATTACCAAAGCTATAATATGCAGTTTTTCATAGAATATCCAGAGATAAGTAAGAGCACATGGAATTTTTTCAGGTTCTCTATGCATAGATAGATCATGGATGCCATAGATAAATCATGGATGCCATACATAGATGATGGATGCCATACATAGATCATGGATACCATACATAGATCAAGGATGTCAAACATGTGGGATGCATTCGCATCATTTCCTCTCTTTCCCAAATGCAATATACTTAATATAATTCAGTGAAAGGTTGTTTTAGTCTAGCTATAACGACAACAACAACAACAATGATCATGATGGTGGTGGTGGTGATTCGGTGGTAGTTGTGAACTTGACTGGGAAATCTCCTTCGACGCTCAGAGTGTAACGGTCTTTTTTTCCTTTAATAAGCTTTCTTCGCCAGGTGAGATTCATAGCTGTCTTGTACTTAGTTACATACAGTTTGAATATCTGACACATTTGACACTTGATAGCCATGACAGACATAATATATGTACGTATTGTGTCCATCGTAAAAAATAATTATCAGGTAAGGAATGTGTGGGTGGAATACGTAATTGAAATTAGAATTGTATGTCTCATAAATAATGTACGTACAGAAGAACATCATGGACGCTTGGGAGGAAATAGCAATCATTTCGGATGTTTTCATCCATGGATAGAAAGTTATAATATTATATGGTGGGTGAATAAGTGAGCTAATAGCGGTATGATTTGAAGAAAGTAATGAAATTTAACAGAGAGAAGATAAAAAGAGAGCTACGCACATATATAATGATGGAGATTTGTTTAAATAAATTAAAAAAATAAAAGCTTGAAAATTTAATGGAAAGTTCGAAGACTGGAAGAATCAGTCAGACACGGACAAGAAACGTATTCGTAGAAATATAAATTTTCGTCAGGGTAAGAAAGAGACAGAAGTAAAAAAGACTAGACAGAAAAAGGGAGGTTACGAAAAAAAATGAATAAAAGCTCGCGAGGGACAGAATCAGAGACAGTGAACAGTTATCCATTTATATAAGAACTATATAACAAAAATGTGTCTCTGGAAAACTCATAAAATTATATCAAAACCATTTAAATCATGGAAACTAAATAGATACAATTGTACTTTAGTTTTCGCTTATTGATAAATGTAATGTTCACCAGAATCCCGCCAGAGTGAGAATCATACGTGTTCTCAAATAGAGAGGCATACACATGTTGAGAATCATACGTGTTCTCAAATAGAGAGGCACACACATGGTGAGAATCATATGTGTTCTCAAATAGAGAGGCACACACATGGTGAGAATCATACGTGTTCTCAAATAGAGAGGCACACACATGGTGAGAATCATACGTATTCTCCAATAGAGATGCGTCCTCTTGGTGAGAATCCTATTGATGTTCTCCAATAGAAAGGCATACTCTTGGTGAGAATCTTGATGAGAATCATATCGATGTTTTCCAATAGAAAGACATACTCTTGGTGAGAATCATATTGATGTTATCCAACACAGAGGCATACTCTTTGTGAGAATCATATTGATGTTCTAAAATGGAGAGGCATACTCTTGGTGAGAATCATATCGATGTTCTCCAATAGAAAGACATACTCTTGGTAAGAATCATATCGATGTTATCCAATAGAAAGACATACTCTTGTTGAGAATCATATCGATGTTCTCCAATAGAAAGACATACTCTTGGTGAGAATCATATTGATGTTATCCAATACAGAGGCGTACTCTTGGTGAGAATCATATTGATGTTTTAAAATGGAGAGGCATACTCTTGGTGAGAATCATATCGATGTTATCCAATAGAAAGACATACTCTTGGTGAGAATCATATCGATGTTATCCAATAGAAAGACGTACTCTTGGTGAGAATCATATCGATGTTATCCAATAGAAAGACATACTCTTGGTGAGAATCGTATCGATGTTATCCAATAGAGAGGCATACTCTTGGTGAGAATCATATGTAAAAGCAAAGAAAGAATGACCATGCTAATTCTTGAAAAAAAGTCCATTTCATCAAAATTTGAAGGTCAGGGATAAACGCAGTTTTTATGTTGAGATATAATTTGCATGTCGAGCGAATAACTCCATTCACATTTTTGGATACCGTATATATTCAGGGTCCATGGTGCTTGTTTTACTGATTACTCCTACCAAACTGCAGAGACTCAGATACGCCGGTACTTTATGCGACGGCAGATCTGTGACTGTGCAGTTTGCAACTTACAAATGAGTATATACGGTACTTCCGCAATAAAGCATTTTGACGCACTTAAGCAGATAAGCCTCGAATTCCAATAATTCAACACAAAAAGACAGTATCCCAGATACCCGTATTATGCGAAGTTCTGTTGCTTACACTAAGATTTCCCTAGCAACAGACTCGTTAATTCAACAAAAAATTAGTTTACTAGAAAGTGAAAGATTCTAGAGAATACGTACATAATATAATAACGCACAATGAGAAGGTTTTCGAATGGATGCATTGTACAAGACTTGAAAACGATTAACAACAAGCAGGTTGCATTTGTATGTATTTTAATGAACAACGTAACCCGTGTTGCAAATAAACTTTAACTGTTTGTACATGTTTTAATGTGCATGGGCTAAAAATGTGAGATGAAAAACGGGGCATAATGTAGATATTAGAAGAGAGACAGCTAAGGATAGAAAATGAACAGAATAATCAGTGAATGATAACCAAACGAGATCAAGCTGGGTGAGAGATTTTATGACAACAGCTTGTATTATTTCATAGAAAAAGACACCACTGAATGTACTTGCTGTTCAACGTTTCCCAAAAAGATATATCGATTAATGACATTTTTTTTATAAATGTAAAATAAAAACAAATTTACAAAATATTATCAGAAAATGATTTTTTTTTTTCAATTATTTGTGAAGGGACGTAACAAGACATATCACAGATTTGATGAGAAGCTTCATGTTGAAGTTCCAAAGGAGATAAGGTGGTAAACGTTTGAATAAAGCTGCATGGCTATACTGCAACCGACACATACAAATCAACTCACACAGGTATGATGGGTTAAATTTATTATAAATACAATAAGAATATTTGAATACAGTTATCCAAAAACATTACACGATACAATTGTTAGATAAGACATGTTAAACAAATTTAATTAGTTTATTTTAATGTAGATTACCAAAACCTGTATAAACTTTGAATAAATGTTTACGAAGATGAATTATTTTTGTAGCACATGCCCAACTACTTGCACAAAGTCGACAAGTCGTTTACAATTAAGGGACTAATGCCTGAAACTGCTTCTTTGTACCATGTAAATCATACTGCAATATACTTAATAGCTGGGAGTAAATTGAACACTTTGCTTCAATTTGGAATTGAATTATAATATTTCTGAGAAAACAGATGACCACGTAGTAAATAATTCAGTCATGTGATTATAGTAGCAAAGGGCTGAACGATTAAAGTTATATATACACAGAAGAAGAAAGATTGATACTGTCAGAAATAAAAAACGTTAAGAGATGTGTTACAAGGCTTGTTCAAAACTTGATGAGATCAATAGCATTGTGGAAAGCACTGTGTCCAAACTTGATGAGATCAATAGCATTGTGGAAAGCACTGTTTCCAAACTTGATGAGATCAATAGCATCGTGGAAAGCATTGTGTCCAAACTTGATGAGATCAATAGCATCGTGGAAAGCATTGTGTCCAAACTTGATGAGATCAATAACATCGTGGAAAGCGTAGTGTTCAAACTTGATGAGATCAAAAGCATCGTGGAAAGCACTGTTTCCAAACTTGATGAGATCAATCGCATTGTGGAAAGCACTGTGTCCAAACTTGATGAGATCAATAGTATTGTGGAAAGCACTGTTTCCAAACTTGATGAGATCAACAGCATCGTGGAAAGCAAAGATACTTTTTGATTTCATTTATGACAAACTGGCAGATGTTAGATCTGATATGTTTCAGGATTAATACCTAATATAAAATATTGTAATATCAGTTCAAAAATCAGTTGCTTTTTAAGAAATATATTGATACTATTAAACATAAGAAATTGGGTTATTAATAGTATAATAACTAATGCCCGACTTACAATATAGATATATATACATATATATATATATATACATATATATATATATATATACATATATATATATATATATATATATATATATATATATATATATATATATATATATATATATATATATATATATATATATATATATATACATATATATATAAAGAGAGAGAGTATTACAGTATTATACACTGAATACCTGACACTGTTTATTACCTGTTCATTTACACAAACATGATCGCATGTGTATATGGCTTTTGTACAGCGACTTCGTATTTGTTGTACAAATACCATTGACATGCATGTTACAAATTTGAAACTTCGCAATATTGATTGACACCGATGAGTGTTTATATGAGTAATTTTAATTTACATGGGTATTAGAAAACTTTATATGTAGTTCTCGGAAGGAATATTATCACTCATTTATACAATTGGATTACAAATATCCATAAATGTGCCCCATAAGATACGTGTACACTATGTGAACGTGTATATATGCCCATAATTGTGCGCCCATAAGATATGTTCATTATGTTAATGTGTTTATATTCCCATATGTGTGCGCCCATAAGATGTGTACATATTGTCAATGTGTTTATATTCCCATATGTGTGCACCCATTAGATATGTACACATTACGTCAATGTGTTTATATGCCCACAAGTATGTGCCCATGAGATATGTGTACATTATGTGAATGTGTTTATATGTATATTTATATAATAGCATATAAATGAGAAAATTAGTGCAGCATAGAAATACTTGTATAAGTATATGTGACAGTATATAGATATATAACCCTGCGTTTTTGTATAAGTCAGTGCGGCTGGATGAACTATGAGAATAAATATACATATTGGTGAATAATCATTATTGTACAAATTGAAAGTGTTATCAGCAATTGTTTAAATAGACATATGCCATTGAAAGTGTTATCAGCAATTGTTTAAATAGATATATGCCACTGAAAGTGTTATCAGCAATTGTTTAAATAGACATATGCCATTGAAAGTGTTATCAGCAATTGTTTAAATAGACATATGCCATTGAAAGTGTTATCAGCAATTGTTTAAATAGACATATGCTATTGAAAGTGTTATCAGCAATTGTTTAAACAGACATATGGCATTGAAAGTGTTACCAGTAATTTTTTCAATGGATATATCGCTGTTCATTTGAATACACACAATACACTTTTGTTTTTGTTTAAATGTATTGACATTCCACATTGGAATGGATATTTAATTTGCAAGTATGTATATTTTTCTCTTTTTTCAATAATCAAATGTGTTCATATACTCTAAAGTGTAGATATTGCTCATGCATATTTCTGTGGATTGTTGGGTTGAATTGTTCTGGAAGATAGCGTCTGCTGGAATAAGTGGAAAACTTTATTATTCATCTTGTGCTTGACATTCATAAGATAAGCTGTGTTTATTGATTTTTCATTTTTCAGATTGTTGTACTTTGTACTGAGATTTCCTATGAAGTGTTCATTTCCTTTTTCATTTTGGTATATTGTTTGTTCCAAGATGGTATCCAGCTGGCCATGTATTCAATCCATACTGTCACAATGCAACTCCCAGCCCCCTTAAAACCAACTTACAAAGAGTTGGTCCAGATTCAAGTGAAACGCAAAGAACAATGACATCGACCCATGGAAGAGGAAGGCGAGGTTTTTGTATTTCCCGAGCCAACACCCTAGGGAAGAGACCATGCAGGCCTGGAAACTACCCATATGTGGGGACACCATGCAGCCGGGATAGGATTACGAAAAGAATTTGCCTACCCTAGCACCGAAAATGAACCCCACCACAATGGATAGTGAAAGGGATTGATATCAAGATGGCTGACACAGTAGCTCTAAACAGACGAACCGAAGATGAACCGGGATGCGTACATTGATGTCAACTTGCAGTACCACCAGGCAGAAATACCGGGGACTAGATGCTGCTAATCAATTTGCCTGGCTGAATGGGGTTTTCCTTTTGAAATTTTGAAAACCCCTTTTTACTATACTCTTTTATAACACAAATTTGATCAATTTGGAACAACCGTCTAAAAATAATACGATGAAATTAGAAATGTGCGTGACACTAAAATGGTATGAGTAACTTTACTCGAAGATTGGTATTGCTTTGGAAAAAATTATGTACACTATGTACGCTAAATTTCCATCTGAATGAATCCCGTTAAATAAAGAAATTTGAAACTTGAAGTATTGTCATAATTAAACAAGTGGCTAACACTCAACTGGTTTTAGGGACAGCCCAATTTAGCTAACTGGGCAGAATTTGACCATGTACAATCTTGGCGTTTCAGTACTTCCATTCCGCTTCGCGCCTCCCTTGCCAAGTCAGAGCTATCCGCCTCTTTCCAGACATGCCAATTAACTAGCACGCTTTGCGTGCAGTAATAATTTAAACCTGTAAACATTGCGGCTCCAATCCTATGTACAGGTCGAAGTATTTGTTCACACCCTCCTATATCGCGCCTTCAATGAACCCCCATAGTGGGGACACCATGCAGCGATGGAGTGGTGTGTATTAAATAGTTTGCTTTGCACACAGTAATGGATTCAATGGGTTGCAGCCTGGTAACCCATTGACGATCAATTAAGTAGGGCACTGTGCGCCCATTAACTGCTCGTACATGGCCAAATGGCCGCACACGAGGGTAATCCAATTTAAATTTAAGTAAGTCGGGCCACCCACGTTGACTTGTCAACAGCCAAAAAATGATTTGCCGTAGAAGCGCTAAGATGATGGAAATTCGAGTGTGCCTGGACCATGTTCTGCGCCAGATGGCGGAACTGGTCATCATTACTTTGGAAGAAGAGAAGGCAAAAGAGGAGGAGAAGGAGAAGAAGAAGATGGTGCTGCCTCATCTGATGATGATACCAAATTGTGCTGTGCTGCCTATGGCAAGGACACCGCCGCAGCCGTAGCCATAGCCACAGACACAGCAGAAGCAGCATCCCCCACAACAGCATCCACAATGGCGTAGGGTGCAGAGGAGGCAGACATTCACTGTCGCTGCAAATGAGGATTGGGACAGTGACGCCACCCAACTTCCCTCCGCCTTTCCTATCTCCATCAATCCCTGGAGTGGAGATCGATGGAATGGGAGATGTGCTGCTTGTGGTCCCAGACCGGGGAGGTGCCCGCATCTCTAGGCACACTTACAGAACCAAACGGCCCTTTTCAGAGTCACCCCAATTGCCAATAAAAGAAATCTTATTTGCCTAAAAATTTTGTATGTTGGGTGTATTTTTGTGTCTGTCTTTGTCTTTTTTCTTTCCCACTCAAAAATTCCCTTTCCCTTGTAAATAATGTATGTTTGGTGTGTGATTGTATAGAGTGTGTCTATAAACACTCCCTTACTCTTCTGTAAAAAATTTATAAAAAGTCTTTCTTTTATGTGTAAGAGGTTTGTTGTATTTTGGGGGGATGTTTTCCTTCACGTCCGTGCTTCCAGCAAATAAAGCGGTGAGTTCACTAGTCGGGTCATATCTGCAAAAATCTCCCCGAAAAAAACGGAACTGACGATTTTAGATCTGCTGAATACGATCTGGCGATCGGGAGAAATTCCAAAAAGTTGAAGCAAGCTATTGTAATACCAATCCCGAAACCCGGTAAAGATACAGAGGATATAAACTCATACAGACCAATCTCGCTCACCAACAATATCTGTATAGTTATGGAGACAATGATTAAGAATAGACTGAAATATCACCTAGAGAGCAAGAAACTGATATCCACCAATCAAAGCGGATTCCGCAACAAAAGATCCACCTTAGATCAATTGCTTCGCCTGGAAGCAAACAGCATTCAATGCAAATAGGAAATGCGATCGCAACCTAATCGCCGTATTCCTCGATCTGGAAAAAGCATCTGATCTAATTTGGACCAAAGGACTAATTGCGAAGCTAAACAGCTACGGAATAACTGGCCGCATACATAAATGGATATCTAACTTCTTGACAGGTCGAAATATCCAAACAAGAGTGGGCAATCAGTACTCTCAAATACACCAGATAGAAAATGGTACCCCGCAGGGCAGTGTACTGAGCCTCACGCTATTTAACATAATGATAAATGACCTCGACAGGGCAGTTGATCAGACTTATCTGAACCTATCCTAGTTTGCTGACGATAGCGGAATCTGGAAAGCGGGAAACCCCTCCAGCGAAGCTGTGGTTAGCCGAATACAGACGGGGTTAGATAAGATTGGTCGATGGGCCGATAGGTGGGGTTTCAAAATATCCCCAGGAAAAACAGTCGGCGTAATGTTTACCCCAAAAACTAACACGCGTAGGGACCCCCCAAAACTTTTCCTAAACGGAACCGTGATTAAATTCGAAAAAGTAGCACGCTTCCTAGGAATGTTATTTGACGAGCACCTTACAGAGCTAGCAAGAAGATGTGGTCAAGATCTAAACCTTTTAAGGAATCTTAAAGGCACCGATTGGGGGGCGGATCAAACCACTCTACTTACACTATATAGAACTCTTATTCGATCAAAAATCTACTATGGGTGCCAAGCGTATGCTTCGGCCCACCCCAATCTTCTTAAACAATTGGATCGAATACAACGCCAGGCTCTGCTTATCTGCACCGGTGCTCTCGGTAACACTTCTGGAGAAGAACTCCAAATACTAACTGGGGAACTCCCCCTCAACATAAGAAGAGAGGAGTCACTCCTAAGATACGCGACAAGGATTTCCATTCATACCAAATCGCACCCCACTCGAAGCATCACTGAGAAATGCAACAAGCCCTTTAGGAATAAACTCCTTAAAAATTTACCGGGAGGGGGAAGTAAACACGATCTGAAAAGGGAATTAGACCTCATAACTCTCCAAGCGGAAGTCACTAAATATCCGGACTACGCCCCTTGGATCTGTAAACCCCCCATAATAAATGTAAATGCGCTAAACTATGGCGACAAACAACTGCAACCCATAGAAATAAGGGCAAAAGTACTAACCGAAATAGAGAGTAGGTATGAGGGATACACCCAAATCTACACAGATGGGTCCAAATCCCCAGACCCTGGACGCACTGCAGCAGCAGTCGTGATTCCGGGGGAAAACATCACGCTGGGGGCGAGGCTTCCCGATCACAGCTCCATATACGCTGTCGAATTTTGGGCTATTAACGAAGCAATCAAATGGATTCAGGACACCTAAAACAACAAAAGTAGCGATAGTTAGCGACTCCCTCGGCGTGCTGCAAACTCTGGAAACAGGCAACTCCTCCAGCAGAGAAAATTTGTTAAGCAAAGTCTACTTAAGACTCAAAATCTTGGAACAAAATAACCATACTGTAGAATTTATGTGGGTACCATCCCACACTAACATACCAGGAAACGAAAGGGCCGATAAAGAAGCTAAAAATAAACTAAGCGAAGCCGAAGTACACCAATTAGATTACAGCGTCCTGGAAATATATAGTATGATTAGGCTGAAAATAGATATGAAATGGCAGAGGGAATGGAATAACTCCAAGAAAGGAAGAAAACTATTCAACCTGCTCAAGCTAGCTAGTAGAAACGTTAGCGTCCCTAACCTAACAAACCCACACGACTCCAAAGTCATAACTAGACTAAAAACTGGAAACACACTACTAGCAAGCAGTTTTGGTAGGTTTCTACCTGGCATAAAAGAGGCAGGAATTAACTGTCCTCACTGCCCAACCCCAGAAACATTAGGCCACGTATTCAACGAATGCCCCTCCTACAGTCAACACCGGAAAAAGTTCCAAGAAAATCAAAAAACACTAAAAGCCCCATTCCAATACCCGAATATCCTAATTACAGAAAATAACAACAGCAATTCGGGTTACACAAATATACTGGGCTATACATCTGATATCGTAAAGCGCGGAAAAATATAAACCCCGGTTAACAAATCGAAATCCGTCGGGAAAGTTGAAATTACAACAGCAAACATAACCAAACAATTAATAGGGCAGGCAAGCTAGCTCCACAGGGGTTCTCTGGACGCGAGCTCTAACTTAAAAAAAAATAACATAGAACACACGGCAGGGAGGAAACCAAGTACGTCCTCTACCCTTACGGAGGGGATACGTTTAGGTCAACATGGTCCCTCGCACTGCAAGTGTTAATACTTAGGAATAGATAAGCAGGAAGGAAACCAAGTAAGTCCCCAACCCTTACGGTGGGGATACGTTTAAAGCGAACCTGGTCCCTCGCACTGCAAGCAGTTAAAAGAAAATTAAACATAACCAAACAATTAATAGGGCAGGCAAGCTAGCTTCACGAGGGTTCTCTGGACGCGAGCTCTAACTTTAAAAAAAGTAACAAAGAACAAACGGCAGGGAGGAAACCAAGTACGTCCTCTACCCTTACGGAGGGGATACGTTTAGGCGAACATGGTCCCTCGCACTGCAAGTGTTAAAACTTAGGAATAGATAAGCAGGGAGGAAACCAAGTAAGTCCCCAACCCTTACGGTGGGGATACGTTTAAAGCGAACCTGGTCCCTCGCACTGCAAGCAGTTAAAAGAAAATTAAACATAACCAAACAATTAATAGGGCAGGCAAGCTAGCTTCACGAGGGTTCTCTGGACGCGAGCTCTAACTTTAAAAAAAGTAACAAAGAACAAACGGCAGGGAGGAAACCAAGTACGTCCTCTACCCTTACGGAGGGGATACGTTTAGGCGAACATGGTCCCTCGCACTGCAAGTGTTAAAACTTAGGAATAGATAAGCAGGGAGGAAACCAAGTACTCCACTCCACCCCACAACTATCTCTGCAACTAACCCAATGCACGACTACTAATATGAATGCATGAATGAAAGAATGGTTATATACCTTTAAAAAAAAAAAGGAAGCAGGGAAAAAATTCTTTTTCCTCTAACGCTCACCCTTCTTTTCTATTCTTCTCAAACTCGGTGATGGTACTCGGTGAATTGTCCAAGGAGTAACAATATATTACCCGTCCCTATAAACACTACTTAGCTGATATAACGTGGTCCCAACCCAGACCATCAGGCCCCAGCCACAAAACACACAATAAAGTAATCACAACTCCCGAACGTAGGGTCACCAAAATTACTCAATTAAGATTTTAAGGTGGTCCCAAGCCCAGACCATCAGGGTCCCTCCGCACAAAGCGGAAACAAAAAAACCCTGCAAGTTAAAAATCACCAAAATAACTCGCTTAAGATTATAAGGTGGTCCCAAGCCCAGACCATCAGGGGCACTCAGCACAAAGCGGAAACAAACAAAAACAACAAAATAAAAAAAGAATTAAATAAATACGCATATGCACCAAGCGATTGGAAGCTGACACTCATCCCAACAACAAACAGAAAACTAAAGGTGGTCAATAACACACCATCAGGAACAGCCGCACAAATGGGCAACGATTGGACACAAATAAAACTCAAAACAAACGTTCAAAGGTGCATATGACTAATTAAGGAAAGAAAGGATAGAACACTCCTTGGACTGAACCAAACTCTATTCTTACCCTTAATTAACCCACAAACGTCACAAATAAAGAGTTCAACATTCCAAAATTCAAGAACAACGTGCAAGACGACTACAAAATTTGGCACAAAATCAACCTGGATCGATGGAGCCATCCGGTGACGCTACGCTCCTCCTATGCCATCTCCGACTCCGCCTTTGCCACCTCCAGACACGAATAATTAAATAGTGTGCCTTGCACACAGTAATGCGTTCAATGGGTTGCAGCCCGGTAACCCATTGACGACTAATTAAGCAGGGCGCTTTGCGCCCATTAACTCGACGTAAATGGCCGAATGGCTGCACACGTCGTTAATCCAACTAACGAACGAACGAAGTCGGGTTACAGAGCAGTAGAACACATCACAAAGAGAGCTAGTCATGGAGTCATTAATCCCGGAATACGCCCTGAATCCCTTTTACGGCCTTTCATTGGCTACAGGGTGGAGCTTACGAGCATAGGAGAAGAGAACCACTCTTCTCCTGATATGGGAGGAAAAGAGATCTTACAATGAAGAAAGAACCTCAAGAGATTGGAGAGAAAGGGGGACCATGGAGAAGACAGGCGCAGACTCAACAGAGGGAGCGACAACTGCTTACCCAGCCGAAGCCGAGCGGTCCTGACATGGTCCCAAAACCAGCAGCACTATCGCCGCCAAAACCAGCAGCGCCACCGCCGCCAACTCAACCTCCAGCGGCAACATCGGTAGCAACATCTGTAGCTTGGACAAAGGGGACAGAGTCTTCAAGGAAGACAACGGAGGAGAAGAAGAAGGAGGAGAAAAATACGGGGACACGAAAGACAGCGGCGGACGGGAGGAAGGAAGCTTCACCACCACCACCACCACTGTCCACTTCCATACCACAACTAGAGGGAAGCAAATAATTTTAACCGGTACTCCCCACCAATAAGCATGGCAATATATATCTATATCTATATATATATATATATATATATATATATATATCGTATGGCCCTGCATGTTGGAACGGGTGAGGAAGTATGGGAGCAAAAAGATTTAGCCTTGAGTTTCATCGAGGACCATAGGACAGTTCTGGCGACCATGAGCAGGGGAGGGGGAAAAACCAGGAGGACTCGCATCAAAAAAGCCGCAGCACACCTCAAGGACATGGGGACGTACTGTGAAACGCCGATCCAACTAGCAGCGCTTTTCTGCAATTATCTGATCGCCTACCACCAGCTAGACGTCCCCCCCCCCCCCTGTAAAACTCGAGGAGGATTAGATGATGGAGCGAGACATACTTCACCTCATTGACCCAGGTAGCACAGATCGACCATCAAGGGTCCTACGGCTGCCTGAACAACTGCGGGAATCCATTCCGCTGCCAGGGATAATACCCAGCCCTTTTAAGGGCTAAAGAGATCTTTCAAGTGCCTCCAGGTTTTCATTTTGGCTTGAAAACCTTTTCGAATATAACTTTAATTCAACGCAAATATGATCTATTATCCACCGAATCTAAAGATAACTTGATAATATCTGATTAAGATCACAAAATTTGAATGGGTTACTTAACCCAAAATTTATTCATTATTTTCGGAAAATATATGTACATTTTGTACACGAAATTTCAAAATTGATAGGAGAATAGGAAAATTGATAAAACTAGGTAAATGTGAACGCAATTACAACATGTGGCTAACACACAATTGGTAATAGGGACTGCCCGACTTAGTTAACTGGGCAGAATTTGATCATATGCGTTCATGGCGTTTCAGTTTCCGTCACGCTTCGCGCCTCCCTTGCCTAGTCGGTGCCGCCTGCCAACAGAGTAATTAATTAAGTGCGCTTCGCGCACACCTGTATACCTATAAACATTGTGGTTCTAATCCTTTGTACAGGTATAAACAATTATACCCCCCCCCCCAATATCGCGCCTTCAATGAACCCCCTTAGGGGGGAAATCTTGCAGCGATGGAGGGGTGTGACAGTAACGTGTCAAGGGTGTTGCAAACTAGCAACACACTTGACCACAATTAAATAGTGTGCTGTGCACACATCTTAACCCCCTACTGCGTGCTTTGCACGCTTTAGGGGTAAATAGTCGTACATGGTTGAATAATCGAACACGTTTTAAATTCAAAATTCATTCATTCAGTCGGGTCACCCTCGTTGACGCGTCAACCACAGAAGCATTGGATTGTATGGTGGGAGCAGAGTATCTCCTTGAAAAGATAGAAGCTGAATGGTGTTACCCGACCACTGTAAACCGTGTGAGAAGAGAAATGGAAGCCCTTACAAGAGCCAAAGGTCTTGTCCATTGTGGAGGAAGTGACGAAAATAAAGACAGCCTCGGTAGTTCCACTATGTAAAGTAGGTATATTGAAGGAAACAGAAGATTGGATTGAGGGGGTGGAAAATCTTCTCCAACAGATAGATGCCTATAAGTGTTATCCGTCCCTCGGTAGTGTAGTGGAAGAGACCGCCCTTAAAACAGCTAAGGGTCTAATAAGACAAGTGATAGAGAAGGCAGTTGTGAAGATTAAGGACACCTGGGCTAAGGGGAGAAAAGAAAAGGAAGAAAAGAAGAAACAACAAGACTTTCACCGAGAACTGGATGAAGATCCAGGAAAAGTGCAGGAGATTGGGCCATCCCAACTGGATCCCTCAACGAGAACTAGATGAAGATCCAAGAAAAGTTCAGGAGATTGGGCCATCCCTACTGGATCCCTGATCCACCTAAGAAGAAGAAGTTCAACCTCCTAGTCTTCCTGAAGAAATGGTAGCCAGGGAGGAAAAAGTAAAAGAAAAAACAAACGGTCTTTTTCATGGCCACCCACATCTCTCAGAAAAGAAAAATCAAAAATTGCCAATGGTGTTTTTATGTTTGTTTGTTTGTCTTTGTCTATGTGTATATTCTGTCCTCATAAACACTTCTTCCTCATAAACACTTCTGCCCCAAGAGTCCCATCCATGTTAATTTTCCCATTTATGCCCCCAAGAGTCCCATCCATGTTAATTTCCCGTATATGCCCCAAGAGTCTCATCATGTTAATTTCCCGTATATGCCACCAAATATGCCCGCAAGAGTCCCATAATGTTAATTTCCCATATATGCCCCCAAGGGTCAAATACTGCCCCCAGTCGTCACATATAACTATTTACGGGTCCTTAAGTCAATCTACGTGCTCCATAAATTCTTCTTCAGAAACGCTAAAGGAAGGAGGAATGATGGAATATCCCCATCGTTCAAAGTAAGGGCCGTGGATCCAATCGTATCGTGTAAGATCCATGATTCCTATGCGAGTTAAATAAATGTTGACGGCCACTGGAAATAAGGTCTCGATGGTTTCTGGTGGTTCTGTGTCGTCCTCAACATCGTCTTCAGGATAGTCAGCGGACTCTTCACAATCACAGGTAATGCCTTCATCGCTAGAGAACTCCCCTCCCGCACGCTGTCTTCCCGTTTACGCTTCAGACTGTGCATGACGGTATCCCATAGACCCCTCGCGACTCTAATTGGTGTGTTTGTGATAGTCACCCACCTGGTGCTATGTACCATGACCACCAAGGTATGACTAGACCCACTCTCCAACGACTCACGTGATCTAACAAAAATGTTGCTGCTCGGTGACTTAGCATAATGTGATACATGGTGGTCTCAAATTGACCTTTCACTGCTAGTCATTGACTCATTGTGCATGCTTTTAACAATAAAATTGTCATACTCCTACTTAAATTATTAAGTGTACTCTTTTCTATCACGTGTTATATATGATAATACGTACAAAATGAAGAAAAAAAAAATACTTTGTGTATTTGCACGTACTTACTGTTGTTTTGTCTTTTAATTTGCTGCTACCATTGGCACTGTAATGTTTATATGCATTGTTTCACTCTGTGTACCTATCTGTTGAATTATGAAATACTTTTGGTATGTAATATCTGTAAATAGCTCGTACAGAGCTAGAGTTTTATGTAATTTTACCCAGATCACGGACGTTAAATAAAATTTATTGCATCTTGTATCTTCTAAGAGCGTTGGACTCTTAATACAACTGTCCTATAAATGTACTCATTTTGTGTACAATCTATAACTTGTTTATTGTCGAATCTACAAACATTTGTCTTCGTCATTTCATAAAGAAGATATATTCCTAATCCAGTCAAGTCACAACTCCCATAGTTCTCTATTATATTAATCACGTGACTGACTTCTTGTACAATCCGCCATCATGCATGCGGTGAGAAGGACATGTATCGGGGCACTAAAGGCCTCAAAAGGGGTCTTTTTAACGCCGTCAACACCAAATGCAGCGTTTAAGTCTTTGCCAGGATGCCTCATCGCACGTAAGAAGTGGCTTTTTATGCAGTTTTGTTGCGTTTCTTCCCAAAAATCTAGTGACATCCAGTTACTTGGAAACTGTGGTGGCCGGTCTTTCGCCGGGCTTCAATATCTTGTATTCCAATTTAAAACGTACAAGTCTTGTATGATGAGACAACAGTTGCAATATATTATAACAGAATTGTATTATAATATGTGTACGATAGTCTAATTCAAAGCAATTTGCAATTTGTCATCTATAGTATGAAGGTATATGTTATGACCTTGGAAAGATACAGTATGACCCCCCTCTCCTTTTTTGTTTTGTTTTGGAAAGTTCGTTTTCTGTATGTTCCTGTGGTTTTATTGCGTAAAGTCATCCACCCATTACGTATGCATTATTGATTTCGGGTGTTCATCAAACTTGAAGAAACGAGTAATGATTTGCTTGACCTTAAAAACCCAACACGACGTTTTGCAAATGATTCAGTTGTTTATTGGGGGTCGCGACGCTAACGGAAAGGGACGTAACTGTAAATTGCACTTGAATCGTGTTCTCCGGATGCTTAGTTTTAACCTTCGTTTGGGTAGTCTCATGTTGCATTCTTGTACGCAGCAATGTCATGGTTAAGTTCTGAAAATAATTCATGAAGTATTTGTGCATTTGTCTATGCTTCTTACAAGATGACTGGCACTGAATTGAAGGTAAAAACAGTTTAACTAAATTTGGAAATTTCAATTTACTGATATTTAGGATATGCAACCAATTTACTGATGACTTTTAAGTGTTTATAGTATTCACTTGCCCTCCCATTTGTTTGTACCCCCCCCCCCCATGTTAAAAATGAAAAGCATCAAGCATATAAAAAATGCAAAAAACGTAGTCATTTCATTGATCAATTGATAATTTCTAACCGGATTGTTGCCAGGTGGCTCCAAACATTGTCATCTTCTTCGCATTTGAAACAAAACGGAAGCTGTCAATGTAAACAACTAGATAGACTGCTCACTGTCCTTTGCCGGTTTATAGAACAGTCCATTTTCAGTAAAAACTGTGTCATCTGCAACCAATATTTGCAATGTCTAGTTTTAATATTTCAGAAAACACATAGAACAACTAAAAAGGTGCACTTCTTGTATATATGTGTTCAAAGGGACATAACTCAGAAAGTTACGGAAATTTACAGAATTATTCAGAGCTTATCTAAGACGGTAAACTACATCACATCTGTTGTCCGAAATAATGTACTCGCCCACGGAAATATGCAGAGTGTGTTACTAAAAAAACTCCCATTTGGTTTGAAACGCCAACAAGTTGATGATGTTAGGAACCCCCTGGCCACAATCGGGTTAGAAATTATAAATTGATGAATGAAATGAATAAGTTTTGTGCATTTTTTGTTACCTTTATGCTTTTCATTTTTAAAATCAATAGGGAGATAACAAAGAAACGGGAGTATATGCAAATACTATAGAAATGCTCTTAACATTGTTATGACCTTATAAATGTAAATAATAAACATATTCATCAGAAAATGTGGCTTTTACAAACCCGGGGTATAAAATGGAAAGAGTTGTTTCCCCTTATCGGAACTCTTGGTGTAATCACAGAAATAGCAGCACCAGGTAAAAGCGAGTTCAAGAACTACTCAAAGTGTTTTATTCCATAACAACAAAGGAATTGTTATCACATTATTCCTTTAAAAAATATATATATTCATGAGAAAATGGGGCTTGTAAAAACCCAGGTTACAATATGTAAAGAATAGGTTCCCCTTATTGGAACTAGTACTGTAATGACAGAAAATGGCAGCACCTGGTAAAATTGATTTCATCAACTGATAACTTAAAATGTTTTATTCTGTAACAGGTGTTGTATCTAGGAAATTGTACTGTACCATTTCTTTACTTGTGTAAATACTAAATAAAAAGCCTATTTTTAATCAGTATAGCTTTTTAGTCATTTACCACAATAATCCCCATAAAACAAGTGGGAAACAAATCATTAACATCTTAAGAAGGCTCAAAACTTCAAATTACCCTTTCTCCTTAAAAAATAAAAATGGATTAAAAAGAAAGGCATTTTTGAAAATGACTCGTCAACACCTTCAGTATGAAATGTAGTTTATCTGTGTCGATTTTTATAAGAAATTCATGTAACATCCTTATTAGGGGTGAATATAAGTACTTGTTCATAAGTGCAATATGTTTGTATTCAATATTACTTTTTGTTCTAGACTGTATAATCATAGATTTACATATACTGTTTGATATTATTTATAATTTCTTCAGGGAACAAGTGTATTACTCATAATTCTGAGCATCTTATTAGATCACTATAAAAGGAAGTGTCTTTTTTGTCCAAGAAAGTCCTTATTTGTCCAAGAAAGTCCATATGTTTTTAAAGATTTCAATTAAGTTTCCATGTCTGCAAAAATGTTCATTACGATTCTTCATTAAGTTGTATTTAAAATCAGTTTAGTTTTTGTAATTGATTTTTTGTTTGCAGCAAGTGACTATTTAGCTTGATAAATATAAGATGTGTTCTCCATTTTTATTGTTTTGTTTTTTTTTTAATTTACTGCGCACCATGTGTTACTTACAGCTATGATTATACAGTCTAATACACAAAATTAATATTGGGTACAAACATCTTGCACATATTCCAAATCCATTATGGTTATTACATCCCAAGCGTCGCTTCGGCTATATTATTTAGCGATGCCTGGCAGCCCCATATTTCGTTGGCAGCCCCAGACATTTTATGTTCAAATATCCCAATGTAAAGCTAGTAGATCTTGCTTGCCAGAACTTTTTCCACATTCCATTCATATCTGTTACATGTGTTACTAGATCGGAACCATAAATTTACCATTTTCCTTACCAGAAGTCATTTTATACAAAAGCTTGCTAAGTGCATTTAATCATAATAATTTAGGGTCCAAGCTTGACCCTAATATCTGTACAAAATTACCTCTCCAGTCAGAATAGGCAAAGTTGTAAAAAATAGGGAGAAGTGGGTGTACAAAGTTCATAATAGTCACTTTAGACCTCTGTTTTTGCATATTTTCATGTCAGATTTTTAAGATGATGACAAATTATTAAAAGTTTATACAGATAGTACAAGTTTTATTATTTCACTCAACCACCGTTGTTGTATAACATAAAATGGCAACCACTAAGATATGTTAGTCGAAAATCTGCAAAATCTTCCATAGCAGATGTTGCCTTTTCATCTGTTTATATATTCCAAAAGAGCTGTGTGAAAAATGTCGCTGTTTTTTTAATTATTGAGCGTAATTCATCACTATCCTTCACAGTTACCATATCTTTTGCCATCCACTGCAGTAACACTGTGACATCATCTATAGTACCAGGTAATAGTAAAGTAGCCACCCGAGTAAGAAAAGTCCACGTCATTTAGTGAAATGTGATTTGAACTGGCCATTGCAGGGAGCTGTGGTGGCTCAGTGATTAGTGTGCCAGACTTGTGACCGAAAGACTGCGGGTTAGAATCCTACCATCGGACCAGCCTGGTTCAGCAAGCGTGGTATGTCCTTGGGCAAGGCACTTTATTTAAATTATCTTGCTACTAAATAACCTATTTGTCTTGCTGTGCCGTAAAGCACCAAACCAAAACTGACCATTGCATGAAGGAGAAGAATTCTTTGACCTTGATTTTACCTATGTGCTCTAATGAACACATTTTGTAGCGAGTGCTATTTTTTGACCTCTCTGGTAATGTCAGCAAAACATGGTGCCACTTAGTGAAGAATTGACAGATTGTCAGAAGCAGACATTTTACTTAGCTGAAGAAAACAAAATACTAGTAGAAAAAATATGTGAAATCACCGAAATATCACAGCCTGCAATTCGTAAATTTTGACCCAGTTTCACAAAAGGGGTCCAAAGAAAATGAGAAATAAGCAGGAGATCAAAAACCATGAGCTGAAAGGGGTAATAATACAGAGCTCGAAATTATGTTTTTTTTTTCACTAACCCACAGGATCACCATAATAAAACTTTTACTGATCCTGATGAAATCAGACAGAAGCCAGTTCAGTTTCTAATTCAACATTTATTATTCATTAGTATCAACTTAACTCTATAACTGTTGTGACAATAATCACACTAATTTACTTGACAAGTGGATGAGTGGTTGAACATTTGTCCATTTGGGCCATGAGCATTTATTGGATCTCGTCAAGTGCAGTATGTTGGTAGGTACTTCATTAACCCTTTTGCAGTGGGATACGACTCCAGTCTTACTTTACCTTTGACATCGGGATACGACTCTGGTCGTATGTTCACTATATTCCGTTACCAACTTTGCAGAAACATATTTTTAACTGTATAAAACGTCATCAATTTACGTGTACCCTTTTGAAAAGAAGGAAATAAAGGTAGAAGGTACACAAAACATTACCAGATTGTGTTTAAAAGATGCCCAAACTGTCAAAAATTTGATTTCAAAATCGAGTTTTAACGTGCAGAGATAACAAATAGTCATATTCTAAAGAGGGACGTGAAGACAGTTATGTGCTTGCTGAATTAGTTGAAAATAAAGACCATTTAGTGTGGAAAATTGACATTCTAGGCAGTGGGGATCGCCATCTTTACGTCTTCAAAACGAACTGAGCTGATGATAACTGGTTATTTGAAATTTGATTTCAAACACGACTTTTAATGTGTGGAGATCAACATGGCGGACAGCACTGAAATGTCAACATCACGGCAGTGATGTGGATGCCGATTTTAATTAAAATAGATCATTTTGTGGGGAAAATTTATGTTTTAGGCAGTGCAGATTGTGAGCTTGACTTTTACAAAATGAACGGAGATGATGATAACCGGTTAGTAAAAAATTTGATTTTAAAACTGAATTTTAACGCGTGTAATTCAAAATGGCAGACAGTACTGAAGCAACCGTGATGTTGATACCGATTTTGATGAAAATATAGACAATTTTGTGGGGGAAATTTATATTTTAGGCTGTGGGATCATGATCTTGGTTGCATCAAATGAACTGAGCAGATGATAAATAGTTAATTGGTATTTTTGACTCGGATATTGACGATGATGAAGACGTGGATTCTTTTCAAGCTAACTGGACATTTTGAGAACTTCATTTCTCATAAAGTTCGCACATATACCGATGTTGGATGTGTGCATAATATTATGAAGTTTTACTGCATCACTGGAAATGGACCAAAATACACCCAACGTAACTCTGATATTATTACATTAAAATTTATTGTGGAATAAAAACACTGAAGAACCAAAATGAAAAGCTTTGTTCTTTCTGTGGATTAATGTGCATCTCATCAAATCATGTCAAGTGATTTAAATTTGGGACAAGTGAAAAGGTAGACGGGACAAGTGAATTTTCTGAAACCACTTGTCCTGGACAAGTGGATGTAAAAATAAATGTGCTCAGCACTGGCAATGTTTTATGGGTGTTGGAAATCGGACCCCAGTGGCGGAAAAAATTAACTCTGACAAGTGAATCGGCTTCTTTGATGAAAATTTGTGTCCAGATATTGTACAAGAGTTTCCATAAAGTTGCTGCTTACAAGTTACTCTTTGATATTATTACAATATTGTATGTAAAATTTTCTTTTTATATCTCATCAGCATTTTTCAGTGTTTGCAGTTTTATGACTTAATTACTCCTGTCAGCCACATTAAAGTAAATATTGTTAATGAGGACAGATCTTGAAATAAGCTTATGCTTGTTGCTCTGTCCTTTATATCTGTTGTTCGATTTTATGTATTTTCCATGGCAACTTCTGCAAAAAGATGCTGTTTAAATAAAGAATTGCCAAATGGGCAATAAATCTTCCAGGAGGATAATTCTTTGATCCATGTTTTTAAGAGGACACAACAGTAGAAAAATGATAAAGCACTTAATCCTTACCCTGACCTTTGCAAAAACCATAGCTCAGTATTATTGAGAAAGTATGGCAAGCAGTTAAATCCAAGATTGAAAAAAGACGTGAAGTCAAATAATGGTCTGATCTCATTCATATTATACTTGACATTTGGGACTCTGTCCATGAATTTTAGTCAGACGACTCTATCCCAGTGATTACAATCTATGTTTATGTTGTACTTGACATTTGGGACTCTGTCCATCAATTTTAGTCAGACGACTCTATTCCAGTGATTACAATCTATGTTTATGTTGTACTTGACATTTGGGACTCTGTCCATCAATTTTAACCAGAGGACTCTATCCCAAAGTGATTACAAGCTCTGATCATATTGTATTTGACATTTTGGACTCTCCCCCTCTCTGTCAATCTTAACCAGAGGGCTTGATGACTCTATACCAAAGTGAAAGTTATTTGAAGCTATGATCATGTACTTGACATTTTGTACATGTTCAGTCCATCTTGACCAGAGGGCTTAATGACTATACCAAAGTGATTACAATCATCAATATGAGCCAAGGGATCCATTACCAAGTATTAGATGTGTAAGCACTGTTCCTTTCATGTCAGTTTTCCTCTTATGACATTAATGCAAGTGGCTACTCATTGGCTCAATTATAACAGCACTGATTGAGTTGTGCTAAAACTTGGGACTAATCTGCTGATGTCTGTATTTTGCCAATTCACTAAAACCTGCTGACCATGATAAGAGTGTTATTTTCATTCATTTTGAGATTTTCAAGATTAAAATAATAAAAATTTGGACTATTTTCTGTGTTTGTCATGTAGCTCTCATATTTGGCCCACTTGCTATGTGTTTTCTCATTGCTTTCAAAGTTTTCAGCTTTTTTGTAAAATGCCAATTAAGTTTATGACTGAACCATGCGGAAATATTGTTGAATATGACCTGCAACATACTGATAAATCCATGTTAACCCTCTGGAAGACAATTGTGCATGAAGTTCCAAACTCTTTCAGAAAACTTGATTTGATTTGTTGATTTTAGCAGTGTTGCATTATGAGTGTGTGGTAGAGGTTTTGGTGCCATGTTCCTCAACTCTTAACTTGTGTGTGCCATTGGACATGCTTTTTTGACCACTTGTAATGTGAACAATTATTTGTCCATTTTAAATCTTTTGTGTTGATCCAGATTTGGGGGAAAGGGGGGCACCTTGTCCCTAGATCCTAGGTGCAATGTCATTTTTAATTCTATTGACCAATAATATTGATACTTACATGGCTCTTTTGGAAATAAGTCAGGATTTGACAAAGAAGCAAAAAATGGCAGTGCAGTGTTGCATCAAGGATCCTAAGGGCAAGGTACACAGTGTACCCCTGTTGGCAGAGTTGGGAAAGACTTGAAATTCATGTTACCCACACATTTGTAGCCCTGTACCTTAGTTTGATTTTTGTGTCGATAATACGCACAACGAGAGCGCATCCTGCATCAGGTTTCTCAAATCTGTAATTTATATCGTAGTTTGCATCAGTGGGAGCTCTGTTAGCGGGAAGAAGTGTTTTTCATATGCTGATTTGATGTGGATGGTAGTTCTTGGGATATAACTTTATTTTTAGCTCTACTGGTCATAAACTGTTGTCAATCATCTGCCATCAATCCATTCATTAACACCAGTTTGTTATTGCTACTCCTACTACATGGTGCTGCTCAAACATCCAATATGGCCACCACAGCAGACATCTTGAAAATCTTTTTATCACTACTCTTCCTGAATGGATGCTCATATCAACATGGGGTTTTCACTAAAAGACTTCATATGATGCCTAATTGGTTTTAACTGAAATAGTGCTGATCTGATCTCCAATATGGCCACCGCAGCAGTCATTTTAAAATCTTGTTATAGCTACTCCTCTTGAAAGGAAATTCATATCGACATGTAATTTTCAGCAGAAGACAGTCCTAAATGCAAATGGTGCCGATCTGATGTCCAAAATAGCCCCCACGGCAGCCATCTGGAAGATTTAGTTATCACTACCCCTCCTGAATGGAAAGTTATATCAGCATGGTGTTGTCACCTTGTCACCCGAAGAATTATTATGATGTCTAGTTGGTCCTAAATGAAACTGGTGTCACTAGGACAGCTAGTATGGCTACTACAGTGGCCATCTTGAAAATTTTTGTTATTGGAGGGTCATAGTTGGTCCTAAGTGAAAATGGTGCTGATCTGGCATCCAATGTGGTCACCACAGAAGCCATCTTGAAAATCTTGGGGTTTTCACAGGAAGACTTCTTACGATGTCTAATTGGTCCTCAATGAAACTAATGCCATCTAGTATGCCACAGCAGCCATCTTGAAATCTTGTTATTGCTACTCCTTTGGATTAGAGGATCATATCAACATGGGCTAGTTACTAAAAGACTTCTTATGATGTCTAGTTGGTCCTAAATGAAAATGGTGCCAATCTGATATCAAATATTGCCACATGGCAGCCATCTTGAAATGGAAAGCTATATTGACACAGGTTTTCACCAGAAGACTTTTTATGTTGTCTTGTTGGTCCTAAATTAAAATGGTGCTGATCTGACATCCAATATGGAAGGTGGTAAACTTGAAAATCTTGTTATTGCTACTCTTAATTGCAATGTTATTTTGACACCCGTGTTGCGACTCTATGGCCTAGAAAAATGTAACAGAAAGAAAGTGAAACCAACAAATCAAGTAAAACTCAACAGGCAATTTATTTCTAGATAATTAAGATGAAAAATAAAAAAAAATTACAGTAATGTGTATTAAAATCCAAATAACCAATAAGAATTAGTGTTCTAATCACAAGTCCTAAATATAGAATATTCCGAATTTGCGGCTGTATCCTTGAATGTTATGATGTGCCAATGGTCTTCAAAGCCCTGATGTACTAGTGGACTTTAATGTGCTGATGTCAAAATGAAGTACTCCAAAATATCTCTGAATTAGTTCACATAAATTCCAAAATCATCAATTAAAAATCCAAAATCCAAAAGTTTATGAGCGCTGTTATAATCCAATGAATATTTTAAATAATTCCTCTCTTAGAATTTGGAATGACTTTCCACAACTGTAATAGCTCTTTACAAGACTGATAGTAATGTTGAAACTGAAAAACTGTCCTCTAAACATGGTATATATAAAGATTGGTCACATGACAGAATGTTCTAGAATATGTGTCATCTTAATGGAATTTTACTTGTATGGACATGACTTTTTACTTGTATGGACATGACTTTTTACACATAACTCTAAGGATTTTCCAGTTTTATCTGTAAACAAAATCAACCTTGACCTCAAATTCAGTAAACATTTTGTTTATCAAACCGATCCTTTAGCTCAAATCTGAAGTAAACAACCTAATTCAAGGACACTAGTTAAACATATTTTTCCTGATAAACAACATTAAGATTTAAGCAAATATTAAAGTCAAGAAACATTTATAATTTCCTAAAATATCTATAATATTATATAAACATCATACATACATAACACCCGGGTTTTCACCAGAAGAGTTGTTATGGTATCTAGTTGGTCCTAAATGAAAATGATGCAAAATGACCCTCCATGGTGGTCATCTTGAAAACATTGTTATCTCTACTCCTCCCAAATGGATGACCATATCAATGTAAGGTTTTTACCAAAAGGCTGATGATACCTACTTGGTCCTTAATGAAAATGGCGCTAATTGTACATCCAATATGGTGGCCACAACAGGTGTCTTGAAACTTTTGTTGTTACTACTCCCCCTGAATGGATGGTTATATTGACATTTGGTTTTCACCAAGAGACTTCTCATCATGTCTACTTGGTCCTAAATGAAAATGGTGCCAATCTGACATCCATTTCAAAACTCGGCAGTTGAAAGGAAGAAATGGTCTTCTTTTGAATTCCTGGAAATTCTTTTCAGCCAGTAGTGCATCGAAGGACTATTGTTTAATTAATAAATTGACACATTATTTTTATTGTGCAAGCTTATAGACCAAGACAGTTAATACAAGACCGCTCTCAATTTCATATGACCCCTCCTTGTTAGCTAATTTGGTTAACTGCCTATTATAATGTAGATGGTTTGAACACTCTGCAGTTAAAACAAAGAAACAATCTTGGATTCCTGGACATTTTTCTAGCCATTAGAGTGTTAGTCCCTTCAAGGAACTCTTTTTTTTTTTTTTTTAGGCCTGGATATTTAACAGTGCAAGTTTTTGGAAACAGCTGACCACATCAGGGCTTGAAATTGACACTAGCAAGCTAGCATTTGCTAGTAACAATTTTGAAATTGCTAGCTGAAAAAATGAATTAGAAGTTTCCAGCTTCAGATATTTTGTAAATTTTATTTCAAAATATGAAATTTTGGACATTAATAATGGCCTCATTTTGCTAGTTGAAAATAATACAGATATCAAAATGCTGCTAGTGCTGAAAAAAAGTGAATTTAAAGCCATGCGCATACATTGTATATTCTTCAAGTATATGTTCTATTAACCAACATTTGCTGCCAAGCATGTTTGAGGCCCTTACCTTACTCTGAGCAATTTACATATTGATGCAGCGTTAAGCCATGAACCATTGGCAGAAAATAAGATTTCGTTAAAAACAAGAAAAAAATCCTTGCAAATTGAGGGAACTTTTTCTGCATAATTCTACATACTAAGCCCAAACATCTCTAAAATTTATAGCGTCATTCACTTTAACAAAAAAAAAAAAAAAAAAGATTGTTAAGTTTTAAGAAATAGATTTACTCTCGTTTCCTCTTCTTGCATAGTTCATAATCATTATTTTCAGACAAGAAATATGCTTCAGAGGCAGCCAAACCAAAACCCGCTCTGGCCGTAGGAAAAATTGTGGCAGTAATTGGAGCCGTGGTGGACGTCCAGTTTGAAGATAATCTCCCGCCAATTTTAAATGCCCTTGAAGTTGAGAAGAGAACCCCTAGGCTTGTTTTAGAAGTTGCACAACATTTAGGTAAGAGCTTGGTAGAAAATTTAATGTTGACATATTTTGATGCATTGGTGTGAGATACACAAACGATTTCGGCAAAACGTATTAACTACTAAAAGAAACCTGCATATCTTCAGCCTGGTGAACATAACAAAAATCCAGTACTACAGTGAAAGAACAATAAGTAATAATAGAGAAGTAATGGTTTTATTGTAAGTTCCAGTTCAGCCATCAAAAGTTTCCATAGTGACCATTTTCCTGTTGACGCTGTCAGAACAGCTCTCCACAACAATGAAGACATGGCCCCCCCTCCTCCATCATATATATCAGTGTCAACATCTTATATATTGTCTGACTACCATAATATTATATGCCAGCAGATTTTAATCTGTGCCATTTTGTTGATGAATTTGAATGATCATTGTTGACACTGATGATAGTAATGCCCACGCATCATACATGACGTTTGGCTGTATGTTGACTCGAAATTCCTCTTTATATTTTCATAGAACAAGTCTCTGCTTGATGTATTGTTGGAGATTCTTCATTTCAATCATACTTTCATGTGACAGCAAAGTTCAAACAATTGTGCTGTTTCAAAACTTCACCCATTTCATTCAGGATACAATTCCAGTCGTACTTTAATTTTTCATAATTGATACAGTTCTGGTCATATGTTTGCCACCATTTCATGGAAGTGTGTCATTATTTTATGTGCAATCTTTTGAAAAGAAGGAAATTAAGATAGAAGGTACACAAATGCTGTATCGTGCAATGACAGCAGGAGTTTTAAAAAACTCCAAAACATATATAGATTTGATTTTAAAATGGAGTTTTAACGTACAGAGACAGGGCAGAATAAATCCCATAGCCCGATGTAACAGGCTATTCATTTTCGAAGTCGGGCAAGTAAAAGTTTCCAAGTCGCTAGTCCGGGACAAGTGTTTTTTCCTCTTTTAAAAAAAGTTGGGCAAGTGCTTATTTTCATGCCATAATCACTTTATCAACCTTTATCTGTCCATTCATGCACTCCAGGCATACTGAATGCTTTATTATACCGCTCTCCATGTATTTATTTACATCCTGTATCACACCTGCCAGTGGTCATTGATAACTTGATGCATGTGCACACGTTCTATTACCGCTTGACTGCATATTGGACCAAGTGACCAAAATTATTGGCCAATCCAACACGTGAAACAAAACAAATCGGTATGATTAATTAGCAGTGTTTTAAACTGCTTCATTGTTATGAGTAAAACTGATCCTCATGAATGACTCGCCCTTTGATTTCAATCCAATGAGTCGATCCAAATAAGGGATTGAAAGGCACCTCACCGACATTAGTGTCGGTTTCCTTTATGAACTGATTAAATGGCAGTGATGATTCTTTAATTTTTAATTTATTTTGCGGAGAATTAACTTCCACTTCCAATATTGCATTTGAAGCAAAACAATTACGCTAATTAGGAGCTGTCTCTGTTCATATTTAAAAAGGACAAAATGTATGTTATGATCGTTAGACATAAATGGGCAACAGTCCGAAAACGTGTTTAATTCAAAATCGATAAACGTTATTATTGCTTTAGAAGTAGTTGTCAAGCAAGGTGATATTTACAATGTGGATACGAGTTTACTAACTTATTTTCTTGAGGAAGTTAATGTCAGAGATTCCCAAACGAAAATTCATGTGAAAGTGGAGGGGTAAAACGTAAGACTGCCACTGAGTGTGAGGTAACTATTTCTCCAGAGAGACATAAATCAGACTCGGTTGCCACAAAAATTGTCAAATACGACACGGCTATGAGACTGGCAAATTTTGAGCCACATTGGGTTGATAGTTATCGCTGCCTTGAATTCATTGATTCAGAAGAAAAAATATTTTGCAGTTATTGGAAACAATATCCGAAACTGGCACAGGTTGGAAATTCAACCAGTGTATTTGTCAATGGTACTGACAAATTCAGGATTTAATCAATCAAGTCTCGCGACAATTCTGGACCTCACAAAGCCTGTGCAGCACAGTATATGCATGACACTAGCAGAAAATACCAGAGGTTACAGTTGCTAACACTTCAGTTGGAAAGGCCCTTTAAGACTAAATATGACTGAAATAAAAAAAATGAAAGCTCTCATTAACACAGGCTACAATCTTGCCCATTATATAAAACCATTTTCCAATATGGAAATTATGTGTGCACTCCAGGAGAAGAACGCTGTTGAACTTGTTGATAATAATAACAGATTCAGGGCAAGAGACTTTGTTCTATCATTCGATCAAGTCTTAAGAGAAGAAGTTAGGGAAAGTCTGAATTCAAGAACAAATTTAATTTTTTGTTAGTTATGTCACTAGAAAATGGCAGTCGATAACATTACGAAATTTGTTTGAAACAACCCCTATATTAGGCTATAACACGCACATGAGAGCACATGTACATTTGTCTTCAACATCATAGTGTTCATTCATTCAAACCACAGTGGTCACTGATGAGTAATCTGATCTTGACAACTGCATTTGGAGGGAGTTGATTCTAAATTAAATGTGAATCTTTTGGCTGTCATTTTTGTTATTGTTTTTAAAAGTAGATGCATCTATTTTTAGAAACAGGGATTTTCTTCATATGACCACTCACGTTCTAGCTTCATTGCAACAATCCCTAGATAGGATTGAAAATGTATGCTTTTAATATTTGTCTGCATCCTCGTAATAATGTCGTGTACTGGTTGGATATATTTTTCTTTGCTACTTTTCCTTGTATTTGCATAAAAATGCGTGATGTAAGCTAACAACCTTGACCTTAAGTTACAGCGCTTATCAATTCAATAACATAGAATTGTCCAATACGTTTCTGACCAATAAATTTTTTATTTCAAGGCTAAATTTGTTATCACATAATAGTTGCACTTTGCTTTCTACGAATTGTATAATGTCCTTAATGTTTATGCCCAATGAATTACGAAAACAGACAGATATAATGAAGACGTATTTCCAAGACACAGCGATGTCCGCCATTATTACAACTTGGCAGGTTCACTTACAGTTTCAAACTGATTTAATGAAGAAAATATTGGAAGCACGTCGGTTAAAATCTTCAAACGATATATTTAGAAACTGTTTTCACAGATTCTAATCTCAATACACAACTTGTTATTTACATATAGATGATTAAATTTCGAAACACAAAGTAACTTTTCAACATCAGATAACAACTTGCTTAAATCGGGCAGTGAGATCTTGCAGGGCAAAAGAGTTAATTGGTCAGTCAGTTATTAAAACACATGTCTGTGAATGTGCAAGAGTATGTTTTGTTGATGCAGTTGATATGAACACGGGCTTAACACTACTTGGCTGGGTTGAAGGATCTTCTCAAAACCCATAAATTACAGGCACTCTGTGTAGCTCTAAAAAAAATGACAGGGCGAAGTCGTTTTCTCTTTCCTAGTACAAGAAGGTGAAGTTTACATTTTTTCAGCGACTTCGTCGCCCACTTTGCCTGGTAGCGTGACCCCTGCATTTTCATTACAAGATTATTTGATCATTAGAAATACTTTAGTTATGCTGCGACTCTTTACACAGGTGAGAATGTAGTAAGAACAATAGCTATGGATGGTACAGAGGGTTTAGTACGTGGTCAGGTGTGTCGAGATGTTGGGACCCCAATACGAATCCCAGTGGGGCCAGCCACACTAGGGAGGATTATCAATGTGATTGGAGAGCCAATTGATGAACGTGGACCCGTTGTAACTGACAAGTAAGTAATTGTTTCATGGAGTTTCTTGGGTGATTGTCATAGCAAGTATGCCAACCATTCCACATTGTGCAGTATTATTATTTTTAGAGAAAGTTCATTTTAATGTCAGTAATAACTTACCTTTCGCTATTATTAAGCTTTCTCCTTTCCACATGGAAAGACCTCGTCCATGCTAGATGCACCAATTCCCTGTTCTAGAAGTTTCTTAGAACATGTGCATCGACCCAGTCTGATCTACGTCATCAGCTCGTGCTCCACAGCATCCTCATTCTTTTCCGGACAACAGTTGAGTCAACACATGGAAAAACTTTATGAAGGAGAAAATGGTTTCAATGCTAATAACCAGGACTCGTCATGAATATTCTTTATAATGAACGTTAACCTCTGTCCATATTTATCAAATTTGTAATTGATAACTTTCACATTGATATTCGCCATTTGTGCATTGTTAACTCACTACCAGCCACCAACCCTTCCCCCTCCTACGTAAAGGGCTTGGGACATAGTGGTAGCAATAAGTATTCAGAATATCCTTTTTTAAAACAGTGTTGCAACACTGGGGTCCATCTTTACCGTGATTATTATTTATTAACACCATAATTTGGTCACGAGACGGAATCTCATAACTGTTCGCTATTAGTAGATTCTAGGGCCCCTAAATGTTTTCAATAATGTTTTCTATAGCATTACCTTAACCTACAATTATGCTCTGCGTTTATATCCGTCACGAAGTACCAAATAAACTCAGACATTCTTGTTTACGAAAAATTCAGTAAGGAGATACGTGCTGACGCAACCCTTATTATTATTATCATTGCTCTATTATTTTGTTAAACTTAGTTTCTTTTTCAGAACTTAATTTTTCAGATGTCTCAATCAGTTGGTAAGTGTGGGCATAAAAAAGGCCCATGGGACACTCACCGAACTTGTTTGTCTTGTACTAAATGTACACGTTTGGACGGATGCTCCATGTGGTGTCTATGGTCGGACAACACTTGGGATCTGGCTGAAAGCCAGCACACTTATCTGAAGAGGAAAGAAACACGTCTTTCCCCTTCTAAATCTCACTTAGAAAGAAATACTGATGCTACCTGTGAGGTAGAAACAGATATTTCTAAAGGGTTCTAGTGCGATCCCCCAAATAAAAGAGGGAGGAGCAGCACCTTCCCTAGACAAGAGAGAGATAAGGTTACTGCTGGTGAGATGGTAACAGATATCTCACAAGGTTTCAAGTGTGATCCCTCGAAAATAAGAGGGAGCAGTGGCACCTTCCCAAGTCATGATAGAGTGTCTTCTAAGAAGGCAGCTTCTATCGTTAAGGGCTATCAACTTGCTGGGTCAGAGTGCACACCCCCTACTATGGGAGGGAGGGGTAGCACCGACCCACAAGCAGACACAGTTGTACCCCTGGAAGGGGTTACACTGAGCCCAAATATGGAGAATCCTTGCATCTTCCCTTCTGGGCAAGAACAAGTCCTCCATAGTATCTGAAGTCAGGCGAAAAATACATCACACAAACCCAAAGGGTTTAGCCGTAGTTTAGATTCTTCTAGTTCTGAGAGAAGTTCTCTCAGATCTAGATTGCCCTTGACTATAAGTGACAGGTCACGGACCGGCCACTTTAACCGGATACAGACAGACCATATACTGGGTATAGGTCTTCGAGACATGCCGAATCTAGGTCTAGCGCTAGGGATAGGCTTGCATACCCCCCTTTTCCTACATTACCTAGTTGTCACACCACAGGGACAGAACGTACAAATAGACACGCTTCTGGAATAGGAAATCGGACCGATGTCCCTTCCTTTCCCATGTTCCCTTTCAATCCATTTGGTATGTGGAACTTTCCCCTGCAAGGGAGAGGACTACCTCTACCATGGATGTCATCCATGTGGCCTCCTGCATGTACGAGTGATGATATCAGACGACCATCACAAGTTCTGCAGAATAGTTCGTCAAGGGAAAGGAAGATTAATTCTCCTCCCGCTAAGAGATGAAAGAGAGGCGAGAAGAGTTCTTGCTCTCCATACATAATACCCATTGAGGACAATTCTGTCGCTCCCCATGCTGAGACGCAGAATAGACATGTCCCTACTTTCCTGCTGTCCCTGCCAAGGGAGCATTTTGGATACATTTCTCCTGTTTCACACCGAGCTTTGGAACAGGAAGATGATGCCTTGTCGATCTTAGTAGATTCGCAAGAATTTCCTGAAACTCTGGAGGATAGGGTATACCCTACTTTTCAAAGTGCTCCGAACCCCTCACCACCATTGTCTCATGTGGTCGAGGAAGGGGAGACTTGGTCATTCGACATGGCTGTAAACGAAGTATACCACCTTCTTCCCCCTGACATGTGCCCAAAACCAAATTGTCCAAGTGACACTAAGATTCTCTCTTGTTTAGAGAAACTGTTGGGAGCAATGCCCAGACCGGACTTGCTGCTACTTCCGCACTCCCCGATGGTAAGCAAATTTGCAAAATGGCTGAGCAAAGGTCAAGGAGAAGTGCGACATTAAATGGTGGTCTGTCCTCTCTGCTACACTGAGGCCCTTAATTTCAGCCTCGAGCTATAAGGTCCATTCACCTGCCTGGCCATTAAAACCACCCAACTTGGACGCCGAAGCTTCACAAGTAGGCATTTCAACGGGTTCTTTTGCTCACCTATCAGTTAAATCCTTGGAGGCATTAGAATCAAAGGCCAGGTCAATAGTGACTAGCTTCACATGCTGACCTGTTTTCAGCAGCTTCCGTCAGTTTACTGAAGGAGGAATCATTATCAACCATTGCCTTGCAACGACTCGTAGAGGCTGTGGCTAAAACTTCACAACATGCACTGTCTACGGAAATGGCATTGTCAGCGGAGCTTCTACACCTGCATAGAAACGTAGCAATGGACTCTTCTAAATTTTTGCTGGAACATAGCAAAATTCTTCTGAGGTCTGCACTCATAGATTCAGAGTCTTTATTCGGCGGTCTCATTACTTCTGTCACCTCTCAGGGTTTGAGGGATCAACAACATAGATCCCTCGCATCGGTTGCTGGCCCATCAAAATCAGCAAGCATTCACACACATCCTGATAGGGCTATGGGTCAGCCACAATTCATACCAAAACGTACGCAACCACGACAGCAAAGTAGACAACCCGCCTATAAGCCCTCTTCAAATACGCGACATAGTAACTGGAGAGGCAGGGGCAGGGAAAAGCAGTCTAAGTTTGCCTCCCCCTTCCCCAAAGAGGCGCAAGGGGGAAAGAGAGGTCGTCTCTAGGAACACCTCACCTCTCCTGCAGTGCATACCTCTTCCTTTAATTCAGGTAGGTGCTCGACTAGCCCTCTTTTCGGAGGCCTGGTCACACATCGCAGAAGATCAGTGGGTCCTTTCTATTGTCAAGGAGGGTTTATGTCTTTGCTTCATAGAACTCCCTCCTCTCGCAAGGACACCCATCCTATTCCATCAATCAAAGATTTTCAAATTAAAGGAAGAAGTGCACATCCCTCTTCAGAAGGGCCCAGTCGAGAGGGTTCAAAACATCGAGTCACCAGCATTCTACTCCCGGATTTTTCTGGTCCCCAAAAGGGGTGGAAAACTGAGACTGGTTATCGACCTTTCCCCCAAAACAAATTTCTGCTAACAGAAACATTCAAGATTGAAACTGCATCGATCTTCAGGATGCGTACTGCCACATCCCGATTTTTCCGCCGCACAAAAAATATTTCCAGTTCTCGATCGGACAGAAAGTATTTCAATTCCGAGCCATGCCGTTCGGTCTCGCCTCAGCACCCAGGATCTTTACCATGGGAGTAGTGGCTGCACACTTGAGATACTTGGGGATTCCGTTAATCCAGTATTTCGACGACTGGCTACTAAACAACACAAACAAACAGTCTCTATGCAGCTACATGACCCTCTTTTTGTCTGTGGTGACGCAATTGAGACTGATTCCAAATCTAGAGAAGTCCGAACTCGTTCCTTCTCAAGATTTCATGTACATAGGAATGAATTTCCTCACCTCCCTGGGCAGTGTTCGTGTTCCCCCAGAGAGGATACACAAAATCATGGAACTTTTAAGGACATTACAGACCAAGGCTTCGTTGTCGGCTCGTCTGTATCTCTCCCTTATGGGAACCTTGAATTCCGTGTTGGACCTGGTTCCCCTAGGGAGACTTCATTTACGTCCCCTTCAGTTTCTCCTGTTGGTGGTTTGGAGACCTCACAAGAATTCCCTCTTAATGCGAATTTCTCTATGGTCGACGTGTCAGTACCACCTGCATGCCCCAGAACACCACTCCTATCTGTACACCGACGCGTCCGATTCAGGTTGGGGGCTCATTTAAAGCCAGAACGAGTACTTCTCCATGGCCAGTGGTCACACGAAGACAGTCTTCTCCACAGAAACAATCTAGAAATGAAAGCCGTGTTCTTCGCCCTAAAAGGCTGCCTAAAACATGTCAAAGGGCATTGCATCATGATCTCCTCAGACAACACATCAGTGGTTGCGTACCTCAGACGACAAGGAGGCACTCATGCTTCTTCACTCTGTGTGGAAGTCTGGAACCTTCTATGTTCGGCACAGTCAGAAGGGATTACACTCCGAGTTTGCCACATTCCAGGAAGAAAAACATTCTGGCAGACAGTCCGAACAGAATAGTTTCTTCATCAAGCGGTTGCAGAGTCTCTCTTCAGTCTATGGCAGCGACCTCTAGTGGACTTGTTTGCGACAAAACTCAAAAACAAGCTCCCATTTTATGTCTCCCCAGTCCTAGATCAGGTGGCCTGGGCAGTCGATGCCTGCAGCCTGAACTGGGATCGACTGTCAGCTTATGAATTCCCACCCTTCCAGTTGATTCCACAAGTTTTACAGAAGATCAGGATGTCCACCGCACGGATTATCCTGATGGCACCTATGTGGCCTCAAAGGTCGTGTTTCAATGACTTACTCAACCTGTTGATCGACAAACCAAGAGTATTACCTCTGTGAAAAATCTTCTCTCACAACACAGAGGCACTCTAGTTCACACTTTTCCCCAGATCCTCCAACTTCATGCTTGGCTTATCTCAAGCGATCGATCCGCCAGGCAAAGTTTTTGAGCAAAGTTGCCGACTGCATCGTACAAGCCCGGTGATGCTCTACATCCAAGGTCTACAATGCAAAGTGAAAAATCTTCTGTGATTGGTGTGTTAGGAAACGCGTTAATCCTTGCTGACCCTCTATCGCTGCAGTAGCAGATTTTCTTCTCTTCCTTTTCGAGGAGAGATCTTGTTCAGCCTCCACAATCAAAGGGTATTGGACTGCTCTTTCAAACACTCTTAAAATCTCTAAAGGTCAATCCATTGGTTCAGATCCTCACTTGTCGGATCTTATAAAGTATTTCGAGCTTCAGAGACCAGTGTCTCGCTCTTTGACACCAAAATGGAACCTTTCATGTGTTTTGTGGGCACTGACAAAAACACCTTACAAACCTTTGAGTAAGGCCTCTTTTGAAAATATCACGTTTAAAACCGTATTTCTTCTAGCCGTTGCGTCAGCAGGGAGAAGAAGCGAGCTACATGCTTTATCAATTGAAGAGGGATGTTTACGCTTCAATGGAAATTATCAGTCCATTTCATGATTGTGTCAGCCTGGTTTTCTTGCCAAAAACCAACTTCCGTCAGTATTCCCATCCCCAATTGAAATCCCCAGTCTTGGTCGTATCTGTTCCATTTATGATAGTGATTGACTTCTTTGCCTAGTTAGGGCACTTAGATTCTGTTTAGCAACTGCTAAAGGGAGAAGGAAGGGTAGGAAAAGGCTTTTTCTCCCTTTAAGGGGTTCAGCTGATATTTCAGCATCCACTATCTCTCGATTTATTTCGCTCACCATCAAGAGAGCTTATGCATCTCTCAGGGAAAGAGACTTATCGTTCATGAAGATTAAAGCCCATGAAGTCAGGGCTATTGCTACTTCCTGGGCCTATTTCAACCATTCATCTTTAGACGATATTATGAAGGCTGCGTTTTGGCGCTCACACACAACCTTCTCGTCTTTTTACCTTCAGTCATTAGCAAACCAAAGTCAAGGTATCTTCTCTCTGGGTCTGATCGTCGCAGCACAATCGGCGACCCAGACAACTACCACTTAAAACTGCAGTTGACTGCTTGGGCTGGAAGGTGAGTAATTTTCTTCCACATTTCTACTCTTCTCAAAGTCCATCAGCCACCCTCCTTACTGACAAATTCAGCTTAATAATAGTGACAGGTAAGTTATTACTGACATTAAAATGTAGTTTTTTGGGGGAGTAAAACTAATTTTAATTATGTAATAATTACCTGTCACTATTGGATGCCCTCCTCCCACCCCGCGCTGATGTCCTTCATTAGTTTCACGTCCTGAAAAGAATGAGGACGCTCTGTGGAGCACGAGCTGATGACATATATCAGACTGGGTCAATGCACATGTTCTAAGAAACTTCTAGAACAGGGAGTTTGTGCATCTAGCATGGACGAGGTCTTTCCATGCGGAAACGAGAAAGCTTAATAATAGTGACAGGTAAGTATTACATAATTAAAATTAGTTTTACCCCCCCCCCCCCCCCCCCCCAAAACTACATTTTCCAAATTACTCCCGATGAAATTCTGGAAAATCGATGGACTTGTCTCTAACACCTGTACATCATCTAGAAATTAGAGGTGCGATATGCATCATCATACATAGAAAATGAAACGGTACACATCGTAATACGTATTGGTTTCGAAACTTAAAAATACTGCACATTGAGATATTGAGCATGTGATGTGATACACATCATGATGTAGCAAATTTTAGAGTTGGCAAGCATATTAAACATCTTGGTGACCAAGATAATAGACTGATATATATTTTTCAGAGACCAGGCCATACTCTACACAATGCGAGTACGTACTCTCGTACCAAATTTAATGTTATTTGAATCTGTTTACTGTTCATCATCGATCTCAATAAAGATAATTCTCTCTTCATGGAAATTTAAAAAATCTCGGTTGATTTTTTTTAATTTCTATTTATTAGTTTTTATTTCTTATATGTGTTGTGGGGTGTTATATTTTTTTTAGCTGTCTCAATATGTTGTCTCAGTTTCAATGTGGACACAGGTAGAAGGAAGAGTACTTCTGTACCAGTATGATAGACTGGTGAATAAAATTGTGTTTATTGATGCTAAAAATATATTTGCAAAAGAAACCAGTCGATAAGACTAAATAGGTGAAAAATGGCATTTGAGATGAGAAAAGAACAGTTAAAGGTTTATTGTCATTGTTTTGGCCAAAAAAAAAAGAAAATGTTACAGATTCTGGAATTGGATGAATGTATGCACCATTTGTTCTGATTTGATCTTAATTGTTACCAAGGCTTGAATTTAATGCTCACATGCTCGCAAAATATGTGTTCATGTTGCATAAACGTGTTGGAATTTAAAGCTCTTACATCTTTCTGCGAGTGCTAAATTTTCCAGTGATATAGAGAAAATAATTAGTAAAACTTATTCAGGTATGTAAATTCAACAAAATACACATGTTTAATTCTGAAACGTAAAATCAAGCTTGCTTTGACAGCAATTCCTTTACCGTGAGATAAGCTATTTAGCATGTGGCCTAATTCTGTGGCTATATGTGTACCTACTGATAGTACAAAGTGGACTATTGCACCGCCATTATATTTTTGATGGGAAGCACATGGTTCTTCTGATGACTTGCTCTGCTAGTATTTTTGTAGGACAGTCAATCACAGATATTTTGTGTCACATACTATCTACGGTATGCCCTAAAAACGAAACGGTTGTCAGTAATATGTTCTTCAGTTTTGGTGACGCTGATTGTTAATGAACCTCTCATGGTACAAAAAGTACAAACTTGGACTTGTGATCTTGATTAGTTCATAGCTACATCATAATGACATTAGTGCACCATGCAGGGTCAAAAAATGTTTCAGAAAAAAAATGGACAATTTTTGAAAATACATTGGTTTTACAAAGATTCAGCAGTTGTGATTAATTGTTGAGGTAACAAATTCCCGTTTTTGATGATTCTTGGAGAGGGGAAACCTAAATTTGTAGCTATCATTTCAAGCATAAGGTATCAGGCACATATATTAATGCTGATTTCTACTACATTTTGATCTGATAAAATTGTAGCAGGAGATTTTTGCAGTATTTTTTAAACTGTTGTATTAACTCATTCGGCCCCGATCCCGCCTATAGGCGTGATCCGTTTTCTGCATTCAATGGCCGATCCCGCCTGTAGTCGTGGTTTGTTTACTGCATTCAATGGTCGATCCCGTCTACAGTCGTGGTGAATGTGTGTTAGTAACAACGTCTCTGATTGGTTACAATTGGGGTTTTTCCAAGAATCTGACGATATTAAACCAATCAGAAATGATTTTTCTTTTGTTTGTGTAAATTTGAATTATTCATAAGCCAAGGTTACTAATTGAGAGCAGTTTTACTACACGTGTTTCATTCATGAAAAATCGTAAACAATGGCAGACTTAAGAGTGATATTTGATGATGAGAGCGAAAACAAGGAATTATTTGGGTTTGATCTCAAAAGTATTGAGCAAGCAGAGAAAAAATATGTTCATCAGTTGGATATTTTACGAGATTTAGACTTGGACATAGAAGTTTCTGAGATTTAATCGTCAGAAGAAGAGGATGCTGATAGCGACGATGATACAGTTATTGCGGATCTGTAAACTGGAACGATCATCTTCGGTCTGTCCAAATCGATGATTTTAGTAGACAAATAGCTTAAAATATACATGACTGTGTAGACAAATTTATTTGGAACAATTGGTGAAAATTTAATGGATTTTTATTGGATATAAGAAGAGAAATTAAGGTAAGAATGGATGCATGTGCATGATGTTTACAAAATTTTCTAAATAGGTAAAAACTCTCTGGGGCACAAGCAGCTAGACACAGCTTAGTGCTGCTGGGGCATAGCAGCAGTGATACTGATAACAGTGCTGGGGCTGAATGAGTTAATGGCTTCCAAGAGAGCTTATTCAGTATTGAATACTTGTAGATGTGTAGTAATAATTGGATGTAACGAAGTTGGCTGCTCACTTGCAGATTTTTTTCTTCAAATTCAGCCTGTAATACTTTGGAGTGGAGATCCCAAACTGTACAAGCATATTATAAAATAGGTCTAGCTAAACCTTTGAAATCTAATTCTTCCACATTTTGTCCACAAGATGATAAATTGGGTCTCATTAGGTCTAAAGTATAGTTTGTATATTTCTTGAAATTGAAGGTTCCATTTCCTATTACTAGTAATTGTGATGCCTAAATATTTCATTCAAGTTGAGATTTTCTGAAGAAGTTTCTTCCAATGAGTATGACATACTAATTTTATGAGAACTTTTTTCTTGTCATTTGTATTATATTGAACTTTTTGGGTTTGAATCGCATACCCAATTTTGTGTCCATTAAAAATGGTTATACACAAGAAAAGAAATAAAAATCAACTGTACATGTAATTTTTTTTAATTCAAAATGATAATAAAAGTTACAATTGAAACTGATAGAAAAGGATTGTAGTTCCTTCTTACTCCAAAACTCCTGGTTTACATTATGAAGTAAAAAAAAGAAACTGGGAGAAAAAAATCCCAGTAGAATTAGGAGTTTTACAAGTTGATATTTTCTTCACTTGCAAAAAAATGCAAGTAGTACAAAAGGTGAAATTCAAGCCCTGATTGTAACTGTCTCTGTACATGTATGTGTTGATGAGGCCTATAGGAAGATGCATTATGATTGTATTGAAGTTTTTTGTTTTTAACGAATGTGTGATCCATTCTGTGGGGGCTGCCAAGATTCCCCAAATAGTCACAATTATTCCTTATAAGCATGTGCATATGTTGGCATAAAACTGAGCCATAATAATCAAAACGTTAATCAAGCGGCTTAGTGCTCAAAACTAATTCAGGGTGCATTCCAGAGTCCATGCTGGGTTCCAATATTTGGGCAAAATGATATTTCTCCAGCCAGAATAGGTGAAGTTGGCGACAATAGGGAGAAGCGAGTTGGAAAGTTCAACAGTTTTTATGTTCAAAATAGTCATCTTAAACTTCTGTTTTTGCATATTTTCACATCAGATGATTACAACACAGTGAAATACTATTAAAAAAACTAAACAAATATTAAAAGTTGTCTTATTCTGCTTGAACACAGTTATTGTATAACATAGTTATTGAATAAAACAACAACCTTGAAAATGGGTTACAGTTGAAAATCGGGAACTGTTTCCATAGAAGAAGTCCTCTTTTCATACTTTTTTAGGATGAAATATATATAATAAAGTGATTAATTTTATTGGTAATGGAACTGGATACGTCCACCAAGTCATAATTTGCTTTCAGTTAGGTTAAACAAATTCATTTTTTTGCTCGTTTTTCAAGGATCCTGTGTGCATTTTTGGCAGGAATTACGTATATAGCAATGTAATGATCATCAGATTAGCACCAACATTGACTACAGAACAGAAAACTTCATTTTCTAACTTTTCACCTTATTTGAATGGAAAATTGACACAAAAGTCGATGGTGTTGCTTTGATTATGAATGCATTTTATGGAAATAAAGGGGGTTAAAACAAAAGTGAGTGGTGGAATGGCATGAAATCAAGGCAAGACAAAGTGAACTTTAATTTTTATGCATGTTTAGGCGAAATGATAGACTCTGTGGCAACACTTTTGCCTGAATTGCCCCTAGTATGGACCCTGGCATCCTATTATCTGGCTCTAATTGATGGTGTGTTATTGCAGTGTAATCAAGTACAGTACAGCTCACATGATTTTTCGGAACCCCACGCTTTGCGGTGTGGGTGGAGAGAGTTGAGAGGATTAAGAAAAAAAACCTCCACCATCTCTCTGCGTGTCCTGAAAGAGTTGCCGTGGTGTCTAATGGAGAATAGCTCCGTGCACCACGCTTTCTCAAGGAGTCACATCTGATCACCACCGCTGAGTATACGTGGTCTCAATAATACGGGCGTGGTTTACTGTTTATGATCATTGCAAGCATGCTTTAAACAGGTTTAGATGCAGAGAGAGAGAGAGGCACCGATTTATCTACGTAGTTATCACTTTCAGGAGCAAATTGCTTACTTTTTTATACTGAAAATTTTTTTATCATTCAGTTAATTTGAAATATTTCCATGTTCTAATGAAGATAATGTATGATACATAATTCCAAATCAAATTTTATATTAACATAATGAAAATGTAACTGTATTGATACTGCATTTTGCGCAATGAATCTAATTTTTTTCTTCAATACCGTAATCACGGTAAGTCTTGGGACACAAAAAAATAATAATTTGTTTTCGTGTCCCAAGACTTATATGCCTTTAAAATATATAAAATTTTCGGTGTCCCAAAACTTGTAGACACAAAAAAATGTAAAGACAAAATTGGGAAGATCGCCATACGTCACACAGCAGTGACCAGCTCGTTCAATTACCACGTCATTCGTCAATAAACTGTTATACACTACTATGATTGTTTATGTTATTATTTTGCATGTGCATATTTTCCGATTTCTCCAACATGATTTAAAATAAAGGTAAATAAAGACTGCATAATTCGCGGGCCGCTTACATTTAAGGGAAGACCTGTACTATAGTGTACAGTACTTACACAATGCAAATCGTACTTGGCGTCACTTATATCCTTGTTTATTCCCAAAAATATTCGATGCAGATTTTGTTTTATTCATCATTTTTACCAAATCGCATTCTTCCAGATTACATTTCAGCTACACGTTCATTGCTGTTTCATTTATTTGTATTCACGCGCTCAACAGTTACTGTTTTTCAGTGGTATAAGCGATCCTACAAAGTGATGTAATCTACATGAAAAGGCACGTGTGTTTAATTTTATAAAGCACATAACCAGCATAAATTCAAATAACTTGTCATATATAATATATGTTAAAATTCGGAATATAGATCGATTAAGAGCATCATTGATCCATTTTAGTTTAGTGTTTCGGCTTCACAAAATGATAATTTTCCACGCATTATTCATTCCACTTTTGATTTTGTCAAGCTGGTTGTTTTGGCGTCTCCTTTGTTTATAATTGGCGGATTTGTCTTTTGTTTTCCGACAGCCATCCAGGCCAGTTAATTGTTAAAACCCTGAAATTGGCTTGGGTAAAGAGGAATTTTGTCCGGCGGCAATGCCGGTACTTTGATGTATGATTGGCTTCTACTGCGTAATATTAGCACGATTACCGTAACTGAGTAAACATGACTTATTTAAGGCCGCTTACATCAAAGCAAAATACCACGGAGTTTTTATTTTAAAAGCATTATTTCTTAAACTTCTTTATCGTATTTTAAAGATATTATTTAAGTTGAGTGCAGTGGTGCCTATGATTCGAATAAAATGTATGTACTTCATTCATCACAAGTAAAATCTTCAATGTGCACGTGGTGACGCCATGATGTAAACATGCGTACAATAAATCTGGAGTTGAAATAAACACCATTTTCATTGTTCTCATCCTGGTATCACATTGTAATGAATTAGGTATTTCCATTTTCAGGGAAAAAAACTTCCCAATAATTACAGGTGACTTTCGACAATTTTAATGCAATAATGCATAAACTGACAATAGTAAACTAGGGCACAATAGGGAGAAGTTAATGTTGAATGGGAATAACATACCGCTAATGCTCAGTTCTTGTCATCGTCTGCTTAAATTATACATACTTTAATTTGATAGAAATAATAAGAAAACAGAGAAAATTCAATATATTTATTGACTCTTCAAACAAATTGTAATAATTTATAATATTTCCATGTAATAATTCATAATGAGAGTCCCTTAACAACCACGAAGTCCTGTTTATTTTACACGAGGTTACGATCGATAAAATACGCCGATCGATCAGTAGAAAATAAAAAATGTTTTAGGTGTCCCAAGACTTATAGTACATGAAAAAATTGCTTTAACTTTGTGTCCCAACTTTTATAGGTCATAAAAAAATTACTTTTGAAAATAATTAAGGGTGTCCCAAGACTTATGGTGTCCCAAGACTTACCGTGATTACGGTACTATGCTATCAGAATCTAAACATGCATTCATATCATTTCTTTTTCAGTTTGCGCAATATAATTTTTTATTGATCATCTGAAAGTTGGTGATATTGTACTCCCTGCAATTAAAAGAACAATAAACATCAAACAAATAAATAACAAAGATGCAGTCATACCTGACTGAAGTGAAACAAAATCCGATGGTTACCCCATTCGTGAGTTCTCATTCACATATTGTACAATTTCTTCTGACATCCAATCACAGCATTATAGAGGGGTAATTAAAACTTGAGAAAGCATAGTTTTGGCGGTTCCTGCATGAACATGCAAAAGCAAAAGTTATTGCTTGAATAAAGTTTCACATCATTATTTTATTTTAAACTGTACTATTTTGCATAAATTACCAAAGTAGCAAATTTTTAAAAATCATAATTGGTTGCAAAAAGTCATCCTAGATACATGTAGTTTACACATGCAGTTTTCAGAGAGAAGTGCTTATGTGCAAACCAGTAACCTAGCACAAAAGAAGCCATCGACACTGCTTGTTTTCTTTGATATTGACATGTTAATTTCATGTGCGAACTGATAACCTAAAAGTACAACAGCAGCTCTTCAACAGGTTTGTTTTCTTTGCCATTGAGTTGACAATAAACAATGTAAATGGGGATAAGTGATTCATACTGTACAACTACAGGCTATTTCATTGTTTGTTTCTTGGAAAAGAAAAGTCATTGATAGAAAGAAGAACTAGTGAACTAGTCAATACAGCTAGTAATAAATGTGTGCATTTATTTGTTTATTGTCTTCCATTCCTTGTGTCGGTCACATTGGTTGTTTAAAATGGGCAAACGTTTTGCTCTGAACTAGTTACAAAGATGTAATTCGACCATTTGTTATTAATGAGACCTACAGCACTTGATCATTCAGTTAGCAGCCTCATCATGCACACTAAGCCAAAAAGATGTTCTTGCCATTAAAGTTTTTCATGATTCTGCTTATATTTTGAAGTTTCTCACCAATGTGAGTTTCAAAAATAACGCTAAAATGCTTATTAATGTTAACCAAAATGTTAAATTTTCAATGCTTGACATGCAGTAGTGTACTAATGCCAGAATATGAGGCCTACATTTTTATCAGCTGTTTTGGTGTTGGTGCCCCAAGACCTCTTGCACCTGGGGCAACTGCCCCATCCGCTCCTCTCCCCCCCCCCCCCATTAGTACGCTACAGTTGACATGTCAACATTTTTAGGCAATCTTCAGAATTAATATATTAAAATTTGATTATAAATCTAGACGTACACAAACTGAAATCTGGAAACGTTCGGTAGTGGTAAGAAAAGTAATAACGTGCTAGACATAGTGTTATGGAGCAAAAAAGAATCCCCCTTCCCGACACCTAAGTGTGTGTAGGAGTCGCACACTTTATCCACTTGGCCACAGTAACTCTAGCTCTACAGCAATGTACCGCATACAGAGACACGCTCAATAACCAAAGGCTCTAACAGTCACAAACAGGAAACAGCATTCTTTAATATCTGCATCAAAATAATTTTAAGAACATATTTTGTTTGTATATTTTTGCCTTAGAAAAATGAGCTAATAATAGGATACATGTTGAGACAATACATCCATGCAAAATAACCTAAACTTGTTGGAAATTAAAATCTCTAAACATCTGATTTTAGAATTTTCTACATTATTTTTCATTTTGGTAACAACTCCAGTTCAGATTAATTACTAACAATTATAAAACTTCCATTGTTAATGGCGGGACCATAATTGCGGCTGTTAAGTACAACTTGCCAAGTCAGATGGCTTCATGTGATAAAAACACGCTGTTCCCAAGCTGAAACTGACATCATCCTTTGATGCAAACCCTAGTCAATATTTTACAACATTGTTCACAGTGGTCACTGCCTTCATTTCTGTAGAACGTCCGCTGAAGTCAAGTCTTTATGAGGGAGAGACAATTTAATTTTCTAAGGGGGAGGGGGGTAAATGCATGAAAACAATTGTCTTTCTCTGATTTGAAGTATAAAAGACGTTATTCCGTTCCATATTTCACTTGAAATTAAATGGCATTGTGTACAACTTAAAAAAAGGATTCTGCACTGTGTACTTTAGCTGTGCTTACAGGCAAGTTCCACATGATGTAGTGTACATCCACTATTACATAATTATTGCTGCAACTTTTTAATTGGGGCAATAAAACTTAATATGTCTACTACAAGCTACAATGTGGACAATCCACAATGACTACTATATCTGGTCAGTGGCGGAAACTGTGTGAAAGAATTAAGTTCCACCATTGGAATGTGGATTTACCATAAATCCATGATGCACGTAATGTAGCAGCACAAAAAATCAATGCTGTGTGCTTAGTTGTAAAGATCCAGTTTTGCCTTTTCCTATGAGTGGCCACTAATGACAGGTTTGTGTGTGTGTGTATGTATATGTGTGTGTGTGTATATATATATATATATATATATATATATATATATATATATATATATATATATATATATATATATATATATATATATATATATATAACACAAATCACACAGCAAATAAATCTTTCTGAATTTCACTGGATCATAAAGATCATGTTGATCAGGAAACATTGTATATACTGAACTAAAATGATCGTGCAAACTGGTGTGAAACCAGCCTGAGCACTTTTGGAATAGATTATTTTTCAATAAAACAGCTACTTAAGACGATTACACAAATGAGACGAGGCAAAACACAAACATAATTACTTTACATAATCTACATCATGTTTGGCTGTGAATGTTTACAAAAATGATGCAAGTAACAGAAAAAAAAAGAATAAAAGGAAAAGTTTGTACCGTGCTACTTGTTACAATGTGTCTTAAGTTAGTGTAGCAAGGTGGAAAGTACTTGGTTAAAGCTTGTCTGTATGGTTTGTTTCAGGTATGCTGATATCCATCAAGAATTTGTGTACATGTGGCTTGTTTGTTTCAGGTATTCTGGTATACATCAAGATGCCCCACCATTCGTAGAGATGAGTGTGAACCAGGAAATTCTAGAAACTGGAATTAAAGTAGTTGATCTCCTCGCTCCTTATGCCAAGGGAGGAAAAATTGGTAATTCTAATTTAGTATTGAATATGTGCTTATGGAAGAAAACTAGGTTGGCAATAGCTCGTGCCAAAATTGCCAATGGCAATCACAAAGTTAATTTGGTGATTAAAATTTTAAATGTATGTCCTGCAATACAATTTTCACCTTGGAAATTCACTGCTGATTGCTAATGTAACATATTTTTGCAGTTTTAATAATAATGAAAATGACACTTTTTCATTAAAAAAGAGCAAATTTCAAGACCTTATTAATGAGCATAAAATCAAATATTGTTCAAACATTTTGGACAGGGTGGAATTATTAAATAAAACACCAGTACATAATGGATAAAAACAAAACAGTATGAGAACAAAATCCAAACAGAAAGTTGATAGTGTAACCCATTTTGGTTCACCAAATAATCAAACATTCTGGGGCTAAATTTGGTGACTCCTTTTAAAAGATATAGTGCCAGTATAGGAAAATTTGAATGATTTTGTAATGCGTACATCAGCTGAGAGCAAGACAAAGGTATCTGTATTGTGGCCAAGACAACTTCAGCAGCATGATAAAATGTTTAGTTTAAAGGTATGGAAAGTCACATTAAAGGAGGTTTAGTGCTGTTTATTGGCAAGACACTGAGATCTTATTTGGTATAAACTTTGTTAGTTATAGGCATTTGCTTTCACAGTTCTAAAGTTATATTCAAAATTAGGTAGAAGGTCTTCAATAAATATTTGGCAAAAAGCTTTATGTGATGAATTATCAGGATCTGACTTGATAAGAACATCTTTGTGTCACTCGGTTACAAGTGTCCCTCGATGTCTGAAAAAGCATAGAATGACCTACAGGTCAGTTGGTTTCAGTGACAGTAGGAAAAACATCACTGTCAAGGTAAGATTTGTTGGATACTTTTATGTTAAATTTTTCTTCTTTTGTCCTTTGTTTTTTACATGTTAGATATGTTATGTTGATTTTACTACTTTTCATGGGGTACCAATTTTCATCGATTTTGTGGTTGTTACAAACAACGAAATTAAACACCAAATGGACAGTATTTTATCTAGAAACAATTGGACTAGTACTCCAATCCATGCATTTAAGTACCGATGAAAATGTCATTTTCAGAAAAACATGACAATTTATATGCACAAAAATAAATGGATTAACAGTAACACGTAATACTTAAGCGGAAGGAAAATTCTCAGGTTTGCTCTTTTGTCTGACTACACTGTATAAGATGTAGCTACATTTTGCTGTTTGATAGTAGAGATGCAGTGAATGGAACTGTTCTCTGACAATTTGATTTTGATTGAAGGTTTGTTCGGAGGAGCAGGAGTGGGAAAGACTGTGTTGATTATGGAGCTGATTAACAACGTAGCCAAAGCTCACGGAGGTTACTCTGTGTTCGCCGGAGTTGGAGAGAGAACTCGTGAGGGAAATGACTTGTATCATGAAATGATTACATCAAAAGTAATCAGTTTGAAAGATAATACCTCCAAGGTAAGGAGTAAAGAAACTGCAGAAAATACACTTGAGCTGTTTTTCCTGACGATTGGTATTTGGATAAGGACAAGCAGTTCCCTCCCTCCCCCAATAAGTAGCTGAAACAGATAGCAAAACTTAGTCATATTATGGTCTCATGTCATGTAAAATAAGTTGAAATTTAGAAAACTTTTTGCTTGGCTTGATCATTGTAAACATTTATCACGAGAATAACAGACCGTCTGAATGACAGGCATTTGCTGCTTGAATGCATATTCAGTGAAGGGAACCTAACATGAAGTAGATTCAAAAGATCTAATATATTAGATGGAGGATTGCATAAATGGGTTATTTTATACAACTAGGGTCTGTATAATTGAAACAAATTGACAAATCATTCTCTTGCATCATTTCTTGTTATTTTCAAGTTAAATAATTTGATTTAAATGTTTCTACCGATATTTGCTATACACTACATAAAAAATGTCGGCTAATTAGCTGATTTGAAGTTTTTTAGGTCAAGAAAGACTTTGTAGCATAAAAACGAGGATTTGGGTTGTTGTTTGGTAAGTTTAAGCTTTTTCTCAAATCGCCTGATTTCATGTATGTATACAAATTCTTTCACTTTATTTCAATATCAAAGGATACAAGAACCCTTGAGAAGAAAATTGTGTACAAATTTGCTTATGGAAACTATATTTAATCTTTAAGATTTTTTTGTTATGCCCCCCATAACAGTGTTAGGGGCATGTTGTGTTACCCATGTTTGTCCATGCATCACAACCTGGTTAAGGTTTGCGTTAGGTCATTTCAGATTCAGTGATGGAGCATCTTTGTTCCTATCAACAAATTTCTAGCTTTTTTCAATGCATCTTATAACATTAGTGTTCTATGACAACGGTACTATTAAGATCTTGACAATTTTAACTAACCTAGAAGGCAATTTGTATACGAGTACATACATTTTCAGGTTTCCTTCATATTCTATGTAAACTTGTGACAGAGAAATTTGCTTGCACACTATGCAAGTATATGTATGAATGTAATCACTTGCAGATCATGTCAATTTCTGCAGATAAAGGCTAAAATAGATTTTTTTATTTCTTCTTTGGTAATAAACCCCCAAAAATCTGCTTCCTGTTTTTCACTGAAAGTCAAATTAGTACCATTTAGGAAGGGAGCTGCGGTGACTTAGTTGGAAGAGCATCGGACTCGAAATCTGAGTCTAAGGGTTCAGTACTTGTCCAGACCAGCACGGGTCAGCTGCCTCAGTGCATCATTGGGAAAGGCACTTAGCTTCTATTTCCTCTGCATGATATAGCCAATAATGTGCTAAAAGTGCCATTATAACACACAACCCCCCCCCCCCCAAAAAAAAAAAAAAGTGGACAAAATTAGGACCTGCTTGCAAAAACAAATTAGAACTTTTTTCACCCAGGAAAACTAAATGTTTCCAATCATGTCATTTGTTCATTGTTATTGCAGGTGTCCCTGGTATATGGACAGATGAACGAGCCTCCAGGAGCTCGTGCCCGAGTCGCCTTGACAGGATTGACAGTAGCTGAATATTTCCGTGACCAAGAAGGACAGGATGTGTTGCTCTTCATTGACAACATTTTTAGATTTACCCAGGCTGGCTCAGAGGTAAATGGAGTTCAAGCAAAAAAAATGCTGTACAATTTTCAAAAGTTCGTGCATAGTGGTGTATATTCTGATTGTATGTACAGATGAATGACTTTGCTGTCGAGTTCACGTTTGAAATTATTTTGTTTGTAAGACTCTTAATTAAAAGTTTGGATTTTATCCAAGCTGCTAAATTGATAATGATTTTATGCAAAATTAATATTTGTAAAAACATGTTACTGCTTCACTAAAGGCTGTTCCATTTAAACATGCATGGTACCCATTGAAGTCAGTTTCTAACAAATCTATTCAACGCTACTCTGATTACTCGAAGAGTTCATATGAAAATTATAAAAAAATCTAAATTACAACTATGTATGACTACTCCAAATTGAAAGTGCCTTCCATGCATCCCAAGTATGTTTTATTGGAACAGGGATTTCTCCTGGATTTCCACACGGGGGGAATGACTCCTGGCCGTTGCTGGGGGTGGGGGGGTAGTTTTAAGGGGCAATTTTTATTATGAAAACAGTGTCTATGAATAGATCCCTTATGGGATTTTTGAAGAAACGTGTATGTGATAAATAACTTTTAATGAATAAAGACAAAACTTTATTGTTTATCTTCATTATTAGCACAATGGCAGTAATCATGTGTTACAGCAATTGCACTACATCGTATGCATTAGAACTTAATGTGACAGCAAAGACATTACCTCTGAATATTGAAAACTGCATGTCGGCCATTATACAGCCTCATCAAGTGCAGTTGGTAAAATGCTTTTTAACCAGGTTATAAATGAAAGTGTCTCATTGCTCAATTGCCAGAAAGTTGCCTTGTAAGTGCTTTATAATGGCAGTTTATCTAGAAGTCAAGTACTTTATTAAGGCAGTTGATCTAAAGTCAAATGCTTTATTATGGCAGTTGATTTAGAAGTCCGGTGCTTTATTATGGCGATTGATCTAGAAGTCAAGTGCTTTATTATGGCGGTTGATCTAGAAGTCAAGTGCTTTATTGCAGTTGATCTAGAAGTCAAGTGCTTTATTATGGCAGTTGATCTAGAAGTCAAGTGCTTTATTATGGCGGTTGATCTAAAAGTCGAGTGCTTTATTATGGCAGTTGATCTAGAAGTCAAGTGCTTTATTATGGCAGTCGATCTAGAAGTCAAGTGCTTTATTATGGCAGTTGATCTAGAAGTCAAGTGCTTACATTATGGCAGTTGATCTAGAAGTCAAGTGCTTTATTATGGCGGTTGATCTAGAAGTCTAGTGCTTTATTATGGCGCTTCATCTAGAAAGTCAAGTGCTTTATTATGGCGGTTGATCTAGAAAAGTGCTTTATTATGGCGATTGATCTAGAAGTCAAGTGCTTTATTATGGCGGTTGATCTAGAAGTCAAGTGCTTTAGTATGGCAGTTGATCTAGACGTCAAGTGCTTTATTATGGCAGTCAATCTAGAAGTCGAGTGCTTTATTATGGCAGTTGATCATTTCATTTGATCTAGAAGTCAAGTGCTTACATTATGGCAGTTGATCTAGAAGTCAAGTGCTTTATTATGGCGATTGATCTAGAAGTCAAGTGCTTTATTATGGCGGTTGATCTAGAAGTCAAGTGCTTTAGTATGGCAGTTGATCTAGACGTCAAGTGCTTTATTATGGCAGTCAATCTAGAAGTTGAGTGCTTTTTTATGGCAGTTGATCATTTCAGTTGATCTAGAAGTCAAGTGCTTACATTATGGCAGTTGATCTAGAAGTCAAGTGCTTTATTATGGTGGTTCATCTAGAAGTCAAGTGCTTTATTATTGCGGTTCATCTAGAAGTCAAGTGCTTTATTATGGCAGTTGATCTAGAAAAGTGCTTTATTATGGCAGTTGATGTAGAAGTCAAGTGCTTTATTATGGTGGTTGATCTAGAAGTCAAGTGCTTTATTATGGCAGTTGATCTAGAAGTCATGTGCTTTATTATGGCGGTTGATCTAGAAGTCAATTGCCTATTATGGCAGTTGATCTAGAAGTCAAGTGCTTTATTATGGCAGTTGATCTAGAAGTCAAATGCTTTATTATGGAGGTTGATCTAGAAGCTTGATTTTCATTTGCTTTTTTATAAGAAGGGGTTCATTAAATTTAGCAGTGATTCATAAAAATTTGCTTCCTGTCGAAAAGACTGGTTATGTTTGCATATTCACTCTGGGTTACATCATGATAGAAGTCCTTATTTAGCTGTGATGCACTTGCATGTTAAAAGACTACATTACATTTATGTCATAGTCAAATACAAAACGGTAAAGGGATATTATGTTGCTGATACTATGCATGGGAATTTTACAGATCAATCCCAAGTTAATGCATTCACAGGTATAATATGTACACTTGGCAATGGATTAAGAGTTACTTCCCAACACAAGTTCCTGTGGTTAAGGTGCTGCCGAGCAAATGGTGTCAAGTAGGGCCCTTGGCAATGCACCAATAGCTAAACGTTCTAATACTTTTAGTATTACTAATATTTGTCAGTAATTTTCATAATTTGTTATTGTACAGGTATCTGCCTTACTGGGACGTATTCCATCAGCCGTAGGTTATCAGCCAACACTGGCTACTGATATGGGTACCATGCAGGAGAGAATTACCACCACCAAGAAAGGATCCATCACTTCAGTACAGGTCAGTTTTATAGAGCTACTAAGATTATGTTCTCACTTGTCACAAAGGTGCACTGTATGTTGGCTGTAGATGTAAACTCTTTATAATTAGCATTATTCAGTCAGATATGAAATTCACTGCAACTTGATACAGTTTAAATTGTGTAAAAGTTTCTTTTTAGGATCAGATTTAAATTTAAACTTTTATTAGGGCCTATCTGTATTGCATTGGCAAAGATTAGTGTTATTTTTCCATTGGCTTGAGTTTTTGTGAAGATTTTGTTATGTGAGGTACATACAGTAGATTAACTATTTTTTGTGGGTTCAAACCACAAATTGTATGACACCAGAAACAATCAAATTCCAAACCTTGAATTTAAGTACTGGCAAAATATCATTTTCGCAGAACCACAATATTTGATACAACAAAAGTCACATTAACTCAGTTGGTAGAGTGTTGGACTCTTAAACCAGGGGTCGGGGGTTCAATATCCACCCAGGCCAGACCGGGTTGGCTGCTTTGGTGTGTCCTTGGAAAAGGCACTTAATTCCCATTTCCTAAGAATGATATAGCCAACGTGTTAAAAGTGCCATTAAAACCAACAAAACAAAACAAAAAAAAAAAAAAATGTATAGCAAGACATTGTGTTCTGCATTAACTTTGAAAGTTTGCTGTCAGTTTATAGCAAGACAGTGTGTTCTGCATTAACTTTGAAATAGTGATGTCAGTTTATAGCAAGACAGTGTGTTCTGCATTAATTTTGAAAGAGTGCTGTCAGTTTATAGCAAGACTCTGTTCTGCATTAATTTTGAAATAGTGATGTCAGTTTATAGCAAGACAGTGTGTTCTGCATTAACTTTGAAAGAGTGCTGTCAGTTTATAGCAAGACAGTGTGTTCTGCATTAATTTTGAAATAGTGATGTCAGTTTATAGCAAGACAGTGTGTTCTGCATTAATTTTGAAAGAGTGCTGTCAGTTTATAGCAATTCTCTGTTCTGCATTAATTTTGAAATAGTGATGTCAGTTTATAGCAAGACAGTGTGTTCTGCATTAATTTTGAAAGTGATGTCAGTTTATAGCAAGACTGTGTTCTGCATCAACTTTGAGGAAGTGCTGTCAATTTGTAGCAAGACATGCTGTTCTGCATTAACTTTGAGACCGTGCTGTCAGTTTATAGCAAGACATAGTGTTCTGCATTAACCCTGATAACAGTAAAGTTGCAATGTTTACACATGTAAATGAACATGCATGTATTTGTCAGAGATGCAGGAACTGCCAGTTCCAATTAAATATATAGCTGTTTAGTAGGATTTTTCTGTCACTTCTTTTGTTATAGTATGTATGATTTTCACATTGAATGCAGCATCACCAGGAAAAAGCAGATGTTGAAGAGAATTGGTTGTAGTGCACATTATACAACATTACACATCAGTTGATTTACTGATAATGCTAATCAAAATGTCATTAAATTACATTATTTAATTTTGAAACACAGGTTTGTTAATATAACTGTTCATTTATTTTAAAGATATGCAGATTCAAGTTGTAAGCCACTGCATTGTTTCTTAGACATTGTGCTCATACAAAAGCATCCTATGCACATGTCCGGCAGTACATTCGGTTGCACTGTGGATTTTCATCATGTAGGTATATGTAACAGTAGGAAACAATATCGCAACGATCCTAGAGACATTTGACTGAAATTGTCACCTTGATACAGTGCTGTCAGTTTATAGCAAGACAGTGTTCTCATTAACCTTGATACAATGCTGTTAGTTTATAGCTATATAGTGTTGTCATGAACTTTGATAAAATGCTGTCACTTAATAGCCAGACAGTGTTCTTATTAACCTTGATACAGTGCTGTCAGTTTATAGTTAGACAGTGTTATTAACCTTGATACAGTGCTGTCAGTTTATAGCTAGACAGTGTTCTCCATTAACCTTGGTGTAGTGCTATCAGTGTATAACAAGACAGTGTACTGCATTAACTTCGAGAAAGTGCTGTCAGTTTATAGTAAGACAGTGTTCTCATTAATCTTGGTACAGTGCTGTCAGTTTATAGCTAGACCATGTTCTCATTGATCTTGATACAGTGCTGTTCGTTTATAGCTAGACAGTGGTATGCATTAACCTTGATACAGTGCTGTCAGTTTATAGCAAGACAGTGTTTTCATTAACCTTTGATTCAGTGCTGTCAGTTTATAGCAAGACACAATGTTCTGCATTAACCTTGATACAGTGCTGTCAGTTTATAGCCAGACATAATGTTCTGCATTAACCTTGATACAGTGCTGTCAGTTTATAGCCAGACATAATGTTCTGCATTAACCTTGATGCACTGCTGTTCGTTTATAGCTAGACAGTGGTATGCATTAACCTTGGTACAGTGCTGTCAGTTTATAGCTAGACCATGTTCTCATTAATCTTGATACAGTGCTGTTCGTTTATAGCTAGACAGTGGTATGCATTAACCTAGGTACAGTACTGTCAGTTTATAGTAAGACCGTGGTATGCATTAACCTAGGTACAGTGCTGTCAGTTTATAGTAAGACATAATGTTCTGCATTAACCTTGATACAGTGCTGACAGTTTATAGCAAGACAGGACATAGTGTTGCTCTGTTAATTCTGATTTAGTTGTGTGAACTTATAGAAAGACATAGTGTTCTGCATTAACCTCAAGTCAGTGCTGTCAGTCAGTTTATAGCAGGACATGGTCTGCATGAATCCTGGTTCAATTCTCTGAGCTTACAGAAGGACATAGTGTTCTGCATTAACCTCGAGTCAATACTGTGAGTCTGTGAGTTTCACACTTATGTATTTTGTGTTCCACAGGCCATTTACGTGCCAGCTGACGACTTGACTGACCCTGCTCCTGCCACCACTTTTGCTCACTTGGACGCCACCACCGTGTTGTCCCGTGGCATTGCTGAGTTGGGTATCTATCCCGCTGTGGATCCTCTTGACTCAATCTCTCGTATCTTGGATCCCAATGTCATAGGCATGGAGCACTACCTTGTGGCCAGAGGAGTACAGAAAATTCTGCAGGTAAGAGTCACTGCTCCTGATGTAAATCAAGGTACCAGGAAGAAATATTTTTTTCTACTGAACAGAATCCCACTCCATTGCAAGTTTTTTTTTCTAGGTTGATTAGGAATGTGACTTGGACCCATTGGTCATGGAACATGAATAGGCTTAGGTCTTGTTTGGTTTGGTTTTTTAACAGCAAATCAACATAGGAAAGGTTATACCATGAAAATACAATAGATATAACGTGCCTTCCCCAGAGAGACGCCATGGCAACCAACCCGGCTTGGTCTTGGCAGGATTGGAGCCTGCACATTTCTGGTTGTGAGTCAGGCTCATTATAAACATCGTCATGGTGAAAAAAATTACATCGGCTAGAATGAAATTTTTAGAAGCGATTGCTCTAAATTGAAAATTCTGAATAATTTATAGATATTCCATAATGGAATACAGAGATCTGTGCCTGAAAAATTTGTTTACACCACTCAAGGGACTAATGTAGGTTCTCGAATTACTAGTCCCCAGGAGATTTTCGTAGTCCTCAAGAAGCTAATACCTTCAAATTTGTGGCATGTTCCAGTCAGATACACACCTCCATTGCATCACAGGAATCTGATGTTCCATTTTAAAAATGGGGCGATAATTAAAAATTGTCCAGATAAATGCCATCGATTTTTGACATTTTTGTGGGTACATTTTAATTCTAGGCCCATTTCAAAGATCGAACATCTAATTCACAAAACCTGGTATTTTGTGAGGGCAGCCATTTGCAATACTCCATAACCAATCAGATCTCATGTAATCTAGTCCTTGTCATTGAGGTGCAGGGCCATCATGTTAGTGTGACAAAGTCAGATGTCTTGATGTCAAAAAAACATTGTTGCTTATATCATCGGATGTGTCAAAGTTTCATTATGAATTTTGTTATTTGTATAGTTTTTTTATATAACTGTATAGACTGGATTGGATCATTTCTTTTTGATGTTGTTGGTTTTCTTGTTTTTGTTTTTATGACTAGTCCGATGGACTGGCCACAAGCAAAATTCCACTAGTCCCCCAACACTTTGACTAGCCATGAGTGACACTCTAGCATAAATGTTGAACCCTGGAATAGTTCTTCTTTTACATTTAGATTGGAGCACTTTTTCAGCCCGTAAATAGCAATAAGAAAATTCCAAATTAACAAGAACAACAAGCTATATATATATATATATATATCAATCATATTCAGGTTGTAATCATTTTACTGAAGGATTGTGCAGAAACATTTTCCACTTTAAGTATTTCAGCTTTTTTTTCTTCACAGATTGTATATAGTCATGGGGCAGTCAATTTGTTTTGTGCAATATTTTTAAATCCACTCATCCACAGTATTGGATGCAACAAGAAATTTGAATTCTGAACCAGATCAAACAGCAGGGAAATTTGACTTGTCTGTTTTGATCCCTTCACTATGTGATATGGAGATGGGGAAGGGGAATATAGTTATCTCTGTGTCTGTCTATCTGCAAACATTTTCATTTATGGAGCACAACTCTCACACTGTTTAAGATAATGCCATGAAATTTGATACACATATTAAACAAGTGTCCTAGATGTGCCTTTTGCTATTCACAACTCGTCAGTTTCAATATTGTCAATATTTTTGTCTCTTTTTCTGTCCATACATCCAGCCATCATCAGCACTTTTGTTTCTGGGGCAAAACAACAAAACCATTAAAGATATTGCCATGAAACTTGTTACACATATTAGACTAGTGGTCCAGATGTGCCTTTTACTTTGCACAATTCTTCAGTTTCAGTATTTTAAATGTTTTTGTGAGTGTTTCTTTTTAATGTATGTTTATGTGTTCTCACTAACTTGAACACTACTGATCACTCTCTTAATGAGAAAGTGGGCATTAAGACTGCAATTAATCTTGCCCCCCTCACTGCATATACAATAAAACTTTGGAATGTCCTTAATGTTTTGCTTGAAAATATCAGTTTTAAATTTTATTTACATGTGATCAAGTAAAAAGTTCGCAAGATAGTCTCTCTCTTGTTAACTTTAAATGACATAAGCACAACATCAGGTTTTGTTTTTATTGTTTCTTGACATTTTGAACAGATGTAACATTTTTCACAACTTCCAATTCTGTGCCATATATATTATCATACTAGTAATCTAGATGTGCCTTTCTTTATTGAGAAATTGTCGACTTCAGTATGTTAGGGTAGGGGATATAAATGAATCTGTCTTTTTGTTTCACTTGCAAGTATAATTGATGGAACTATGTCATAATGAACTAATTAACAGGGGTTATTAAGACCATCCAACATTCCAGTTGAAACATTTGCCATCAATCAAACACGGTTGGAGTAAGCGTTGAAAACTTAAATGTACCAACTGCCAATAAATGGGGCTTTTAAAGCAGGTTTGGAAGAATATTATATTTGTATCCCCCAGTTATGTAGTATGGGGGAATATAGCTATCACTGTGTGTGCCTGTCTGTCTGTCTGTCCCTAACATTTTTGTTTCGGAATTATAACTAAAACCATGAAGATTACAAGGGACAGTTTTTATGCACAAATTTGATGCCACACCAAACAGCCTAATTTAAAAATTCATAAAAAGTAGACCTCGCCAGTGAGGTCAAAAAGGTCCATAGTTTTGGATAAGTATAATAAATCAAACATAAGAATATCATTCTTTTGACCTGACAAGTCATGGAAGCTCATAGCAAAAGAAGTTGATGCACCCCAGTCCCAAATTCACATGTGCATTTTTCATGTCCGAAGGTCATTTTTAACACACAAACACACAGTGATGCTGACAGTTCAAATGCAGGCCCTTTCCCTATGTGATAATTTTGAAAAACATTGTGTACTAAACAGCTTGATGCAGTTCAAAATAGTTGCCATCCAGGCTGTTTTTGAGATATTCTACTTGCCTTGTACCCAGTGTGTCTACTGCTATGGTTGGCTAGCTCTGCTTCCTAGCATCCTATTGGTATTTCACTGTCTAGATACTGTTAAGTAATTGGGGGAGGTGTGCATACCTCACATCAATTTCAAGAAGCCTGAAACGCCTAATTCACAAATATATCCATATCCATATCTTTGATTATGAAACAATAATAGCTGAAAAAGTTACATGGTAGCCTAAAGTTAAGAAATTGTACAGGGGACAATTTATGAAACTATCCCTTGCTACCTAAGGTTTTTCAGCCAAATTTGGTACACATCAAGCAAGTTGTGTTAATGTGCCTTTTGATGCTTATAATTTTCTGCATTCAGTAATTTTTGTGTCCCTGGAAACAAGGTTTAGCACAAATAGTATATAAATTGAGAGTGCTTTCAGTAGGAGTCTTTCCATGTGCAGGGGACCACAGGAATGTCACTTCTTGACGACTCTTATTTCTGTTTTGTAATCACTTGTAGCCTATGTACAAACCTCACATATCAATACTAGAGGTGGATAATCGATACAAAATGATACTTACCTTATAAAAGTTACCTCCAATCTAAAACAGCTATGAATAATAACTAGTCATTACCCTTAATGTTTATGTGTATTGATGTGTATATTGGGTTGTTGATTATGATACATATCTGTATGTGGCACAGGCATATCATTTCACTGCAGCTAAAATGGTACAATTAGGTTCACAAAGGAAGTCCTAATTATTTTAATTGTTATATCCACGACAGATATACCAAAGATGTAATGAAACAAGTTTCATATTTTACATTACTATTGGTTGACAAGTTAGTGAATAAATCAAGTTTCTGCTGGACATCATCACAAGATGGGGTATTTAGAAGTTGTTCAAGAAAGATGTGTCTGCCTTTTAACATTTTTCTGCACAAGAAGGTCAAAGATTGTTTTGTACTTGTTGCAGTCTAATAGTTTTGCAACAACTTTGTTATACCGAAACATTTCATTAGGGTTCTCCAGGATGGCAAAATCTGTGTAAAAGTGTACATAATTTTTAATCTGGACGCATAATTCCAACAGCTGAGTCCTAGGTACGCAACTTTTTTTTTTTGGTAACTTTTCTTTTATTTGATCTGTTTCAGCAGAGTGAGTATCAACCATGTAGTGTATGGGTTATCAAATAGTCCAAGTGATCATAAAGGGATTAGGTGAAATTGCATAGGTCAGATGTTAGTAGATAGGAGATTATGACACCTGTCTGCTGGTGCCTAATCATCGTTTTAATCAGAAGACTAATTACACACATGCTTTGACAAGTCACTTTGATAAACATCACTCAGCACAATTTAATCCATCATACTTTATATCCTTCCACAATGTTTGGAACACATGCATTTTATTGTATACCATATTTAGAAAAACAGTCCCAAGATCTTGTGGACTTGTTTTGTTTGTCGAAGAAAAATTAACTTCCTTGGTAATTGTCATAAAATCAGATGTTTTTTGCTGTCGTATACAGATATACCTTAGTTTTTGAGCGACTATAAAATGTGTGCTTTTTCAATGGCATCTTGACACAATTTGATGAGGGTGATGGAGGATGACCCTGGATTTAATTGTGACCCTAAATATACAGTGGAAAAGTTTGTTACAGCTTGTTAAAGGAAAAAGTTAATGTAGTATCACATTTATCACGGTTTTAAATTGTGTTAGATTTCATTCTTTTATAATAATATTAAAATATTTCACAATGAATGAGCATTAGCAATCTGATTTTTCAAATTTGTTCAAATGATGCTCATCTGCCATCAAATATGGCAGCTATGACTAAAATTAGAAAAACCTTTAAGTGACTTCTCAAAAACTGCTAAACAGAATTTGACCAAATTAAACGGAAAGCATCCTGGTATGAATGACGTTCAGATTTGTTGAAATTATGCTGATTCGCCATCGAATATGGCCACCATTACTAAAAATAGAAAAAACTTTAAATGACTTCTTTTAAAAAAACAACTTCACAGAATTTGACCAAATTTTACAGAAAGCGTCCTGGCATAGATGGCTTTCAGTTTTGTAGAAAGGTCAATCTGCACTCAGATATGGCCTTAGTTACTGAAAATAGAAAAATATTTAAATGACTTTGTCTAAAAACTGCTGAACAGAAGTTGGCTAAATTTGACAAAAATCATCCTTGCATAGATGACCTTTGAATTTGTACAAATGATGTCAATCTGCTGTCACTTGTGCACAGATACCTTTACTTACAATAGAAAAATCTTTAAATGACTATTTTTCAAAAAACAACTCTACACAAATTGGTTAACTTTAACAGAAAGCGTAAAGGCTTTTCAAGTTTTTACAAATGATACCGATCTGCCATCTAATATGGCCACCATTACTAAAAATAAAAAGAATTTGAAACGACTTTTTAAACTGCTCATCAAAATTTGAGCATATTTGAGAAGAAGAAAAAATGTGACATTAAGGGTTTTCAAATTTGTACAAATGATTTCAATATGGCAATTGTTACTAAAAAGAGAAAACCCTTTCAGACCAAATTGGACAAAAAGCATCTTGGAATGAAGGGATTTTAAATTTGTAGAAATGATTCCAATCTGCCATAAAATATGGCTGCTGCTAGTAAAAATAGAAAAACTTTTAATAACTTCATCTAAAAAAAATTGCTGACCAGAATTTGACCAAATTTGACAGAAAGTATCCTAGGTTGAAAGACGCTGATCCCCATCAAATATGGCATGTCAAAAAAACCGCTTGGCAGAATTTGACCAGCTCTGACAGAAAGCATCCTAGCACAGAGGCCTTTCAATATTTGACAGATGATGTTGATGTGCCATCAAATATGAATGGAGGTATAATAAAACAAACCCTGAAGCAATTCTTTTCATAATATATGCAGTCAACAGCATTGGAATGAATTTCTTCAGAAAGCATCCTATTGATCCAGATAATTTGACCAACTGCTCTTGCATTTGGCTATTGGTCAGATGTCACTGAGGTGAGTGATCTCTGGCCAGATTGAGCCTCTTGTTAGAGTCACAAATTACAATCATCCTAATGAAATAAGCTTTGTGATGGAAAAACTACAATCAATGACAACAAATACAGGCAGAGGTAAGTAGATGGCACCCCATTGCATAATGCCAGCTTTTTGAAAATTGTGTACGATATGAATGCCATTTGAATTGGTGATACTTTGATGGCTCGCCATTGCATATTGCCAGCGTTTTGAAAATTTTGTATGATATGAAGCCATTTGAATTGGTGATACTTTGATGGCACCCCATTGCATATTGCCAGCTTTTTGAAAATTGTGTACAATATGAATGCCATTTGAATTGGTGATACTTTGATGGTTCGCCATTGCATATTGCCAGCTTTTTGACAATTGTGTACGATATGAATGCCATTTGAATTGATGATACTTTGATGGCACCCCAATGCATATTGCCAGCTTTTTGACAATTGTGTATGATATGGAATGAATGCCATTTGAATTGGTGATACTTAGATGGCTCACCATTGCATATCTCCAAAGAAAGGATGGACAAGTAAATAGGTACATACAAGTTTACTTTATATTTTTGAGGCAACAACTTTCTTCAGGACAGCATTGATATCCTCATCATGGGCAAATTAAAATTGTACAAGGTCCGTGTTTCCTTTGTGTTCTTGGGCTTCAAGACTGCATTACATTATCACTGTACTTGGGATAAAAAAAAGAGAAAGTACAGAGTACAAATTAACTTGCTATATGTTGTGTATGTTGTATAACTTAAAGTTTCTACAAGAAATTATTACAGTACTTGATCCTGAAAAACTTTTTTAAGAAACACAATCAATAGGACATTTTTCTAATAGATTGCAATAAAAAAAATCCGAAAACTACATATGTGATTACTAAATATACATGTGTAGTAGAACTAGTTCTCAGCAAGTTCACATTATCCTGGGTATGGACAGGTTAAAAAACTAATACATCAAAGTTTACTTTTTGTCTTTTTTAGGACTACAAGTCATTACAAGACATTATTGCTATCCTGGGTATGGACGAGTTGTCAGAAGAGGACAAGTTGACTGTGGCTCGAGCCAGGAAGATACAGAAATTCCTCTCCCAGCCTTTCCAGGTGGCCGAAGTATTTACAGGCTCTGAGGGCAAATATGTGCCATTGAAAGAAACCATTAAAGGATTTGCTTCAATTCTAAAGGGTACATACCTTGCAGGTTTTTTTTTTTTTTTTTAGTGTTGGTTTCCTTTAAAATACTGTCTATACTCGCATATAATCCAGGTCCAAAGGCAAACAGCATAAACCCTGATCTGCCGTTGTGCAATGCGCTGGCAGATCAGAGTCTATGTTCTACTGATTAGTCCTTACAAACTGCATATACCCAGATCTGCCGGCTCATTATGCAACAGCAGATCCGGGTCTATGCAGTTTGCAGTTGGTATTGGCTTATACACGAGTACATATGGTAAATAGAGTTTAGAAGAAGCAAAGATTTTACTCTTTCTGTATGTGAAGTATAGTATTTCAGAGAGAAATAACATCAGTGGAAAGAATTCATTGACGGATTTTATGATACCCTCAAGCGTAGATAGTGTGATTTTATTATCGAGGGCAGATGCACCTTACTGAAGGAAACCATACATAGAAAGAAAGCTAACATAAAAGGTATCTACAAAATACATTGCGACACTTGTGTAAAACTTGGACTTCTTTGAGAGAAAATACATATTTTTGAAGGAAACTATATAAAGATACTTTTCTGGTGGTGTTTAGCATGGTTTTCTTGGGGAAATCTTGTCCATAATAAAAGACAAAACTCTAATTCTAACATGTGCAAATGTATAGCAGTTTCTGATTTTACGAAAGTCAAAATTTGCAGCAGTAAAATCCATGATATACTGGAATTTTGATGCCATTGTGACTACTCTCTTTGTGACGTCGTACCAGCTAGAATTGCTGTATTTTGACATTTTCAGAAGTGTGTTGGAATGGGGATAACAGTCTTGTGTTTGGGTTTTCAGGACAACATTAGTGTCCATGGCTCTTTCATAGGTACAGAAACTGTCTGCTTCAGCAACGTTAGGACCATTGACATTTCCTGGAGGAATGAAGTTATTTGTGAGTCCCGACTTCCTTGTGCAAGAGAAGCGCACTTGGGCTTCTTATTGCTTAGGTGGATATGTTTACAGATGGAGGGGAGATTGTTCATCAGACTCTAGTTCCCCACTTTCCAGGGAGAGAGGCACAGTCTTCCCCTCCTCCATGAGCAGGGTGCATGGAACATCTTCAGAAGAAAGTCTCTATGTAGAGGCAAACGAACCATCACTTTATCTCAGACTATCAAAATTAGCTCTTCAGTATGCTACCAAACTGTCTTCTAATCCATCTAACCCCACATATGATAGGCCCAAATTCCGAATCTTGTACGTTCAGAAACCAATCTTCATTCCACCTTTTGGCATACGAATTCGTCCTCACTTAGAAACAGCAAAAATCAGTGTTGGAAATAGTGCAAAATTCTATATTTTCAAATCACCGTTGTGGTTATCAAAACCTCCTAAATAATATTTGATCTTTGTGAATTCAAAAAGTCTTCAACAAATCCTCTCCCTTTTCAGAGTAAATTCAGTGAAATCATAGGTTTGTATCGTAACCATTCGTCTCTGTATACAGACGGTTTGAAAGAAGGAGACCAAGTTGGAGCTGCCAGTGCAACACCCCATGACGCCATCTTGAGCTGGATAAGGCCTCAATTTTCATTGCAGAAACTACAGTCATACTCAGATCTTTGAACTACATTGAAACCTCTAAAAACAAATTAAATCTTTTCGTATTCCCTTTCTACATTGAAAGCCTTGCAGAATCTAAAATCTGACAACCCGTTAATATCACAGATATTACAGAAACAATGTTCTCATACAGTCTGGGAAAAGTATTCTGTAGGCTGCCTAATCATTGGTATATAGGGTAATGAAAGGGCAGATAAGATAAAGCAGCCAAAGCTGCCCTTCAGTCACCCATTTCCAAATGGAAGATTCCACATACTGACTTCATTTATTGTATAAATCGGCATGTTCAACATACTTGGCAAAATATGTGGAGTGAAAACTACACAAACAAACTTAAGAACATCAAACCCACTATTGGTGAGTGGTATCCCTTATATAGAACAAATTGGAGAGATGAGATGGTATTGTGGCTATCGCATTTTAGACACATATCTGACTTGTGCATACCTCCTGACAGATGAACCTCGATCGGAGTGTGTACTCTGCCAGTGTCCACCAACAGTGGAGCACATTCTTGTCGAGTGTGTTGATTTCCACCTTGTGAGACAGAAGTATTTTGACATGAACTGCTTGAAGAAAATGTGAAGACATACCACCTGAGAAAATCTTTTCAAGGGAATGTGGTTTATACAACAAATTTTAATAATGTTTTAAATATTTTACTTGTAGTGCCTTTATCTGTTATTTTATATATATTGTACAGTTTATACATACCACCTGAGAAAATCTTTTCAAGGGAATGTGGTTTATACAACAAATTTTAATAATGTTTTAAATATTTTACTTGTAGTGCCTTTATCTGTTATTTTATATATATTGTACAGTTTATGTTTTATATTTTATCTTGTACTGAATTTTAAATTTTTTGGAAGGGTTCAACTTCCTAAATTTTTGTGCAATTCATTTTGACATTTTTCGAACTTAACCTTTTGTTGGCACTACATTACCACTTTTGTGCTGAGGTGCCATAAAACACTACTGCATGCATACAATCTCCGTAAGCAGAGAGCGGACAATGAACCCATTAAATCCCCTTCTCCAAGGAGGGATATAAGAAGGGATGCTTCTGTCTCGTCACATAAGCAAAAATGGGATGACAAAATCTAGTGTGGCCCTTGGTGGAGTTGGTGAGTTGATGCAAAAGTTGTGACAAAGCTAAGAGGTGGCCAGACAGTAGAATTGGGTGGTCTGTCCTCTCTTCTATGCCGCTAGTTTTTGCGTCCAGTTACAGGTCGATTCACCCGTTTGGATCTGTCATCCTCTCGCCTTGGACTTGAGTGTTTCCAGGTGGGGATATCGGCATGGACCTGGGCCCGTCTCTGTTAAGTCCCTTGAGGCTTTGGAACTTGAGGCTCATATGCTAATTACTATAGCTTTCTATGCAATTTTTTTGTGTGGCTTGCTTCAGTCTTTTGAAGGATCAGTTGTTGTCTCCGGCTGTTTTGCAGAGTTAGTTGGAGGTCGTTGCCAAGACATCAAACGATGCACTCTTGATGTCCATGGTGCTCTCTGCAGAGTTTCTCCAGCTTTGTAGAGATGCTGCCTTGGAAACCTCAAAGGTTTTAATATAGCATAGCACAAGCCTTTTGAGGGCCACCCTGCTTGATGCGGAGATGTTACTTGAAGGGCTAATCCTTATAGTGGCCCTGAAAGACTTGAGGGATCAGTAAACCTGTTTCTGGTTGTGGCACTGGGCCCAGCATAGGTGGAACCTTTTATGTGTTCTTTGGTTGTTGCCTAAACCTTCTTATGAACTTGAGTGAAGCTTCCTTCGAGAACCTTACCTTTTGAAACAGTCTACTTTCTCTCCCTGGCGTCAACGAGAATGAGTGAAATTCACCTGGATTTCTGGCCAAGAATCAGCTACCTTCGATCCTATTGAAATTCACAGTCGTATCTATGCAGGGGATGATCAATGTAGACTCCTTTGCCCAATTAAAGCTTTCTTAAAAAAAAAAATTTTAATAGCTAGATCAGAAGTGAAAAGAAAGGGTTGAAGCCATCTTTTTCTCCCTTTCAAAGTTACCTCGGATGTTTCAGCAGCCACCATCTCAAGGTGGATTGTTCTAACTAAAGAGCTTATCAGTCTCCATTTAAGAGAGATCTCTCTTTCATGAGAATAAAAGCCCAAGAGGTTAGAGCTATTGCTGCATCTTAGATCTTTCTTAATTATTCATCTCTGGATCACATCATGAAAGCTGCCTTTTGGTGGTCTTGTTGCGCCTTCTCTTTGTTCTGCCTTTTATCAATATTGCACAAGAGCGAAGGCATTTATGCATTAGGTCCAATTGTGCCAGCCTAAAAAGTTGTTAAGCCATCCTGCAGTCTGCAATAGAGCACCCTACCTACGTCAGTCACTAATTGGAGGAGGGACTAATCACATTGGACAAGGATAAGCACCAGGAAAACAGATAAATATTACATAAAAATTAGTTTTACTCCCAAAAAACTACATATATGTGATGGTAAAACCACCATTACTGTCCTCGCATCCTTCATTACATGACTGTTACTCCCTAAATATTAGATGTTATTACCTTCCTCATCACCATTGTCATCATCATCATCAGTTTAAGTGCTTGATATTGATGCTGATTCTTTAATCGATGTAATTTGATTTTCAGGTGAATACGACCACCTGCCTGAAGTTGCCTTCTACATGGTTGGACCAATTGAGGAGGTGGTTGCTAAAGCAGAGAAATTGGCAAAGGAACAATCTTAACTGGCACCAGACTGTAGCAGTTTATCTTAATTTTAATACTGTAGAAAAATTATAATTGGCTGTGTTTGCATCAAAGACTGAAGATGATATATTACTGTGTGACTAGAAGAAACGGGTGATATTTATGACCTAATATGAACGCTGACAATATCGACAGAATTTTTTTCTCTTACAAGAAAATGTACTTTTACATTTAATAAAGTTTTGAATTATAGTACTGTATGGTTTTCATTAAAGAAGTTAAAAGTTGTGATTGTAATCTTTTAATTGTTGATCAAATTCATTATGCCAGGCACCAATTATATGACCAGTCCTTGTCCCCACTAAAGTACAGGCATCAATTGTGTGACCAATTCTTGTTCATTCTAAAGTACAAGCAAGCAAGCACCAATTGCATGACCAATACTTGTGTCCCCCTCTAAAGTACAAGCAGCCAAGCACCAATTGTGTGATTGTCCCATCTAAAGTGCAGGCAGCCAGGCACAAATTGTATGACCAATCCGTGTCCCCTATGAAGTACATGCAGTCGGTACCAATTATATGACCAATGCTTGTCCTTTCTAAACTACAGGCAGGCAGACACCAATTGTATGACCAATTGCTGTTCCCACTAAAGTACAGGCACCAATTATATGACCAATCCATGTCCCCATGAAAGTATAGGCAGTCAGACACCAATTGTATGACCAATCCATGTCGCCACAAAAGTATAGGCAGTCAGGCACCAATTGTATGACCAATCCATGTCCCCACGAAAGTATAGGCAGTCGGGCACCAATTGTATGACCAATCCATGTCCACACGAAAGTATAGGCAGTTGGACACCAATTGTATGACCAATCCATGTCCCCACAAAAGTATAGGCAGTCAGACACCAATTGTATGACCAGTCTTTGTTCTCTCTAAAGTACAGGCAGCCAGGCATCAGTTGTGTGACCAATCATTGTCCCCTCTAAAGTACAGGCAGCCAGGCATCAATTGTATGGCCAGTCCTTTTTCCCACAAAAGTACAGGCAGCCAGGTACCAATTGTATAACCAATCGCTGTCACCTCTGAAGTATAGGCAAGTAGTTATGTACCATGCAGTTGATTTGGTTGAATGACTATTTACAGAATATGATCTGCATTGTGGTGATGATTTCATGTGATTGCTTATAAGGTCATTTTGGCTCAAAGAAAAATGGTTTTTTTTGCAGAATAACTTTTGCGCTAGAGTAAGTTCCTTGACCAGATTTTGTTAATGGTTTGCACTTGGTGTAGCAAATAAACTTACATATTCTGGGGTCTAAAAGTCCGAGGTCATGGCAAAATCTAATAAAAAAAGGATTTCTGGACAAAAGTTTAGTTAGGTCATTGAGACCTGTTTGTCAATAATCACCCGAGTCGACCATGCCCTAGTGGTGCCTAAATAGAGAATTATTAAACACGGGAGTGGGCATATAATGTGCCATTCATGGCACTATTGTTTAGTTGGATATGGCTATGTAAATAATAAATGAATTGTATGTTAAACATTTCTGTGTTTATCTCTACTGATCATAAACCAGAAGAGCTTATGGGAAGGCATGTTGTCCATCTGTCCGGTAGCACAGGTTATCGCTACTTCCAAATACTTGGATTGACATGAAATTTTACACGTACATTAATACCAAGGTCTAGTTGGTCCTAAATTAGTGGTTTTCAAAGTATGGGTAGTGACCCAGTACTGGGTCGCAGAAAATGTCGGGTACTGGATTGCCTTGCTGATTCAAATTTTGTTCAATAGTTTAAAATACCATACACAATTACAACACCATTAGAATAAGATTAGAATTATTCAATGTATAGCATATTGTTTCGGTATTTGCACAGAGTTGCACATACACCTACTACGTATTACACACTACACACATGGATAAAAAAAAAAATCTAGTCCAAAGATATAACTGTTGGGTCACAGGCATAAACAATTTTCTTTAACTGGGTTGCGAGAATTTTTTTTTTGAAAACTAGTCCTAAATGATAATGCTGCCTATTTGCGACTATTATGCCCTCCACAGCAGTCATTTTGAAAAGCTTTTTATCACTGTTCCTCCTAAATGATTGGTCATGTCTTCATGGTGTTTCCACTAAAAGACTTTTGTCTAGTTGTACCTCCATGAAAATGGTGCCAATCTGATGTCCAAGATGGCAACTATAGTAGCCATCTTGAAAATCTTGTTATTGCTACTTGAGAATGGATGGTAACATACCAACATGGGATTTTCACCAAAAGACTTCTTACAACTTGTGATGTGTAGTTGGTCCTAGATGGTAGTCATCGTGAAAATCTTGTTATTGCTATTCTGCCTAAACGGAAAGTCATAATGACATGGTTTTCACCAAAAGATTTCTTATGATCTCTAGTTGGTCCTAAATAAAAATGGTGCAAAACTTCAGTCCAATATGGTTACCACAATGGCCATCTTGAAAATCTTGTTATCATTACTCCTCCCGAATGGATGGTGATGTTGACCTGGGGTTTTCACCAAAAGACTTTTAATGATGTCTAGTTGGTACTAAATGAAAATGGCACTGATTTTGCATCCGATCTAGCCACCACAGTGCCCAGTTTGAAAATCTTGTTATCGCTCGAGAATATCAAGATGGTTTTGAACACTTGGCAGTTAAAAAGAAGACAACTGTCATCTTCTATTCCTGGAAATTTGATCAGCCATCAGAGCACAAGTACTGGTACTTTGAGGGACTCCTGTTTATTTTGAATTCATGTATGAAAGATAATTTGTAGATTTAATGTCAACATGAAATAAATCTCATAATGCTTAGCTAAGACCAAATTGGCAGAGAAAATCTTAAACATAAACATCTCCACTGTATTTAAGGCTCCCATCAGGAAATACTTGAGGTTTTAAGGGTCAAATAATTGCAAAGGCATTGTGTAGTTAGTATGCAGTTGATGAATTTCTCTGTTAGATGATAGCTCGTTGGTTGGTTTGTAACCACCTAACAGTCCTAAAAAAGACGAGTTCCCAACTCTAAAGGAAACACATTGGTGTTGCCTGTCATGAACCATTTTCAGTTGGCCCTGTGCCTGTTGTATGCACTTGTTAAAGCAATGATCTTGCATTTGATTGGCTGAACTTGTTACTACTCTAGTGTTAGTATTTCTGAGTAGATTTTGGTCAAACTTGGTAATTAGACTTGTATGATCATATTAATGAGGTGATCTTGCATCTGATTGGCTGAACGTCGTGACCCAAAAGCCAGACTTTATAACCAAATTGTAATCAAACTTGGTAAAAAGACTAGTATAATGAAGATGCTGAATAAGTTTTATTATGACTGAGACCTATGCATATTAACAAGGTTATCTTGCATTTCATTGGCAGTTTTATTGCACTAGAGACTATTTATGTAGGGTTTTGATCAAACTTGGTAAATAGGCTTATTTTATCAAGATCTTGGATGTGTATGATTATGAGCGAGATTAACGCATAAGAATAAAAACCTGTTGTCAATTGATCTTCTGTTGGCTTGATGATGCTACCTAAAGACAATTTAACAGTTTAAATTAATCTGGATGTTTTTATACTGTTTTAAATGATGTTCCAAAAGTACATCTCTCCATCAGATATTACCAACAATGAACAGTATTTAAGGCATATTTACCATGATCATGAAAGTCCAATTAGTTACATGAAATTCACTCAGTTGTGGGAACAAATTAAACAGTATAAAATAAAATACTGAATTGAAAGAATGGTTAACTGAACAATCTACATAAACCACACAAGCAAGAATACTATTTGCATACAAAAGAGTTTGTTAGTCCAGTGGATAATCATTGGCAGGCAGGCAGACATTGTTGGCATGCAAGTATATGAAAAATATAACCGGATAAACTGACACTAATCTGAAATTACTAAACCAGTCCGACTTGATGATATATGAAATTGTACTATTGCAATAAATGGAGACAATAAAATCATACAATTGTAGTTTTGAAAAATCACCAAAAGAAATGGAACAAAGGAATACAAGATACAAGTGCCATGTCTGCTCCCAAGATTCACATTATTTCTTGGTCTGTGTATTATAAGCTATTCTGTGTTGCACTGTGTATCAGACAGAATCACATTTGCAGTAAAATTACAAAGGAATTGTCATTAATATAGATGAGTTGACGTTCAAATTTGTAAGTACAACAAAATTTAAATATTTATCATTTATTTGTGAACAAAAAAGGGTCATATTTGTTGAGATTTGTTAGAATTCAGGGGTATAATTTTGAACCAATGACCTATATTTGTATTGGCCTTTGTTCTTATTGTTTATTAAGTTGTTTTTCATTACAACTGTCACTGTATTATCATAGATGAGAAAGATGAAAAGTGCCTGATATACCAAAAGGTCAGAAAGAATATTTAAACACATCAGTGTATAAGAGCATTGAATATTTTATGATTTGGTGGAAGCTTTTTGGGCTATGGCAAAAAACTAGTTTGTTGGAAATACGGAGGACCAGTCTGACAGAAAATGAGACATGCATCAACATTCCAATTAAATGTAATTTGTAGCAAGAGTGGTTTGGCGTAGAATAGAGGAGAAATACCCGGTCAACTTTTAGATTATCCAGAAAGAGTTAAGGGAAATAAGCCGACAGTTGAATTTTCACCTATTAATATAATAAGGCTGAAAACACAGACAAACGGACAAAATAATTTTTTTTTAAAATTTCAGGAGTCATGCCTATGAGCCATGCTTATGGGGATGTATGATCATAACGGACATTTGTTTAGAGTGAATACATGATCATAAAGGACATTTATTTTTAGAGTGAACACCATATTTGAAAATCATCATTTGAAAAATTTGATAATTTGGTTCTGTGAAAGCTCAATTAGACCTGACAATTGGACTTGTGAGACACCCAACCCTGAAGGCAGAACAAGTATAGTATACATTTTTTTTAGCACAGAACAAAACTTCTAAATATATTAAACAGAGATGAAACGGATAATGTCACTAAATGTTTAATTGATATAAATTTTGGCCAGGAAATAAGCAATAATACAAGATGGATGTTTGACAGGATTGACTACTTAATAATGCACATAGATGGGCATCAGCCACTAATTAGATTTATTTGGGCATTACAGCAATGTTTTAATTCTTTTATTTTGTACACATTTTAAAAAGATTTTGGCCATTGACTTTGTTTTAACTCCTCATAGCAGGATTGATAGGCATACTTGTATTCATAATTATGTAGGTGATATTAGATTATTAGATTTTTCAGGCTATTGCAGGAGTTAAAATATAAAAAAAAGAACAATATAGAACTTTTTGGACTTGGATATGAACAAAAACCACTTGAGGTAAACAAGTGAAATCTTGAAAGCATATCTGTGTTTATATGAAGATGGCTTAATTGTCAGGTCATTACAACAATTCTTCACATTTTTAAAAAAATTTGGACTGGCATTTTTACAAGGACTTTCTTGGCATGACTGAGCACAAATTGCCTGAGGTAGACAAATGAAATCTTATAAGCATATTTTTATTTATATGACATGATTATATTTTCAGGCCAATTAGAGCAATTTTTTTAAGTGTCTGCATATTTTCTAACATTGCGGACTTCGAGGTAGACAATTGAAATTTGGTATGCATCTTTGGATTTATACGCAGATGACCTAATTATATTCTGATTCCAATTTTTCAAGTGTGTCTACATTATTTAAATTTTGGACTTAGATTTTTTTATATGCAGTAGATGCATGATTGTTTTCAAACAAGTCTAACTGAAAGATTGAGATTTTCCATGCCAGTTGCTGTAATCAACTGAGATTTATGTTTCTATAGGTGTAGAGTTGATACTCTGATATGATGGGAGTTCTTCTCTTTCCTGTCTTGTCTGATTAAGCAGAAAGCTAGTTGCATATTGGGGGTGGCATTATATACAGGTAAATTGCGATATTGTTTGGCAATTTTATGCATATCAATACAAATGTACCGTAGCAATAATTGATATCTTTAAAAGAGGCCAGAAACCTTGAGTTGTTCAAAAATAGTAATTGGCTAGTAGATGAAATTCTTAACTGTATAATATTAACCATTTACATGCAAGAGTTTGATTAAGTCCAAATATTGTTACATAACAAATACATCTAGATTGCATGTAATTCTTGCATAGGAGTTCAGGCTCTTCAAAAATGGTGGATGCATTTCTCACAGATTACCACGAAAAAACAGCTTAATTGTTATGTATGATGTTTATATAATATTAAAAATATTTTAGGAAATTATAAATGTTTCTTGACTTTAAAATTTGCTTAAACCTTAATATTAAGTAAAATGTTGACATGTTTAGCTATTGTTCTTGAATTAGGTAGTTTACTAAGTATTTGAGTTCAAGGATGGTTTTGGTAAACAAGTTGTTGATTCAATTTCAGGTCAAGGTTGATTTTGTTTACAGATAAAACTACAATTTCCCTTAGAGTTGTGTGTTAAGAGTCGCACACACCATAACATTCTAGAACATTCTGTCATGTGATCTATCTTTATATGTACCATATTTAGTAGACAGTTTTTCAGTTTCGACATTACCATCAGTCTTTAAAGAGCCATTACAGTTGTGAAAAATGATTCCAAATTCAGAGAGAGGAATTATTTAAAATATTCATTGGATTATAAAAATGCTCATAGGATTTTGGATTCTGAATTGATGATTTTGGGATTTATGTAAATTTATTCAAAGATATTCTGGAGTAATTCATTTTGGCACATCAGCACATTATTGGCACATCATGACATTTAAGACTACTGGCACATCAACACATTCAAGGATAGTCATTCATTCGGAACATTCTATATTTAGGACTTGTGATTAGGACACTTAGGATTGTTGGATTATTTGGATTTTAATTCACATTATTGTAAGTGTCTTTTGAATTTTCACTTTAATTGTCTAGAAATAAATTGCTTGTTGATTTTTACTTGATTTCTAGGTTTCACTTTCTTTCTGTTACATTTTTTTAGACCATAGATACAGTCTAGTATTCTAGTATTTTTTTATACCATAGAGTCGTAACATAATACAATCTTCGCTTAAGTCTTCGCTTATTGCTCGCTTACGCTCGCAAACGCTCAGACAACGCTATTATCAGAATCATAGATTTTCATACTGGAAAACAGATAGTGATCCAGGATTCCAGCCTTTTATATTACTACTGCAAGTATTTAAACATTGCAAATCACAAATTCATATGATAGCACTATAAACATTAATATTAAATCATATATTATATGTTAGATAAAATTTACATATCAGAATTACTATCAGTATCTACATTTATATCCATACTATTAAATTCTTCATACTCACTTTCTGTTTTAAAATCATCAGATTCATAAGTTTGTGATAAAATCTTTTTTATGTTATCAACCTCTTTATTTATTTTATTTTGTGATATTATTGTTATTTTTTTTTTACTATTACTTCAATCTCGTTAAGTAATTTTATTATCTTATCCATTATACAATACAATCACATAAAATTTATAGTAAACCTAATTCTCTCATTATATCATCATAATTAGGTTCCTTTTCTTTATTAACATCATATCCATATGCAAATGTATTTACTCCATCTGTACAATATCGTTTATCATCAAAATTACATAATCCCACTTTATTAACGATATTTGTTTCCAAATTATGTTTATTTGATATTAGAGTAGTCATTTCAATGTGATTTCTAGTTCCTCGTAGTGCTTCTAAATAATCATTAAAACCTAATACTTTATGTACTACATTTTTCTTAATACCTTTAGCCCTTTTCTTTACTATTCCATCATCTAGCTTAATGCTATACATTTTAGATCTTAATCCTACAAATTCAGCTATTGGTATAAAATTTGTTTCATCTTTGAATTTACCTATTACTTTCTTATTATCCTTACAACTAAAACCTGATTCATTAGAATAATCTGATAAGTCCATTAGCTCTTTATTATCATACAATTTCTGATAAATATAATTTTCTCCTGGAAAATTATAGCATAAACTATCATTATCAGTAAACAGTAATTCTGCTCTTGGAAAATTCTTTTTAATAAAATCATAATGAAAATTGTACATGAGCGTCTTAGATAAATCAAGTTTTGCAGCTCCTACATAAACTGGCTTATTTAATTTTAAATTAGTTTTTCTCTTTTGTACTGCAACTAAATTCTCATAAAAAATCCTCATACTAACAAATTTATCATCTGAAACTACCTTATTCCTTCTTTCTACATTATTTATTATCTCAATATCTACTCTCTTTCTTATATCCTCCATCGTCTTACCAAATACACTATTATTCATTAACTTAAAGAAATCTTTTTCGAAATCTGTTACTGCGTTAGCTCTCTTACTTGTATTAAAGTCAATATAATCCTTTAACCATGCTTTCTGTTTAAACTTTAATACTCTATGTACATTTGTTAGTATTAGTCCACGATTAATTGCCTGCTTTAGCGCTTCAATATATATAACATACTTCTTTTTATGACGTAAATTTGGTACCAGCTTTTCTACCGTATTCTTACTAACGTTAAATTTCTCTTTTAATTTAATTTGCTCAGGAGATAACATATCATCTGTAATTCACATACTTTCCGCACAGAAAGGATAATCATTATGTAATTCGTGTAAATTACCTGGATACTCTAAATCTACTTCAGCGAAATAACCTACATCTTCAGGTATCTTTTTTATCAATTTCAGTTAAAAATTGGTCAGTATTTATCCATTTAAAACCTGCATATGGAAGTGACTGTACATTGCTCAGCCATATAAATTATTAGAATTAGATACAGGATTGAACTATCCTCTTTTGTATTATCATAATTTTTCATATACTTAATATTTGCGATAGCATGTTTCTTAGTTATTACTAAACTTCCTCCTCTTATACCTTTCTCAATAAAGCAGAACATATCCGGATCAGTTAATAATTCTAGTTTTATCTTACTTAATACTACTGGAATAAATTTAGGATATTTAAAATGCAAATTACATTTATCATGAGTAGCTCCTCTATATTTTCCTGTAATATGGCAATGATCTCTTACTAGATTTTCTCCTAACACTTCTCCACAAATGTGACAATTAAGCTCATTTTTAAAATTTTCATTTTCTTCTTTGGTAATTATTATTGGTTTTACACATTCCATTATCCTCATAGCTTCTTCAGCCTCTATTAACAAATTACTTATTAACCAACTAGCAGGATCTTATCCTCGATAAACCTTAATATCTTTTGAATATTGTTTATCTGCTGAGCATACTACCTTATATGAAACTCCACATGGAACGTGCTCTTGTGTCTTTATCGTAGAAGATTTATTAGGATCGCACTTTACCTCAGTAACTACCGTTTTAAGTAAAGATTCAAAATCTCTATAAATAACAAATGGTACCTGCAACTGATGTTTAAAATTTGTAAACTTAAGTTCTGAATTTTCCTTATTAGGCATTTCTATTCCCTGAACGTCTTTACAATATTCCAAATGTCTTTTAAGTACTTCTTATGTTTTAGAACCATGAAGACACCTGTAACAAAAGAACTTTCTATGTTGAGATTTATTGTACTGACCTCCTACTAATCCATTAAAGTTCTTTATCCAGCAATAATGCCCATTATAAAACAATAAATTTATCGTTTTTTGCGATGCAGTTTTACTAATC